>OY757016.1:149624402-150224402 GCA_963580285.1 Lucinisca nassula
AAAGTAAGAATGTTAATATGTAAGGTCTTTATTTAAAGAGGTTATAGTAATGATTTAAAATCACAAATAAATAAAAGAAAAAAAAAATAAATATTTTTTTTTTTTCAATTTTGTACAGAATGGAAGCTCCCATCCCGCATACAGAAGGGATACCAGGCTGAGTGGATTTTAAACATTGATAAAAATTGGAACAGTGAAGGTCCTGATCAGGCGTCTGCAGAATCTGATATGGGCCTGCACTGTTTGCAACGAGGATAAGTTGTTTCCTTATTCCTTTTTCCTTATTCCTTTGTCCTTATTCCTTATTTATTTTTTCAACCTGAATTTTTATAAAGTGTCATATCAGGAAAGGTTCATTTTCAGCCCCATCAAAATAAGTCGACTTTACCCTTCGGCTCCTATCAAAATATGACGACTTTACGTAAATATGCTCAAAAAAAGACTTGGTAAGATTTTAAGTAGCATCGCACCAACAAATGTATAGTTAGGTGGCTATGTAAATGGACAGAATCAATGTAAGTCTATGGGATTTATTCCGTTAGACACCGAAAATACTTCTTTTGAGTGGCTAAAAGTAGCCACTTAAGTATCAATCCTGCCAAAAATAGCCACATAAGTATACATCCGTGAGAACGTCCGAATCGACTATTCAGTTATCATACACAATATCAAACCAAAAACCACCCCGCCTATCGGGGCTTGAAGAGATATATTGAGCTGAATGGTGCTTCCACGTAGAGCTGAAACTGACCTCACATGAGTAAGCCTGCACAGTTACTGGCTTCCGTCCGTGATCTAGTAGATAAGAGCGCTGACTCTTAACCATTAAGTCTTTCACCGCTGTGGGTTCGAGCCTGACTGGGGTCACGTGTGAGACGCTAGGTTCTGCAACGGAAGATCAGGTGGTTTTTCGCCGGGTACTGCGGTTTTTGCCTACCTCTGATTATCGCTTGGCTCAAAATAAGTGAAATAATCTTGGAAGGGCCGTAACACCATAACAAAACAACAAAAGTTTTGAGCAGGCTGGTCAATGGAAACTAAATAATGTTCAACTCTGCTACAACCTGGAAAACTAATTATACTCTGCTTTTTCTAGAATTTTATCTTCTTATCTGTCATATTATCAGATTTACAGTCTTCTACTGGGATCTGTTTGTTTTCATAGAAAGTGTTATCTTTCAAGCTAGTAAGATCAAAGCAACTCAATTTGAGGAAACTTTAGTCATATTTTGGTAGGAGTGAGTAAAAGCTTATTTTGTAGGTTGCAGTTATTCTTTCATTCTGTATACCGTGTCCACTGGTCATGGACCATCTTTGGAACTGTTCAAAAGTGGTCTTAAAGACCACTTTTGAACAGTCCCAAAGGTGGTCTTAATATTGGAATTTTGCTGCTCATTAGCGGCATGATGCTTTTTTTCATATATAGAAGCCATCTGATTTCAAGTGAACATTTGGAAATTCCATCAAAAATTTAACCCGATGGTCATTCTGTGGTTTAATTAAACATTGACCCCTGTGGTCCTTCTGTCTGTGGTTTACAAGAGAAATGACAAACATGAGAAAAGATAGTAAGATAAGAATGGTAGAAGAGGAAAGTGCAAGATGTAGCTCATTTTATACTAGACACCCTAGAAAGTCTAACTGGCAAAGAATGAAGGAAAGAACATTTGACACAGAAGGTGGCATCTGTTCAGCCCCTTGGACTTATACAAAAAAACTTCAACCATTTTAGCAATAAGTCAACCTGACACCCTAAATATTTTGAGCCAGTTCCTTCTATGTATTAGGCGAAGGCAAAACAGGTTAATGCCAGTTATCTGCTACAAGACCATCAGGCCCTTATACTAGCAAAGTGACCACTTACTTTGAAATTTTATTTGCCAACTGTCAGAGAATAGCTTTATGAACAAACAAACTTTTCCGCCAATGTTCTATCAATTCAAGAAAAGAGGATTGGACTTCCTGAAGTATGCCTAATCAGGCCATAGTTGCAGTTTTTCTTGTGCACAAGGGAAATGCAGGCTAGTGGCCAGCTAAAACATCATAATGAAAGAAGAGTGGTCTAGAATATTCCTTGTTTGTTTGTTTGTTTGATTTGAGGTTTAACGTCCTCGTCAACACTAATTTGGTAATTTTGGAGACGTTGCTTCCAATTTTGTGGGACTTTTACCCGACATTGAGATTGAATGACATCTCAATCCCTGCCGCCAGAATATTCCTTTTGACCTGCGAAATGTATTTCCTTTTGATTTAGGCCTAAATGCACATGTAGCATTGACGAACAACTTAGTAATATATTTAGACATAACAGCTACAAACTTTTGCCAAACAGTGCTAAAAATTAGGAAAAGCAAGGATTAAGGGTAAAAGCCAGGCTCTTTCCAGAACTGTTCTGTCAGAATCAATCAGCTAAACTAATTGTTAGATGAGTACATGTTAAACCTCGTGAGTTATGGCAAATTAAACATGTAGTGGTTCTGTTTTGAAGTGGTTTTGCTCTACTAGAAATGCTCTTCTCCAAGATAAAGTTACTGGAACAAAAATTATTTCTGAAGCTCTTTGCCTGAATGTTCTTTGTCAGGTTAATACTTTTTGGTTTCATATGTTACATGTGATAGGTTGAAATTTACCAACAAAAACCTGGACACAACCTTTCTCCTTTCATGCTCCAAATTCATAACGAAAACACGCCTATACAAATACATTGTAACTTTTACCACCAAAAAATGAAAATTTTCTGATGAAAAATTTCGATATTTTTCTCATTACTGCTCAAAACATAGATTGTCGATACTCGTTAGAACCGCCTCGACGAGGCGGTTCTAACGAGTACCTACAATCTATGTTTTTGAGCAGAAGTAAGAAAAATAAAGTTTACCCCTGCAAACCCAAGTTTTACAATATAAAAGTGGGGTTCAAGGGGGGTCAAAATTATATAGGCGTGTTTTCGTGATGTTATGGATTTCAAGGCTGATTTATTCTGTCTGTTTGTTTAAGAGTGTTATGACACATTTAACACTGTTTGGGTCATGTCGAGCTAACTACAGTTTTCCTTGGCAGGCTTAACGCATTGTATGTTTGGTATTTTTTCGCAGCAGACGACATTTTAAATATTTTTCTAGTTTTCACAGAAAACAGGATTTGACAACTCATGCAAAATTTGCATGAGATGTCAAGTCCTGTTTTCTGCGAAAAATAAGAAAATATCAACAATTTGTCGTCTGCTGAAATAGCCTAGAGCGTGGTAAAGATTAACATTAGCTGTTATGCAGTACATTTTAGAAACTGACAACAGCGTTTCCTGAAGCAGCAAAAGGGAGAGAATGACCGAAGAAAAGAGTTGCTGACCTAATGGTGCCGACCCAGCAGGTATCGAATCCACGACCTCCTTATTACCAGCCAGATCTGCAGCTGACCCAGCAACTGAGGCCGGCAGGTTGACTCGAGTTATACAGTCAAACGTCAATGGCTCGAACACCTTTGGGACCATGAAAATCTGTTCGAGACAGGGGTAGTTCGAGCCACTGAGGGCTAATGCATGGAGGCATAACGACATACTTAAGGACATCTTTTTCTGTGTTCTATAATGAAAAATGTATGCTGTGTGTACTCATTAGAATCGCCTCATCGAGGCGATTCTAATGAGTACACACAGCATTCATTTTCAAGATAAAGACTAATATCTCCTTAATTATCCCTCACTATTTCTTATGTAGAGGATTTCCTTAGGAGCTCAAGAATTGGTTCGACACATCCATAGTAAACGAGGCATCTGTGTTCAAGCCAATGAAGTTCTAATGTATATATATATTGAAAATGACTGAACATTTTGCACATCCATAGTAAACGAGGCATCTGTGTTCAAGCCAATGAAGTTCTAATGTATATATATATTGAAAATGGCTGAACATTTTGCAAATAGCTAAATACCTGGTCAGTTCCCATGCACAGTGACATCTGACCTGTATATCTTAGTGCCTCGTTTTGGGGTTTTCCGTATAAAATTGGTATCATGTATAATCAAAGCACTGACAGTATTGCTGGGTTGATTGTCTCTGAGTGTCGGCTGAGAAAACAGTCCTGAACTGAGATTTAAACCGTTTCGTTTAATCAATGAATTCCAGTATTTAAAGCAAACAGTGTAGACCTTGATCAGATCTGGATCTACTCTGTTTCCCAAGCCCAACCCATGATTCCAGTCCAGATTCTATAGCTAACCCTATTACGCAACACGGTGATGTCACTGAAATAAAATTAACGCTGCTTTGTTCTACAAATAAGTTGCCATGTGGGCTTAGTAACTCTCGGTCACCCAACTGAAAAGCAAGAGGTAAAAGCTGAAAAGTACCCAGGGTACGTTCGGAGCAGATCGAGAGCTTATTAGAGGTCTTATATGCTACGTGAACAGCTACAGACTTTTCATGAAAACTGCAAGTTGCTTACCCCCAACAGAAGAGCGAAAATGACACATATGTGATATACTGAGGATGGGTTTCGGTATCCTTTTGTTTGCTCATATCTAAAGTTTGAAAGAAACCGGGAATGCATTGTGAACCATATTGTGTACACGAGACCTAATTTTATCATTTAAGAAATTGTTAACAGTCCAAAACTGTTCCACAAGCTATAAGCTTATCCAATCGGCAAAGGTGAAAAAGTATAATTTCAATTATATTCCTTAAGTCGCCTATTGCGTTTTGAAATGATTGTAAATTTCTTGTCATTTTATCATGTACGAGTATTTGTACATATGTGTGTATGTGTATAAATATGTGTCATATTCCATCTTCTTTGCCACCTGTGAGTGGCCTCAGAGAAACAGTTAGCAACATAAAGTTCTGTTCTGTTTCATAAAGTCAAAGCCATAAATTCTACTCAAGAACATTTCTTTTACAAAACCAACAGCAAAACAACAACAATAATAACAACAACAACAATAACCAGACTACATGTCACAAAAATATACCCATGTGAGATAATTGTTACTTTAATGGACTGTAGATAATGTTGATTGACCCGAGTCTCATTACATGGACTTTTTACCATGATCGTTTTAGCATGAATTTTCCACTTCTGTGCATCAATAGTTGAAGCTGATTTGATTGACAATACCACGCTAATAAGGCTATGTATTAAACACTCTCTTAAACCCAACACCCAACATAATGTAAAGAAAAGTGGGGTTTACAGGGGTATATATTATTTTTCATATTTCTGTTCCAAGTTATAGGCTGTTGGTACTCGTTACAACTGTCTCAATTGGTAGGTTGTAACGAGCCGTTTTCGAAATATAAAATGCTCTTTGTCACTTGGATTTTATCTAATATCTATTGAAATCTTGGATTTCAAATAATCTGACTACTGCAAAAACGTTTAACTCATATATGACGATAGAATATTCCATATAATGAGTTTGGAATGGTCGATTTCCAATTACAGGGATATCAGATTTGTTTCTCTTTGCGGCAAATTTTACAAAAAATGAATGTTCTTGAAGAAAACAGTGTAGACCCAGATCAGACGCCGCATTCTGCGGCGTCTGATCTGGGTCTGCACTGTTTGCCAAAGTCCCATAAAAGGCCCGCTAGGCGTATCTGGGTTAAGGTAAACCATTGCAGAAAAAGCAGCTGACCAAACACCGGCCTGCCATAAGCCTGTCAAGTGAGATTCCTTCCATTCTGAGGTGATTGAAATGTATATGGGAACAGGATTATTACGCGGTTGTTCTAACGCCCACAATCTGTACCTTTGTGCAAGAATGAAAAACGAATATTTTACCTTGTAAAACCCACTTTTCTCCCTATATAAAGGGTTTACTAGAGTGCTCACTTCATGTTCATTACACAGACTTGTTTTCGTGAACTCAACATTCTGTACCTATATGTAACAGGTTTTTGTTTCACATGGCTATGCAAACTGTTCTGCTAAGCTAACATTTCGAATGACATGTTGACATAATGTATCTGAGCAATGGGTATTGAATAACCTTGAAAGCACCACTTTATATACAGAAAAAATGGGTTTACAGTGGAATACATTATAGTTTTGTTCAAAAACCTTAAAGAGCACCCACAATCTATGTTTGGACTAGAAATAAGAATAATATCATTTATTTTTATCTGAAAAATGCTAGTTCTTGAGATTTGAAATTCTGATGGTACACTAAACAATTATTTCACATCATCATGAAAACACGCCTATATAATTTTGATCCCTTTGAACCCCACTTTTATATAGTAAAACTGAGGTTTGCAGGGGTAAACCTTATTTTTCTTATTTCTGCTCTAAAATATAGATTGTGGGTACTCGTTAGAACCGCCTCAATGCCATGATTTTGAGCAGAAATAAGAAAAATATCAAAATTATTCATCTCAAATTTTCATTTTTTTTTTCGGCGATAAAGGTTGCAATGTATTTGTATAGGCGTATTTTGCTCACTGGTAATTTCTAATGAATTCCTTGAAGCTAGTGAAAAAATTCCAAATAGTAGCCATTTATTGATTGCTACCAAATTGGACTGAACAAGGGGATAATTGAAGACATTAACAATTTACACCATTGCCTTATGCATAAATTGTTCCCTAATTGGATGAGCGTGAAATCAGCAAATTTTAATATTCTTCCAGGGGTCTTGGTTTGTCTTGAACTCTGTCGATGATGTCATTACTCCAAGAAAAACCCATTAATATTGTAACTATGCTAAATATTTGTTCGCCCTTTTTCTACTGATTGCAATTTACCGCTGTCCTCAGCGGTATCCATTTTTTTTTTTTAAATAAGTTGTTTTAAAGTTCGCATTCACTATAAAATGCGGGGTTGACCAAGTTAGATAATATATCACGAAAACACGCCTATAAAAATTTGACCCCCCTTGAACCCCACTTTTAAATAGAAAAACTGGGGTTTCCGGGGTATACTTTATTTTTCTTATTTCTGCTCTAAAATATAGATTGTGGCTACTCGTTAAAACCGCCTAGATGAGGCGGTTCTAACGAGTGCCCACAATCTATATTTTGAGCAGAAATAAGAAAAATATCACAATTTTTCATCATAAAATTTTCATTTTTTTCGGCGATAAAGGTGACAATGTATTTGTATAGGCGTGTTTGCGTAATGATACCATTAAACGCATACCCCAGCTTGCAAATTACGCACCAGCCACATAGGCAAATTACATACATGTATGGTACAAATTGCATGTGTACATTTGCAATAAAGATCATAGCATCTCTATTATATGAGCACCGCCAAGCGAATTTGTGTCTTCGAGCATTCCGACATGACAAATTTTAACTGCGCATGCCCAGCCTTTCAGAGGGGCCAGGGATATGGCTTTCTGTCTGAAGGTTCTTCTTGATTCACTGCTTGTATGAGCGAGCAGCGAAGGTTCTGGCGAGACTGCGCGGATGCGCAGGCTCGCCTGAACCTTCGCTGCTCGCATAGGCGATAAGTACCAAAATCGCTTGACGGGGCTCATATTTTTTTCGTGGTTGCTTTTCCTCCCTTGAGAGCAATTTTTTATCTTTAAGAGTGTAGTGGCAAGATGTTTTACATATATTTCTGGATGTCATATGTGTCCATTGTAACAACCCACAGAAAAGCCGGTGTTTGGAAGCCCGGCTGTATGCTTTGTTCGTTTTATAGTGAACTAAGCGCTGTTGAAATTCCTGCTTTAATCCAACATTGCTTCTGACCCAACTAGAGCAGAGATGTCGTACCCATTTCAGAAGCAACCATATTGGTTTTGTTTGATTTGAGGTTTAACGTCCCCGTCAACACTGTCAAGGTCATTTTGGAGACGTTGCTTCCAATTTTGTGGGACTTTTACCCGACGTTGAAATGAAATGACATCTCAAGCCCTGTTGCCCAATGAAACCAATAGGGTTTATTAGCATGGACGGTCCGCCTCGCACTGCGGTTCCTGGACAGGCTTAGATCCTCTAAGCGGTTTACCAGTACTAGTGTGCGGGCTGGATTCAGCTCTGCGTGGAAGCATCATGCAGCCCATATATTTCTTCAAGCCCCTATGGGCGGGGGCGCACAACCATATTGGTGTAAATAGGGTAAATAAAATGCTTCAAACTAGATATGTACATTACCAGTCTTCAGAAAACATACTTTAGCTGGTAACGAACAATATTTGCATTCCCATAATGAGCTAATTCCACCTAGAAACATTGAAAAGACTTCGATAGCTTCGCCACAAGATTTGATTCGGCGCTGTAAACAATGGTAGTTCCGACATCATTGCCAAATCAGCTTGTATTGAATTATTTAAAGAAAGGGCCACATTACTGAGACAGATTTCAGTTTGTTTGATTACTTTATGACCTAATGCACCGACTGCGCCTATTTGTTGTGACAAATGCCTTTTTTCGCAGTAAACGCCGGCAAACCTACGAATGGTTATGACGTCACTGCTCTGACGTAGGTTGATTTTGATACTAAAGCCTAACAAGCGGGTCAAGATGGACCTGGATCGTTCCTGAAAGCAGCGGCGGCCATCTTGTTCACCAGAGCATAAAAATTCATCTAATTCGGTTGAGGGTGGTCTAAGCAACAGTCCTGTGAAGTTTGAATCTGATTGGCCCAAGGGTTTAGGAAAAGTTTGCATTTTAATTAATTTGTTGGCATTTTTTCTTTTTTTAGCTCTGGTGGCCATTTTGTCCATCCGAGCTAAAGGCTTTTAGCTATGTTGCTGGAGGGACACCCAAGCAACATTACTGTGAAATATGATTGAAATTGGCTGAAGGGTATAGGAAGAGTTGACATATTAAGCAAATTGTTGATAATTTTCTATTTGCAGCTCTGGTGGCCATTTTATTCACCAAAGCCGAACGAATTTAGCTAATTTGATAGAGGGTCATCAAAGCAATGTTCCTGTGAAGTTTGAATTTAATTTGCCCATAACAGGAATTGAAGGAATAGAAGGAATTGCCGTTTATAGGGTTTTTTTTCTATTTTTAGTTCTGGCGGTCATAGGTCAAGTTCAGCCAAGATCACAATTTGAACGAATTTGGTTAAGGCCCGAGTCCCCAATGCAACCAAGTTTCAAGATTATCAGTCGTTTGATTTCTGAGAAGATATCATATATGGGCATGGCAGCCATATTGGTTATGTGACTCTTATCTCAAAAAAAAAAAAGTTTTTCATTACCTCATCCTCTATATCAGCCCATCAGTTTGAGCAGAGAAGAAAATGAAAATGCTCAATCTGAGTCACCCAGGACAAAGGTCAATAAATGACCTCGACCTTTGAAATGGATAAACTTCCATTCAGTGGACTCAAAACATCAGTTCTGATGCCATTGGCTACAACAGAATAAAAAAAACAACAACATCGTTTTGAGTTTTTTCCTATACGAAGGGTGAGATGAACATAGTACTATAGGTCAAGGCCAACCAAAGATCACGATTTGAACAAACTTGGTAGGGCCCGAGTCCCAAATGCTGTGTACCAAATTTCAAGATCATCGGTTGTTTGGTTCCTGAGAAGAAGATTCCCAAAGGGTTTTGACGATATATCGCTTGGTTGTTATATGTGACGTTAATCCCACCAAACATTGTTTTGCCACATCCCATACAGGCTCCAAATGATATCCCAGTAGTTTTAGTGGAAAAGAAGATAAAAGTACTGAATCTGATCCATCCGGGACAAAGATCAGTAAATTGACATTGACCTTTGGAATTGATAAACTTCCATTCAGCTGATTGCAAATATCAATGCTGATGCCACAGGCTACAACAGAATCCGAAATACTCACAGTTGTGCTTTTTTCACACAAATGTCTAAGTGATCAAATTTGATCTTGACGTGAAATGGGTCGCGGCCAACAGGTTTGGTAGGGCTCGAGTCCCCAATGCTGTATACCAAGTATACCAGGTCATCGGCAGTTTGGTTCCTAAGAAAAAAAAGGTATTTATATGGGCATGGCAGCCATGTGACCAAAATCCTATGAACAACTTTCGCTTCCCAAGCCCACGGAGGCGCCACATGTAATTTGGTTTCAATTGGCCTAGCATTTTTCGAGATGTCATTCAGAAATATTGACGACGCAGACGCGGACACAGACTACGGCGGACGACGGACCACTGCCTATCCTAAACGTTCACCAGGAGCCTTCGACTGTTGTCACAGCTACAATGCAGGGGTCCTTTTTTCTCTCGAAATTTCAATATGTCAGGTAGAGTTATTGTTCGACAATGATTGCACTTTTTAGCAAACAGTGAAGATCCTGAACAGTTGAACATTCTACTTCGTCTTATCTGGACATGAATTGTTCGCAAGTGGTTCCCCCGTGTAGAAGGGGTTAATTTTGCACACCAGATAAGGAAATCCGTGGTTTTAGCCTGGGAAAGAAATTCTGTTCTTACCCTGATGTTCTTAATACTCAGTGATAGGGTAAACATCGAATATTCTCACGTGTTTGAATACGATCTCATATACATCGTCGCTGAGGTTGACGTCACAGTACGGTACGTGAAGTCACTCAACATCACAATATGGCGAACGACGTCAACGGAAGTGACTGCATTATTAAAAATCCACCATCAGAAATGAAAGGTATGCAAAACGAGAGAGAGAGAGAGAGAGAGAGAGAGAGAGAGAGAGAGAGAGAGAGAGAGAGAGAGAGAGAGAGAGAATCTCCAACGGAGAGAGAATCTCCAACGAGGTGGGAGGGGTGTAAAGAAAATCCATCCCTTGAGATCACAGGCCGGCATCACTCGGCAAGCCTCGTGATGCCGCACTTTGACCCTTTCTATCCACCCCTCATACCCATAAAAGATTCTTACATACCATGCTTTGTCCAGCTCATCACGTGAACAAGTCCGTGAAACGAACACCCCGCCAAACCCCATTTACTTAGCAGCCGGGGACATATATCGCAGAAACCCTCTAGATATACTTTTTAATTAGCCATCGATTCGAAAGGATAAAAATACCTCTATATCAAAGAATAATGTTTACTTGTTTAGATTCAGGGTGTTGTCGCATCTTAAAGTGGGGACAAGTTGTTGCAAGTAAGGGAGAAAACTCCGTACCATATAAATAGCAATTATCGCAAAAGTCAAAACAATAGAACATCAATTGTACCTTTAGGGTAGAAAAAGAATAAATGTTGTTATAAAATGTTGTAGAAAGGCCGTGAACATATTTTAATTAGTTTGATAAAGAAATATTGGGAACAATGCGCCAAGATAGATACCTTTTTGACAATATATACAGTTTACTATATGAAATCCTACTTTTCCCTGAATTAAGTGTCATTATCATGAAAAAACAGATTTGAAGGACAGATACTATACCAAGCATTACAGCTTATATAACAAAATTCATAAAAAAAAAAAATCTAATGTCTGATATAAAATAAAGAGATATTCATATCAGTTTGGTTATCATAATGCATACGGTCGGACAGGCAGTTGTCATCTACCGATTGAGAACTGCTAGTTTTTCAAAAATGACTATGCTCCTACCCTAACACATTCTATGTCTAAAATAGAGGTTTAATTGTTAGACTGCTTTAGTTTGTGCCATATTGTTTCATAAAATGATGGCACATAAGCCAATGTACATGTAAAAGCCCTTAAGGAGGTAACACAGAAGTGAAGGAAATAATCAGGATTCGATACAATTAACCCACAGCTCCCATGAAAGACATCAACGAGAAAGAAACACAGACCTGAAATAACTAGACCCTAAAGGTAACACAAATTGCGGAAAGCCAAAAGGACAGTCACTTTCACAGAAACTGGCCATTTGGTCATCCAAAACAAAGTATATTAGCGATGCACACACTCAAAGACAAACCATAACAAAATTAATCCTCGACAGAAGAACCGCCTTGGAACGGTCCGTGAAACGGAATCCACTGGAGGGTGGGGGGGGGAGGTGGGGGGTGGGGGTGCTTAAATAGAGTTTACGCGGCCGCAATCCTCGCCCTTACTTCCGTCACGATTTAGACAAATAATTTGTTAAATCCGCAAAAAGGTCTTCTAACTCATCAGTGCAACATCCCCGATAGCACAAAAATCAAACAAACAAGGAGATGAAACAACGGTGAGGACTTGACAGCAAGAAACCACTGAAATGCTTGAGCAAAAGAAAACCAGCAGCTAGATCCGATAGGCCCGACCAGAGACAGACCATCAGGCGCCAACTAACACTACATAAAATTAAATTCTCTCTAATTCTCAGTAAGCCTTTATGCTGGAACCTCCTAGACTCTGAGGCCTGACCCACCGGCGAGCAATTAAAGAGGGGGGGGGGGGGGGGGGCAAAGTTGTTAACCGTGATTGGGTTAACTGCCATGCACGCAGTCTATGTTGTACCTAATCTTTTTAAATCGAAGAATGATTTTACGAAATGAGCTGCTGAAGTCATTGCAATTATATATTTTTTTCTAAGTGTTTGATCACTGTTAGTTTGACATTTGATGTCTGTCGTCCAGTCCGTACCTTTGTGTCTCTTTTATTTGGCAAAATTTTTAGCGGACTACCAAAGGTATTGGAAGAGCCGACCTTTACTTAAGTCTTTGTAGATTCACATATGAAGTAAATTAGTAACACCTAAAGTCAGGCTAGTGATTCTGGGCCGGCTACGACTCGTTATGTTAACAATCAACAATGAGGCAGATGCATGCTAATAAAACACTAGATTTGCCTTTTTGGTAAAACATTTGCATGCAATGAAATGTTGACCTGGACATCGAACAGTAAACCGTGTATTGACTCTTAAAAAAGAGTTCCAATAGAAGAGACAAAAGACAGGAAAAAAAAATACACGCCCACAATAAAAGCCAGAAATATTTGGTTAAATTACCAGAATAGACAATTAGACTAATATACAAAGTTCAGTATTTGCATGTAGTGTGACAAGACGACAAACTACATTGGGCATTTACAATATAAAGCGTTTCCTATCGAGTCGGTGGGTCAGACCTCAGATTCTATGACGGTTCCAGCGTAAAGGTTTTTCTGTCGAGGATTATTTTTTGTTATGGTTTGTATTCTTTGCTTCCAAAGGATAACCCTTTCTAGGACACATTTAACGCCACTACAGCTGGTGTCTGGGAATGTGTGGCGGCCGTAAAACGTCTCCCTGCCCTCATCATAGTGTAGTTTATATGTTCTTGTCCTTTGGGATCATCGATTCCATTGTGGAATTTTGAAAATATTTGAGGGTCACTGATGAGGCCTAATTAGCCGAAACTAGTTAGTCTGGCCCAGAAAACATGTACACTTCATATTTTTCCATTTCTGTAAGTTATTCTTTGCTTCCAAAGGATGACCCTTTCTAGAACATATTTACTGAAAATTTGAGAAAAGCTAATTTTATGTAATGCTGGTTGGTGCCTGATGCTCAGTCTCTGGTCGGGCCCATCAAAGTCTAACTGTTGTTTTTCTTTTGCTCCAGCATTTCGGTGATTTCTTGCTGTCGGGTCCTCACCGTTGTTTCATCTGTGGTTGTTTGATTTTTGTGTTCACGGGGATATTACACTGATGAGTTAGGGGGGCTTCCTGCGGACTGAACAAATAATTTGTCTAAATCGCTACGGAAGTTAGGGCGAGGATTGTGGCCACGTGGGGTCGTTTCGCTTGCCGTTCCGGGGCAGTCGTTTGTCGTGGTTTCTTTTCTTATGGGTTGTCTTTGAGTGTGTGTATCACTTATGTTGTTATGTTATGGATGGCCAATGGGCCATTTGTGGGAGAGTGACTGTCCTTTTTGCTTTCCGTTATTGGTCTTTCCATTGGTGGCTGGTTGTTTCGTGTTTTCTTTCCCTTTGGTGTCTCTGATGGGAGCTGTGAGTTAATTGTATCGATTCCTGATCACTGCCTTCGATTCTAATTTGCAGAAACTACCTTGCTTCAGCAGATTACAAAACTTTAAATAGATCTAATTTTGTTTCAAACTTTATGTTCGAATGCTAACGCCGATTTCCACGTGCACATCTATAATTGTTTTTTAGTTTGTAGCGTAGTTTTAATGACATAGCCTAGATTTAATCGATACTTTCAAGTTTTGGACCGTTACTGTACTACATTACATCGAGTCGTAGCGCTGTATTTATGACATTGCTATATATATAGATAGTGCCGGTTTTGAGGTAATCTGTTAAAAACCCTCACAAATCACCTCTTCAACCAGCACTATCTATATATAAACACATCTTACCACATATATATTTTACCGCAGTATTTTGAGCAGACAGATAAACCGACTATTACATGTCAATTTATCTTTACCACACTGATAGTTGGACATCAAAGTCCAAAAGGGAAATCACCTACGGACTATTTCAGTATTTAGAAAACCATTCACTGGACAAAAAACTAGTCATTTATTTACGTTCAATTTCTTACTATTCTAGTACAAGCCGTGATAGCCGAGTGGTCTAGATGGTTTGGACTGTAAATGGTGGGGCATGAGTTCGAATCCCGGTAATGACATAAAAATCTTTTTATAATGGAACATTGAATAAAAATGATGACAGCGTAATCGGTTTCAATAAAAAGCGTTTCTAAGCGATAAAAATGGGTTAAAAAAAAGAAAAAAATACAAAAAAATCCTGATAACACTGTAATCGGTTTAATTAAGAAAGGTTACTAAGCAACTCGTAGAGAACAACAAATAATTAAAAGTAATATCCAAAATCTGCTCCGATAAAAGTCGCGGATAGACACTATATAGAAACATATTAAAAAGAATTTTGAAAATTCCACTTTGGGGCAAAAACTTTAACCCCTCCTGAAAGTGCCTTTACATAATCCAATGACCACCAGATTTTGCACATATAACAAGACTTTAAGGCTGTATAACATATTAAAATTCCAAGTTCCTATGACAACTTTTGGAATTTCAGAAAGTCTTTGAGTCTTCCTAAAAGTGGAATCCCATCAACCGATTAGTCTCAAATTTTGCATATGTATTTGGGTTGCATATATACATATTATCACAAAATTTCAAAGTTCTAGCATCATTTTGGAATTTCCTGCAAGTCTTTGAATTGTTGTAAAATAACATTGGTTCAACTAATTACCACCAAACTTTGTACATATGTTTCAACATACAAAATGCACATTCTTATAACATTGTAGGTCGGAAGTGAAGCAAAAAAAAAAAAAAAAAAATATTAACTTTAATATTTTGGTGGTGGGTCATTTACTATTGTAATTTTATTGAATAAAATCAAGCATTTTCTATCTTTTTTTTCATTTCATTCTTCGCTTGAGCCTTGCCTTCCTCAATAAGTTTCTTTCTCTCACTTTCACTCAATCCTGTTTGTTTTGAATGTATATTGTCTTTAATTTTATTATATTTGTCCAACTCATCCAACACAAGTTTAAATTCATTCTCAGATATCTGTCCGTCTGTCAAAGCCTTAGAAATCAAATCCTTTATACTATTCAACTTACTATCAGCAATAGTTTTAATCTCATAATGTTTCTGTGCTTTTGTATGTAATCTACGTCTTACTAACTTTACAAAAATACCCAAACTTCCACACACAACAGCACCAATCTCTAAAGGCAACATAATTGGAACAGCCAATCCAACACCTGCCAAAATAACACTTGTTGATATCAAACCTGTATCAACACCGTCAGTAATATTTATTCCACGCTTATATTTCTTGTATAATGCTTTTCTCACATCTCTCTCATTAATTAATGTCTTCTCTATCTCAGATATCTTCTGTAATCTATAATTTTGCCCATCTTCAACAGGCAACTCTGGATATAGCGGTGCAGTAGGTTGTTTCATTTTTTTCTTGATAACATATATTTTTTTTTATTCAATAAATAATTCAATTATCATCGAAGCCACAGTATTGACACACGTAGCATTATTAGTCTGGCAAACAAAATCAATTGCATCACCAGCTTCAACCTTTAACGGTGTATCAAAGTTATCGTGTTTCCTTAAAATATTATTCAATAATATACCATATCCTGCTTGTGGATTTCCATTTATAGAAACAACAACAGATACATCACCTTTTGTTCTTTTACTCGATAACCCCACACCCAATATTTGACCTGGAAAGTTCATCACATATCCACAACCTACCTCTCTACCACCATTACCAAAACTAAACACTTCATTCTCCTGCAACGATCCTTTACTCTCTGCACAGATGCTTATCAATTTTTTGTCTGACATATTTTCAACTTTATTGTATAACAACCGATGATTGACATGTATATCCCGAACTCTATTTTGAAGTTCTGTATGTCTATCATTCAATGTATTTATTTGTGTAAATGCTTGACCTCTCATATTAAATATTTCTTGTTTCAGCCCAAATGCATCTACGTGTTTTCTCTTAGCACCAAATATACTCATTTTTTTATTATAATTATATAATTTCCAAAACGCAATTAATTGGTAGATGATTAATTACCTTGTTGTTATTTTCATCCCTGATTTCTAATTTCAATTCTGCTATAGCATCATTCACCAAACACTTATATTCTGGATGCTCAAATCTCACTGTTGTTATCTCTCCAAACTCTTTATTTTCCACTGGAACAACAGCCAACACAGTACTCGGCATACCATCTAAATAATTATTTGAAGTATTAATCTGTTCCAAATGAACATACAATGATTTATAAACAGCAAAATCTACAGCTCTCTCACCATAATGAGTTTCATTAACAGCAAACGTCTTGTCAATATTCGAAATTGTATGATACATTTTTATTTTTTATATATAATCAATAATAAAAATGATACCTAAAGAATTCAAGTACAATCCCAATGCATCATATAACCCCAATACTAAATATACCGAAAAGAATATTGAACTTATAAAACAAACGATTTATGTTAATAAAGATGACCATTTTCCAGTAACGTTTCCCGACTTATTTCAAAACTATCAAAATCCAACATTACACACCAATGAACCGTGGAATACATGGCTTCATTCATCATTTGACTGGTGGCAATGTCAATTAAATTTTGCTGTTTGGTGTGCCACTACAGGATGTGGTGTAAGTTATCAAGATCATTTGCAAAACACTTCAGGACTAACTAAAACAATATATACATTTCATGTTTATTATTGTATTGCTCGTATTTTGAAAGAACTTAAAACACCTTTACCAACAGATGAATCATTTTGTTATTACAAAAATCCATACGACAAAGCTGTCTATCAAAAGTTATGCAATGAATTCAATGTTTCACCTAATACAGATTGGAGGCAAAAATTAGAAAGTAGTTCTAAATGCAGTGGTCTAGGGAGTTACACACAATATTTTAAACCAAGTGGAAAATATAGACAAGAACATCGAAGTGAAGGTCCATTCTTTAATCCAAATGATAAAATAGAACATACAGTAGATATAAGTGACGCCTGGACAATGTTTATATTAGACAAATCAGAAGGATTAACAAAAACAGGTATTGAACGAATTAACGAAAGTATTAGAATGTTTGTATGGGCACTATTAGCAGCACAATCTCAAACACGTGTAGAAATTCTAAAAATAGGCACAGGATTTGATGCTCAGAAACAATTTCTTGCTAACATTGAAGACGCTATTAATAGTCCAGTTGATTTACCAAGTCAAATACAAAGATATCAAAACACACTCAAATATGCACGAAGTAAAGTAGATTTTGTTTATGGTATTGGATTATATATGTCTCCCAGTGATATGGTTTTACAAGTTGGTACTATCGCTGGATATAATAATAAAATTGTAATTGCAACAGAAAATCAAACACTTGGTTTCAATAGTGATGTAAATGTTAAACCTGTTGCATCTGCTACACAACCTGCAACTATACAAGGCACACAAACAAAGAAATCTCTACCAGATTATCATCAACAAGCAGTTGATTATGCAAAGAAACACAATCTGTCAAAAAGTTGGGTTGATGGTGCTGGTACCTCCGATGCTAGAATAGCAGATTGGTTTAATCATCACAAACTTGCTAACCAATCTACTACAAAGAAATCTCTACCACAATCTCTACAAGGCACACCAACAAATAAATCTCTACCACAATCTCATCAATCTCTACCAGAAAAAAAAGAAGCCATACAACATGAAGACAACAAAACAGCATTAATAGTAGGAAGTATAGTAATTGGACTATTAATTATGTATGAAATTTATTAAGTTCTTTTTTTTCTTATAAACTCTCTCGCAGATGCATATAACAATCCAGCAACCAATACAACTAATGCCCATAAATGTTCTCCAAACCAACCAACAACTTTACCCGCAGAAGACAACAACCAAGACACAATAGAACCAATAACACCTGGTAATGCAGTAGCTACTTTTCCTGCAAGGGTAGAAAGTAATTTACCAAGATTTGATAATTGTTTCTTAACCCAATCTTTAACACCACCTTTTGGTGGAGAAGGAGGGGTTGAAGTAGTACCACCACCAGTAGGAATAACAGCCTCAACAATAACTCCAATAATCATTCCAAAAGCGGTTAAAATACTAACAATTGTAATGCCTTGTTCTCTGAATAATGTTCTAATTCTTTCACCCAATGTAGTGTCTTCTTTTAATACTTTGTTTATAGTCTCTTTGATTCTATTTACCTGACTACGTAGTTTTTCTTTATTAACATTAATAACTTCCAATCTTGCACTTCTCTCACTTTCTAACTCTTTGATTCGACTACTTATCCTTTCTATTTGAAATTCATCATTGTCTGCTTTGGCTTGTTCTAATTTTGTATTTTCTTTTGCTAAGTCTTTATTTGTTTCATTCAGTTTTGCCAATTCATTTGCTATCTCTTCTTTGACTGTTGTCATTGCATTTGCTATTCCATCAATCTCTCTTTTTGTCCAATCTGTTTGTGTTTCTTGTTCATTAGTAAATGATGTCTCCAATGTTTTCACAGCAGTTTCTACATCAACTGTTGTATTTAATAGTTCTTGAGTTTGTTCTTGTGATGATATATCTTGTAAAGGTATTTCTTCTTCTGTTTGTGTTATTTGAGTTCTCGTTTGAAGTAATTGTGTGAATGCTTTTCTACCTTCTTTAATTCTTGTAGCAGATGGTTTAAAATCATCTACACCTAATACATTCCTAACAAAATCAACACCATATTTCCTTTGCAAAGTATTAAATGATAAAAATGTTGCTATTTCATCTGGTGCATTGGAACGATAATATGTTAATGCAATATTCTTTCCACCTTCATCTTTAACATATAACATTGGTCTCCCTATATCATCTTTCTTGAGAGACAAACCTTTGATTTTACGTTTAGGTTCTTCATTCCTTTCGTAAAATCTATCTATCATGTTTTGACCTATGCTATTACGCAGAGTTTTCCAATCATCAACGGTTAAATCATTCAAACCAGCAAACTGACTATTTAATGTTCTCTGAAACTGCTCTTCATCTGTAAAAGATGTTTCTGCTTCTTCATCATAATCCTCCCTGTCATACTCAGGATTTTCATATTCAGCCATTATTTATTTATTATTTAAAAATATTTTTTTATCTTTTAAAAAAATGTCAGCTTACGGAGATAAACTAAACCCTTACAGAAAATTAAGAGAACCACGAGGTGTGAGAGGTATCCGTCAAAGTGTAGTAATAACAAATAACCCTTCAACTATTGACCAAAATCAACAATTATTAGTGAGATTTCCTAATCTAAGTAGTAATGATGTTATTGTTCCCGGAACAGTCAGATTAGCATTTGAAATTGAACTAACCTCTAAAGATGCAAATGCAACTATATTTCAAAACATAGGAAGAGCAATAATTAAGAAAACAACAATTAGAATAAGTGGAAATGAAGTTATGTCCATTGACGATAGTGACATCTATCATTGTTATATTGATTTATGGAAGACTATTACAGAACGTGTAAATATGGTATATCAAGGCGTTGGCAAAGAGAACATGTTGAGACATAGAGTGGGTGCAGGAAACGCAACAGCAGATAAAGAAGATCAAGCCATCGCAAAAGCATATGGAAACAGGTTTTGCATCCCACTTGATTTTGAATTATTGGAAACCCATATGCCATTTTATCAAGCAGGATTAGGAGATAGACTTGAATATGAACTTACATTCAATGATTATAATAAAGTAATTAAATCAGGCGATGCAACTTCAACTTATACAATCAAAAATATTTGTTTGGAATTTGATATTGTTTCTGATACTGAATTAGCAAGACAAATAAGACAGCAAGTTGATGGTAAAATGGTTATTTTGTATGACAGAATACTAAGACACAGAAAAATAACTAAAAACAAATCTGATACACTATGGAATATCAATCTAAATGTTCCTGCAAGAAGTATGAAAGGAATTCTTATGCTATTCGAAGATCCTGAAAGGGCCAGCACAGAAGAATATTATAATCCAGAAATTACAAAAGTGGAAATGACAATAGAAGGGATTCCGAATCAATTGTATAGTCAAGGAATGAAGTCCCACCAACACTGGGACGAAATAAATAAATTCTTTGCTTTGAATTCAAAAAGAAACAAAGAAACAAGTATGGTCGTTAAAGATTTATATTTTACTGATACAACAATAGAAAAATATCTAACGAACAGGTATGCTTTATGGTTAGATTTACGTTCAACTGATGATAATACACTTCATGGTTCTGGAAGAAGAATTGAAAATGCATCAGAAGGTATTACAATACAAATAACGAAAGAAGCAGGAGCAGATGAACCAATCAATCTTTATTTGTTTGTTATACAAGATGCACAAATCAACTTTGAAGATGGTAGATTTAAAGAAGTCAGTTATTAATATTTTTTTTTTTTACAAATAAAAATGGAACTACCAAAATATCCTCATTGTGCTATTATATGTGGTCAAACTGGATGCGGGAAAACAGAGTTTGTCCTTGACCTTTTGGAAGAGGAATATCGTCAAGTATTTAAACATATTGTTATACTTTGCCCAACCATTCAATGGAACAAGGCTTATAAAAATCGTGAGTGGATTGGTGATGTCAGGAAACCTAAAACAAAAAATATAACAATTGTTAATCCTATTGTTAATGGAGAAGAAAAACTACAAGAACTACTAAGAATGTTCTTTAATAAATATGCTGGTCATTCTACTCTCTACATTATTGATGATTGCAGTGCAACGAAAGAACTAACAAAGAAAAAAGATATGTTATCAGAATTAGCATTTTCTGGTAGGCATGCAGAACAATCAGTGTGGGTTATTTCGCAGAGATATAATTCTGTGTTAAAAGATTTAAGAGAACAAACAAAATGGCTATGCATGTTCTACACAAAAGATAGAGATAGTTTTGAAAATTGTTTAAGAGAGAATGATGTTATTCCAACTTTGGAAGAACGACAGAGAATAAAAGAAGAACTGAAAAAAAAGAAGCATCGTAAGTTAATTTTGAAGACTGACCAGCCTACTGGTTATTGGTTGGTTGATTGATTATTTTTTTTAGCAATGATTAAGTAATGTTTATGCAATGATTAAGTAATGCTTATACAATGCTGTAGCAAATCTTAAGTAATGCTTATGCAATGTTTTAAGTAAAATAGCAATACTAAAAAACAATGCTGTTAGAAATATTATCAATCACTGCAATCTTATCAATAATCATAACAAACACTGCAATCTTATCAATAGTCGGATATGCGATGTTTTATTTTTTAAAAATAAAAAATAAATTACATAAAATAAAAATGAATGCTGAAGAATTATTACAAGACATTGAATGTGAAAGCACAGAAAATAATGAACAAGAAACAAAACGTGAGCGATTATCAGCCATTGTTGCTGGTGGTGGTAGTAAGCAGTATCTTGGTAAAGACTTACAACTATCAGACATTGATACAATGACAGCAGAACAAATAAACAAACTTTACTGCAGATATGAAGCAAGATTGGGAGCAAGTATGACTAAGACATTGGGTAATTCTTTCATTAGCTTATACGTGATGGGTGTATCAAAGTATTTCAATGTTGTTAATCCACCTAAACTGATACAAGACTTAGAGGAAGACCCTTTTATCAATCACGCTTTAACAAGTTCGTGTTGTGAATTGTATTATAGATATGGAATGTACCTTGCTCCATTAACTGCAATGCTAACAACAGCAAGACATATTGATTTTAATAAAAAAGAAAATATCTCCTTAGAAAAAAATGAGTGATACTGAAGTTAAAACAAAAGACCCAAGACGAGTAGTTGCTGGTAAGAAAGGTGCAGAAGCAAGAAAAAGAAATGCAGAATTAAGAAGAAAGGAGACTGAAACTATAAAGAAAGAAAACATGGAATTAAAATCTATAACAAAAGATGATGATGTCGGCTCTCCAAATTCACAGAATATAAATATATACAAAAATTATATACCATTATGCATAACAGTTGGAGTTGTTGGAATAGGATTGTATATGTACAAGTCTAAACAAGTTGTACCACAACAACAACCTATGATGCAACAACCTGCACCTATTATACAACAAAAAGAAATTGACCCATTTGAATTTAATTAATTTAAAAAAAATAATATTCTCATTAAAAAAAATGACAACCTCAATAGACGGAAAACAAATTGCAAACATGTTATATCATGCTGGAGTGGAAACTGTATTAACTGTTGGATATTCAGAATTAGGTAGAAAACTATTGAAAAGACCAGCACCAAAAGTAGATTTTAATATGACAGATATTGGTATGTTGTCCATTGATATATTACTTGCAATGGCAACAAAGGATATGCTTGTTAAGCAAGGTATTATTCCTGCAGATATTATGAAGTAATTTTAATATTTTTTTTTCATTATATAAAAATGGCAAGTGCAGTAGCATTAATGGTTGGAGGAGCAATTACAAACGCCTTAGCCTTTTCAGGTAGTAATTATTTATTTTCACATATGGGTAGTAATAGTGATGAAGAGAGAAAACGACATGATAAAGCGATGGAACAATTAGAATCAGCAACAACTGCATGGAATGAGAAGAGAACACAAAGATTGGATTTTATTAATGAGCAACTGAAGAAGGAACATCATGCTGTGGATGAGTTCAGTGATGCTGACACTGCTATGAAACAATATTATTATATTACAGGAAAACAATTGCCAGATAATTTATCCACACCATTACCACCAAAACCTACATTGAGTGATTTTTACACTCCATCAGAAGACCAGAAAAATAGAGAGATTGCATTTGTTGTTGGTGGTATGGCATTGACAGGATTTGTTGCTTGGAAGTTGATGTAGGTAAAAAAAAATTATTTTTTGACATAATCTTTCTTTGGAAAAACTAAATCATAAGCATGATATTTATTTTTTTTATTATTCTTACATGGTTTCAAACCAAGTGGTCTTACATAAAATGGTGGTTCTTTACCTTCTATCTTCTTTGTGAGATGTGCAGGACTCCATACTTCACCATTGTCTTTGAGAGTTAAAATTACACTCACACCATTGTCTGTGTTAATTTCTCTGTAGTCGGTGATTGTATAAATGTTGTTGATTTCTAAATCAGTCCATTTCTTTGTGTCAAATTGACTTTGTTCCTTTAACAGCTCTTCAAACTCTTCTTTTGTAGGTGTATAGTCATCATCAAGCAATTGTGCTATATTTTGCGTTTGTGCATTCTTTGACATCTTTTTATATATAAATATTTTTTCTTAAATATAAATAAATGGAGAAGATATACTATAGTCCAAAAGGTTTCTGGAAAGGACACTCAGCTGTTGGTAAGTTAGCAAAAGAAGCAAAGGTTAGTCAGAAACAAGCATTAGAGTTCTTAAAGAAACAAGCAGTATGGCAAATATATTTACCTGCACCTAAGAGAATAATAAGACCAAAATTTGATGTGTCTGCAGAGAATGAAGTTCATCAGGCTGATTTGTTGTTTTTACCTCACGATACTATTGGTAGGAAGACATACAAGTATGCATTGACAGTGGTTGATGTTGGAACAAGATATAAAGAAGCCGAACCTTTGACGTCGAAAGATAGTAAAGAAGTTGCAAATGCTTTTGAGAAGATTTATAAAAGACATTTGAAGTATCCTAAACTATTGCAAGTTGATCCTGGTAGAGAATTTATGAGTTCCGTTTCAACTTTGATGGAAAAGCATAATACCAAAATAAGAAGAGGTAGAAAAGAAATACACAGAGACCAAGGAATAGTAGAAAGATTTAATAGAACCTTAGCAGAAAGATTGTTTGGTTATCAGTATGCTAAAGAGATTGATACTAAAAAAAGAAACAGAGAATGGGTTAAGAGATTATCTGATGTTATTAAAGCATTAAATAAGGAGACGAAAAAACCTCCTCCAATTATAACAAGAAAAGTTGATGCTGAAATTTGTCCTTATGTAAATGTTAGATATTTGTATCAACCTGGAGAATTAGAAGGTGGTGGAAAGAGAAGGGCTACTGACCCAGTATGGTCTGTTGATATTCATAAGATTGACTATCATATTATAACGCAGGGAATAAGAGTTTATTATTTGAAATCTCCTGCACCTAAGAGAGGGTTTGTCAAAGAGGAATTACTTATTGTTCCGGCTGATACCCATACGCGTATGTCGTAATGCCATCGTCAGTTATGTATCTTTTTGTGTCTAAAGGAGAAAGTGAAGTCTTATTTACTTTTAATCCATATATGTTGTGATGCATTGAGCGTAGCATGTTCATTGAGTGTGTGTATTTCTTTTTGTTGAATAATGCATCTCTGTAGTTTTCAAAATTGATTTGTTTTTTGATTACATATTTTTTTGTTCCTTTCGCTTTTTTGATGACTTGTTCATCTGCTCTTAATACTGAATATAGTTTAGGACGAAGACCAATATATTCTGATATTGGAACACCAGCACATTCATCCTTCATCTTACCTATGACCTTCTTGTTTGTTTCATCGTATAGTGGATGTTCTTTTGGATAATCAGAGAAATCGTATTCATCTTTCATTTCAGACATATCTTTGTAAGCATCTTTGGTTTTGATATCTACTAATAAACTGTCTGTGTCGGTGTATAACAAGGTGCAGTTATTACCATACTTCTTTTTCAATGTATTATAATACCAATCATACATAAGATGTTTTGATAAATCTAAAACACAGAAGCCAACATATATTGGTTTATTGAGAGTTAATCTTGTTTTATTCACTTGAATGGCAGATAACTCATTAGAGAACTTTATTCTACGATTGAAGTTTGGTTTGGCTATTATCTTGCGGATTTTTTCATTTTCACTGCCATCTGTTTTGACTAATTTAATATCAACTCTTTTACGTATGTTTTCCATTGTTTTGCCAAATACTGAGTTGTTCATAAGTTTAAAGAAATCTTTTTCAAATGTAGTCTTTGCTTTTTTACGTAATTCTGTATTCAGACGTATGTAAGGTTCCATCCAAGGTTTCTCATCAAATTCTAATATTCTGTGTATTTTTGTTATTTTCATACCAAGTTGTTTGTATAGTCTTAAGTTTTTGTAATGTACTACATATTTCTTCTTATCCATTAGATTGGGGACAAGTTTTTCTGTTTTTAACATACTATTTTCAATTAGTTCATTTTGATAGTCGGATAACCATTCTTTTTTAATTGCTAATTTTTCAGGTGCAAGTGGATAGTCATTATGTAGTTTATGTAAATGTTTGGGGTATTCTAAATCTACTTCATATATTCTTCCTCTACCTTTTTGTAATTTTGGAAGTTTTCCATCTATTAAATCTTTATTAGTTATCCATTTGAAACCACCAAATGGAAGTGGTTGGCTCATTGAATGACCATATAAATTATTTTCATCTAAATACATTATGTAATTGTCTTCTTCATTTGGATTATAATCTGCTACATATTTATTGTTTGCTTTTGCGTGTCTTTTAGAAACCATACTTATTCCACCTCTCATTCCTTTTTCAATGAAAAGATGCATATCCAAATCTGATAGAAGTTGTAATTCTATTTCTGTGTATTTTAGAAGAGCATCCCAAGATAGACCAGGTGCAGTGTAGTAATGTAGAGGGTCAAGTTTATAGTTATTCATACAGGTTTCTCTAAACTTTTGAAAAACATCTGCAAGTAAGAGAACATCTGTTTTGAGATATAAATCATGATAATCACCAAGTGTTTTACAGTTAAATTGTTTCCATACTTTTTGAGCGTGTTCATAGTCTTTTTGTTTGATACTTTCATCTGTAAGACTGCTGTAGAATTTGTCTATGGGTGGTAGTTGTGTTTCATCAAATCTATCAAAACTATCAATGTATTCATATGGATAGATACCTTTACGAGCAAGAAGATGTGAGTTAGTTGTATGTTTTACAGTTAATGGTAAGTCTGATTTGTTGAGTTTTTTATATCTTGTATTGTGACATTTTTTACATTTCGCTGTTAATAACCAATTTTCATTGATGTTTATTTCTTCTGTACCTTTACATTTTTCACATTCTGTCTTTACACCAATTGCTCCATCTACCAACTTTTCAAGAGAGGAAGCCATAAATTGAAAACTGTCTAAGAATTTCAGTTGTCCAATACTGAATGAGATGAATTTCTCTGAATTATTTGCAATACAAGTAATGTTTCCACTTGCTTTGTGTATTTTCTGCATTATTAGATGGCTATCATAACCTTTTAAGTTGTGGAAGATAACTGGAATTTTGGTTTTATTTGGTTTGATTGCAAGTTTGAGATTACAGGATTTGTGTGCTGGTCCTCTATATTCTCCTGTGAAATGACAGTGGTCTTTTACTTTTGGATTCTTTTCATTATTAATTTCTTTTTCACATATCCAACAATGGGAAGCATTTTCATAATCTTGTATGTTCTGTTCTGTTGGCATTATTAATGGTTTAGGATGTCTAAAGATGTTGTTGATGTTATTCACTTCACATTTTAAATGATTTAGAAAAACCTCTGCAACATCTTCACCTCTGTATATTACTGGTTTGTCTGCTTTACCATCATATCTAACAACTTGATATCCAAATCCACACGCTTCGTGTTCGCTTGTTATTTCTGATTTATCTCCTTTTTGTTGTGATTTGGGTTTGATTTGTGCTTCAAAGTCAGCATAGATAACATATGGAACGGGCATTTGATTTTGATGGTTTTTAAACTTGATAAGACCTTTTGATGGCATTTCTATTCGCATTGGAGATTTATTTATGCCTTCACAGTCTTCTTTATGTTTGATTAGTAGGTCTTCTCTTGTAAAACCGTAAAGACATCTATCACAGAAATGTGTTTTATGTTTGTGTTTATTGTTCTGATTGTAAAGTAATCTATTAAGGTTTTTAATAAAACAGTAGTGATATTTTGTTTTTGACTCATCAGGAGGATAGTCATCAGGATTATAATCTTCATCTATCATTTCTTCTTCACTATCATCAATTTCCTCTTCAACATCTTCAGTTATCAAAAGCAGATTAATTCGTTCTTTATCATTTGGTTGATTTGAAATATGATATGGAAATATAGTAAGTTTCTCTGTCTTTTTTGTTAATGTGTATCCATAAACATTGATTGCTATATTGTTTTGTTTCTCAACTTTTGGTATTTGTGAGATTGGTGTGGGAAAGTCTATTCCTTCCATATGTAATGTGCCTAAATATTTACGATAACTTGATAACTTACTTGGATTGTTTTTGTTTGGGTATTTAGAAGCAAGTATATGCCATTCTAAACATCTATCATCATCATTTGATAAATTAATTATTGCTTTTTTATTTGCTATTGCACTTGGAAGAGAAATATACGAAGAACCTTTGAGTGGTTCATATTTTGCTATATTAAGATAAAGTTTGATACAATGGTCAATTTCTAAACCCGTTGCGGTATTTGTGAATTTTTCAATCCATGTTTGTATATAAGTTGTTTGTTTGTTATAGTTTTCATCTAAATTATTTCCATCAAGAACTGCACATTGTTCTCCGTGTGATGCACCGGTAACTTCTTTTCTTTCACCATTAAGTTCATCTTTAAAAAACTTTATAGATAACCCAATTGAAAATTTAATACCATTGTATTCTTTAATGTTTTCATTAATTTTATCTATAATGACAGATTTTTTATCATTAAACAAAATATTTGGGTCTTTATATTTATGAGCATCTATTTCATACGCTTTGAAGTAATTGCATAATGGTTTATCAACCAGTTTCAGAGCATTTTTCTCTTCTTTAGTATCATCATCATTAATTTTTTCACTTGTTTTAACAGCATTTTGTTGCTGTCGTTTTCTTATCTTTTTATCTCTACGTCTTTTACGCAGATTTTCCAATGTAGAAGTTTGTTGTAGTGCATCACTCTTCTGTTTCTCAATATCTAAGGATTTAAGACCCTTGTCTAAAGCCTCATCACTAATTCTTCCTTCACTATGCAATTGTATTAGTCTCTCTACAGAACTCATTTTTTTGTTTTCTTTTAAACTATAAAAAAAAAATTTTAAATATAATAATAAAAATGGATATAGAAAAAGCAAAGATGCAAAATATATGTGCTATGTTGCCGTTAGGTTCAAATAAACCATGTAAAAACAAATCAGTAAAGCATTCTATATACTGCAAGGCTCATAATTTTATTATAAAACATAACAAAAGTAAAGTAGTGAAATGTTTACAATGTGGTAAAGGTACTACAGCAAAATATCAAATCTGTGATAAGTGTGGTGGAAAGAATTTTAGAGAAAAACAGAGATATTTTAACTCTATAAAACCTTTTAAGCAGGAAATTGCAAGATTGAGTATGATAGAGTGTTGAGGATGATTCAGGACTGAAAGAGAACATACATTCAAAACATTCAAAACTGAGTGAAAGTGAGAGAAAGAAACTTATTGAGGAAGGTAAGGCTCAAGCGAAGAATGAAATGAAAAAAAAGATAGAAAATGCTTGATTTTATTCAATAAAATTACAATAGTAAATGACCCACCACCAAAATATGAAAGTTAATATTTTTTTTTGCTTCACTTCCGACCTACAATGTTATAAGAATGTGCATTTTGTATGTTGAAACATATGTACAAAGTTTGGTGGTAATTAGTTGAACCAATGTTATTTTACAACAATTCAAAGACTTGCAGGAAATTCCAAAATGATGCTAGAACTTTGAAATTTTGTGATAATATGTATATATGCAACCCAAATACATATGCAAAATTTGAGACTAATCGGTTGATGGGATTCCACTTTTAGGAAGACTCAAAGACTTTCTGAAATTCCAAAAGTTGTCATAGGAACTTGGAATTTTAATATGTTATACAGCCTTAAAGTCTTGTTATATGTGCAAAATCTGGTGGTCATTGGATTATGTAAAGGCACTTTCAGGAGGGGTTAAAGTTTTTGCCCCAAAGTGGAATTTTCAAAATTCTTTTTAATATGTTTCTATATAGTGTCTATCCGCGACTTTTATCGGAGCAGATTTTGGATATTACTTTTAATTATTTGTTGTTCTCTACGAGTTGCTTAGTAACCTTTCTTAATTAAACCGATTACAGTGTTATCAGGATTTTTTTGTATTTTTTTCTTTTTTTTTAACCCATTTTTATCGCTTAGAAACGCTTTTTATTGAAACCGATTACGCTGTCATCATTTTTATTCAATGTTCCATTATAAAAAGATTTTTATGTCATTACCGGGATTCGAACTCATGCCCCACCATTTACAGTCCAAACCATCTAGACCACTCGGCTATCACGGCTTGTACTAGAATAGTAAGAAATTGAACGTAAATAAATGACTAGTTTTTTGTCCAGTGAATGGTTTTCTAAATACTGAAATAGTCCGTAGGTGATTTCCCTTTTGGACTTTGATGTCCAACTATCAGTGTGGTAAAGATAAATTGACATGTAATAGTCGGTTTATCTGTCTGCTCAAAATACTGCGGTAAAATATATATGTGGTAAGATGTGTTTATATATAGATAGTGCTGGTTGAAGAGGTGATTTGTGAGGGTTTTTAACAGATTACCTCAAAACCGGCACTATCTATATATATTTGCTAATGCACTCTTATATTTACCAGGATGTTTATTCCGTGCACTTGTTGCATTTAATATCAAGCTTCCCCGGGACTGCAACCAGTAAGACATTTAATTTCTATACGAATTTAAGCTTTAAAAACGCAATATTGAAATATGAAGTAATGGGGGTATGCTAACTAAATTGCATTTTTTTTAATAATTACTCAACGTATTCGCACCATTTTTATTCTGTCAATTACAGACATATAGACCCTTTATATGACAGCAAAAAAAATCATTTAAATCCAATGGTTATATCCTCTGAGAAAAACATTACATATTTTTTTACCATTTTAGGGTTCATTTTCTGACATTATTTAAAAGATTATGGTTTTGTATTAAATGGCTAAAACTCAAGTGAACACTTGCTCAATGTATTCCAAATTACGGAACATGAACAGATTTTATAGGATATCCTGAAATTTTGAGAAAAAAAAACCGTTGTAATGTTTTGAACATTTTTTTTACATAACTGGGTGGTTAGCAAAAGGGTCCGTAATTACAAATGCGACAACACCCAGAATGCGAAAGTTTAGACTTTGATCTATCCATTTCAGGTAAGTTTATCCTTTCGAACCGCCGACTAATTAAATTTTCGAAAATGAGTGTTTTGTCCCCATCTAAGATAAAACTGGGGTTTATATAATATTTTTCTTTTTTTCTGCTCCAAGACAAAGGTTGTAGATACTCGTTAGAGCCGCATCAACGATAGCCGCATCAGTGAGGCGGTTCTTATGAGCACACACAATCTATCTTTGCAGTAAAAATAAGAAAAATATTAAGTATTTACATCAGAAAAGTAGCCATTTTGGAGATGTGAAAAAATGCACTATGTCGCACGGGTGTATTATCGTAATGTTAGAGACATAAAAGAAGCATAAAAATGGGATGAAGTTTTACCATGTTCTGTTAAGTGAGAAGATTGACTGTAAAATTTATTGTCGTCAGTTGGAAATGAATTAAAATAATCTTGGTTCATTAGACTAGGAGTCAAGTGGCTTTTTACCAAATTGAGAACAGTAAAATGAACAAAGACTTCTAACTGCCCCATTAACAGCTAATTTGTGTATTTTCTTAATTGAAAAAAATCTTAATTGTGGAGACTGCAGACGAAAATCAATGAGTTACTGATCCTCATTGTTCTGTAAATTTATAGCGCCGAATTAACCCTTTTTGTACCAAATGGAATCTTCCTCCTTATACATAGCAGGAGTCCATTTCAAAATTTAGGGGTGTCAGGTTGCGTTTTCTTCAAACTTTATACAAAAAAATGCTTATCTTTTTGCAAACAGTGTAGGTCCTGATCAGACGCCGCGTTCTGCGGCGTCTGATCTGGGCCTGCACTGTTTGCCAAGGTACTCCTTTTTAGGTTTCTGGTACTAAATGGGTTAACCCCTAAAAGGCAGCAAGCCAAAGATAACAGTAGCAGGAGGCATTCGTGTTCTTTATTTCTCAGAGAAAATCGGGCTTGACATTTCATATGAATCGTTTGCTGGGCGACAATTCATATGAAATGTCAAGCCTGATATTCTCTGAAAAATAATTCGAAACAAGAAGCCCCAGGGCAACGATCGCTCACCTGAGCCACTGATACATTCATTCATATTTTAACTCTTCTCTTGCTGAATATTCATTCAAGCCACACCCATTTCTGTCTATCAACCAATCAAATTACATTATGTAATTTATTGCTACAAATTCATAAACTAAATGCCAAACAGTGTAGATCCTGATCAGATGGCTTCTTCAGAAGCCATCTGATCTGGATCTACACTGTTTGCAAAGATAGGGGTTGTCGTGAAAAGCAGGATAAGGGTTAAAGTACTAATCTGCTTGAAAAATGCATTGTTTTACCTTTTCAAATTTAAGAGTCTACGGGGCCATATTTGCTGTAAAATAGGTCAATGTCAACCTTAGGTCATCATTTGAAGACATTTGGTACTACTCAGTTACCTGACACTACATCCCAAGTTTCATGGCAATCAGCCCAGTGATACCGAGAAAAATGATACCTTCAGTTTATACCATATAAGGGTGTGGCAGCCATCTTGGTCATGTGACCTGCTCTTAGTACATGAAAATCGTAGCAAAGGAAAGAAGCATAGCTGGAAAAAATGGATCTCACCACTGAGCCAAAGAGTCGACTCTCTGACACAGTTATCAAAGAGCACATATAAAGTAGAAGTGAGGGCAATGATCTGGAATGGATACAGTTATCCGACACCTCCCATCAGAGACACTAAAGGGAAAGAAACACAAACATCAAATGATTAGACCCTTATGGAAGATATCAGTAGCGGAAAGCCAAAAAAATGGCTATCCAAAACAATAATATTAAGCGACACGCACACTCAATGACAAACCATAACAAAAATAAACCGCGACAGAAGAACCGCCTTGGAATGGTTAGTGAAACGAATTCCACTGCGGCGCTTAAATCGATTTTTCGCGACCGCAATCCTGGCCCTTACTTCCGTCGCCATTTATACAAACACGAAGGCCTCCTCACTCATCAGTGCAACATCTCCGAGAACACAAAAATCAAACAATCACATAGATGAAACAACGGTGAGGACTCGACTGCAAGAAACCACTGAAATGCTGGAGGAAAAGAAAACCAACAGTTAGACTCCGATGGGCCCGATCAGAGAAAGAGCATCAGGTATCAACCAATATTACATAAAATTAAATTCTCTTCAATTTTAAGTAAGCCTTTACGCTGGAACCGTCATAGAATTTGAGGCCTGACCCACCGGCGTGCAATTAAAGAGGGAAGCAAAGTTGTCCACCGTGATTTGGTTAACTATCATTCGTGTAGAAAGTCGTATAACATTTATGTTGTAACCAATCTTTTTATATCGAAGAATTACTTTACGGAATTTGGTACTGAAATCATTGCATTTATATATTTTTTTCTGAATTTATATACTAAGCCACCATATATTCGGGTTCCGATAGACCTTGTTGCAGAAGAGAATTAGGTCCAACATTGGAATTTGAAATTAAATCAGAATGATGTCAAAAAGGCTTTGCGTAGTTTATGATACCGATAACCTGTTTTGGTGGCCAATTGCTTGAGATACCCCGGCATATATATACACTACCGTGCATGCTCAACGTTGATTCAACCATGTGTGTCTACAGGGAATACGATTTAAAAAGACATTAATGGTATCACGTAAAGAAGGATGTAAATGAATAAAATAAATTTGATGAAAAAAAAAAAAAAAAGAAGAAGAGTAAACTTTGTGAAATGATAATGGAGCCAGAACGTACAAACAAAGTAACAACTTTACATTTGCCATGCACGAAAAAAAAAAAAAAAATCAGAATGCAATGTACAATGATCGATCGACATTACTTTGTAAAGTTCTTTTTAGTATGTAAGATCAGCAAGCTCAGTACTGAGGAACTCCAATCCAGCACGATAACCCGTTCGTGAAACGAAGACCCCCCCCCCCTAAACCCCGCTTTATATAGAAAAAATGGGGTTTACGGGGGTATACATTATCTGCCTTCTTTTGCTCACAAACATAGATAGTGGGTACTCGTTAGAACCGCCTCATTAAGGCGGTTCTAAAGAGCACCCACAATCTATATTTTGAGAAACAAAAAGAAAAATATCACAATTTTCATCTTAAAATTTTCATTTTTCCGGTGATAAAATTTACATTGTATTTGTATAGGCGTGCTTTCGTCATGGTATGTAAAATCAGCAAGCTCCGTACTGAGGAACTCCAGTCTATAGATTCTGATGAGCCACTGTTAAAGAAATTATAATAATTATATTATCAGGTGGTTGTTATATCAGATATAATCCCTGCCAAACTATCTCATTATTTTCTCTCATCTAGACAGTAATTCAGGTGTTTACAGGTATAGTGTTTTTCAGGGAAAGAAAATAATGCCAGACATAAATATACAGAAGTCTGTATGTTAACCTATTTAGTCGAATAAAATTAATCATGTAAACGTGATGTGTAATGAAAATCCACCCCTCCAAATCCCGAAAAATAGTATTTCCAGGGTTAACTATTATTCTAGACATTTCTGATCCAAATCATAGATTGTGGGCACTTGGCAGAATCGCATCAATGAGGCGGTTCTAACGAGCACCCACATTTGTGGAGCAGGAATGAGACGAGAACCATGATGGTCCTATATCGCTCACCTGAGCTTAGAGATTTACATACTTAATATTGAAGTTTCACAAGGTAAACTGCTTTAAGATACCGCGATGGTACTTCAGCATGTTTAGGTATGTCAAACGTTTATGAAAAACAGTGAATTTCCAATTTGCCAATGTCTAGCTTTTTCGATTGTTAGCTTAAAAGGGAAAACATTTGAAACTACAATGTCAGTGAATATCCCACTAAATCACATTTTATAGACTTATGTTTTGAGTAGAAATAAAAAAAAATATTACACATTTTCTAACAAAACATTTACTGTTTTTGGATATCTGAAAGAACGGATATGACGATATGTTATCAATGATTACTTGAGAGCGTAATTTATTCACATCACTACTCGAAAGCGGGTGTTAGGAGTATATTTTTGATCGCCATGTTTTTTGTTTTATTTGTTTGTTTGATTGATTTTTGGGTTTAAACGTCACAGCCAACACTGTCTAGGTCATTTTGGAGACGTTGTGTCCAATTTTGTGGGATTTTTACCCGACACTGACATGAAATGACATCTCAAGCCCTACCGCCCAATGATACAAATAGGGTTTATATGTATGGTCGGTCAGATTCACATCACTTTTCCTGGGCTGGCTTAGAACCTCTAAGCGGGTTTACCAGTACTCGTGTGCGATCGGTGAAGCATCATGCAGCCCAATCTATTTCTTCAAGCTCCGATGGGCGGGGGCCTTTAATCGCGAGGGTACTTCAACACAGGGGTACGTGTACGTCTGGCTATGAATTTCTGATTAAAATATGTTTTTATTTCCTGGAACAACTTATATTTTTTTATGTGCTTTCAGGTTTTACCTCCCAATCAACACTATTTTTAAAAGTCATTTCGGAGACGTTGATTCCGATTTTTTATAGGACTTTTACCCGACATTGAGATGGAATAGCATCTCACGCCCTACCACCCACATGAAAAACTTATAATGATGACTGTTGAAAAGCTGAAAAAGGCAGCTCTAGTTTCATCATAATTATTGAGAAAAAAAATGATATTCTTGTCAATCCAATTACAGGCAAAAAATATCATATTTCCCTAGAAATGGGGTTGAGATAATGAGTATATGTATTATTTGTTTGTATTGGAGTTTTACGGCCCAGTCAACACTATTTAGGTCATTTTTGAGCCGGTCAGTTTACCTATCAACACTTTCCTGGGCAGGCTTATACGTAAGCGGTTAACCAGTACAGTGCACATTCTTTCGCCAGAAACTGACAACTGCCCTGCTTGAATCAGCGGAAGGGAGAGAATGACCGTAGAAAAGACTTCATAATCAAACTCCACGAAAGAATGTTGCCGACCCCGGCGGGAGTCGAACCCGGGTCCTCCTGATCACCAGTCAGACGCGCATCCGACTGAGCCACTGAGGCCGGCAATGAGTATATGTAACATGGTTGTGTTAGTATCATTACTTCTTTTCTCCGGTACTCCGGCCTTCGCCCATCTCTGATTAACAATCGGCTCGAAAAGAGTAAAAAGAGTAAAATAATATTGAAAGGGACGTAAAACAATAACAACAACAAAAAAAAACATTTATACTGCATCCGGAATGTGTTACAGTTGGTCACAGTTCATATGCATATAGTTACTGTGGAAAGTATGGCAACAAAGCAGACTGGCAAATATTTTTTTCCGGTTGCCATCACGAAAACACGCCTATATAACTTTCACCCCCTTGAACCCCACTTTTATATAGTAAAACTGGGGTTTCCGGGGGTATACCTTATTTTTCTTATTTCTGCTCTAAAATATAGATTGTGGGTACTCGTTAGAACCGCCTCGATGAAGCGGTTCTACCGAGTGCCCACAATCTATATTTTGAGCAGAAATAAGAAAAATATAACAAATTCTCGTCATAAAATTTTCATTTTTTTTTTGGCGATAAAGGTGGCAATGTATTTGTATTGGCATGTTTTTTTTCCGGATGCAAAAAAAGTGATTGTCTTTGTGATACATATATAAATGTATATTAAGATATTGTCCAGATTGGTTACCATGAAGACCTTTGATGCCGGTAATTTGTAGCAATTTCAGCTAAGTAGTTGTCCATTCCAGGGAGACCTTTGTTATTGATCAAAATAATAACAATGAATTCTTATCAGAACTGAACATACAATAATAATGCCTTTTTATGTTTTTATGCTGAAATATCAACTGCAAGTCTGTTTATGCTAGCCAGCACACAATCAGATTAGCCTGCTTCGCCAGACAGTTGATTCGACTTTTTTATGTTGAAGTATCAAATATAAGTCTGTTTTATAATACGCAATTAGATTAGCCTGCTTGATCCAGCTATCCAATATTTTGCGATACAAATCCACCCAGCAAAGCATGACGGGCTGTGGCTGTCCCGCTGTCTTGTTTTGCTAGCTGGTCATTTTTTTTTTTGTTTTGGTTTGGGTTTTACGGCCCTTTCAAGATTATTTCACTCATATCGAGCCGATCGTTAATCAGAGGTGGGCGAAAACCGGAGTATCCGGAGAAAAACCACCTGACCTTCCGTTGCAGAACTTGGCGTCTCACACGTGGCCCGAGCGAGGCTCGAACCTACGGCGGTGAGAGACCTAATGACTAAGAGTCAGCGCTCTTATCCACTAGGCCACGGAGGCCCGTTGCTAGCTGGTCAGGAAATATCTAATATTTATTTTCAGGTAACAAGAGAGCATTGGCAAATGTTTTCGGGTCCGTTACCCCAGATTATCCTGGGACAAACAGCAACAGGTATTCTGACCATTACGAAAACAAGATATTGGAATAATCTACCATCAAAAAGTAATAACAAATTCAAATAAAACTCTATGTCTTAGAGTAGTAAAAAGAAAAATAACGTATACACCTGTGAACCAAACTTTTATTATGTAAAAATGGGGTTTAAGGGGGGCCAAAATTATATAGGCAGTGTTTTCATGATGTCTTCGACGTTTCTCTATACAGAGTGTGGTGTCTGATGGATGTACATCAGAAGTTGCCATGCTCTCAGGCGTCCATCGCTCACTTTCTTGCCGTCATAACAACCTGCCAGAATCGACCCAGTGTTCCCCCGAATCCTCCTTTTCTGCCAGACCAAGGGCCATAGGGATGATTAAAAGAAAAGATGCACAAGAAAAGCCACAATCAAAGATTACAGTCTACCAATGGCACACACAATAGAAATAAACGAACCACAAACAGCATAGCAACCGGCTCCCTCTTCCCTACAAGAAGTGAGCACGGTGCAATAGGCACTAAATAATAGTTCACGACCATAAACACATACAAAATGAAAAGCCAGGTCGGAAAAGTCGGACAAAGATATGTACATGAAATAAACAGCATCAGGACCGGAGACTGGTAGAAGACTTGACAACCGTCAGAGTGCACAGTCATGAGGATACCACCCCAAAGAAAGAAATTGCTTGAGACTAGTTACATGCTAGAGGGATAGTATAAGTGAAGGCAATGATCAGGAATTGATACAAATACCTCACACCTCCCATCCAAGACACCAAAGGGAAATAAACACAAACATAAACTGCAAAACTTAATCAGCGGAAAGCCAAAAGGGCAGTTGCTTTCCCACGAAAAATGTCAAACCTGGGAACTGGGAAATCCAGCAAGTATCTTGGTATCACCATCTCATATCGCCATGCTGCTTGGAAAGGGAAGAAGACCCTGTATTTTCTTAAGAATTTTAGGGACTGCACCAGCCCAGTCAGGAGAACAACTCACACAGACATTGCTCGCCAAGGTGTGGTGGAGTAGGCATCCACATTTTGGGTCGGGTCAGCCGGAAAGATATTCAGCTGCTTGAACAAGATCAACTGTACAATAGGCACAGACAGATTTAGCATTATGTTTGTCCTGCTCATAAATATTAAAATGCCAACATGGTTGGCATTTTAATATTTATAAGCAGGACAAATAGACCTTTCCTGTGGCTATGACAATAAAAACCTTAAAGTCTTGGAATTTTAAGATACATGAGACAGACAATGTTCATACTCAAGCGAATTGTACTTTGATAAAAGTTTATAACCTCGGGGTCTGGTGGTGAAAGACCTATACTGGGGAAACTTTGGAAGAATGCAAAAGATCTAACCAGCTACGAATCTTACACAGGATAACAAACAACCTTGTAGATGTTGTCTATAGTCAGTGGGCCAGGCACGTTTTTTTTCCAGAGGAGAGTTTCTCATTCACAAAAGGTCAGTCTCCCGAAATCATTTGGGTGGCTATTGTCATCAGCCATGTCAACCCAGTACATAGTTTAAACCATAAGACGCCGAGAAAAAACAGAATCAGTACATCGTCTGCTATGTCATCTTGCAAACTTTCGAAAGATATTTTTTTCCATACAGACAAACAGTGTAAACTCTGAGCAGACTGCTCATCTAGGATCAGTCTGATCTGGGATCACACTGTTTGCAACAGTATATTTTAAAGTAACTCCTCAGACGACAATTGTTGTGGGTTAAGCAAGACTGTATAGAACACCTGACGGGGGTCCGACATGCTGAAGTACGCAGGACCAATTCCGTTTTAGTGAACCGGTCCGTTATTGGAAGAAGAAGAAGAAGAAGAAGAAGAAGAAGAAAAAAAAGAAGAAAGTAATACAATTTGTAAACTTACTAACTCTGTGTTATCTACCAAGGTTACGGGCGGTGCATTTACTAAACCACCATCATAAACAGTTGAAACTAGAGCTGCCAGTGAAACTGACTAGGGCCCCGGCAGCGCTATCAGAAATTTGTGGACGGACAGACGGACAGACGGACAGAGTGATTACTATAGGGCACACACGCTTTCAGTGCGGGGCCCTAATAAACTTCAAACTTGCATTGAAACGTGGACCTTGTTGGTTAGAACTCACATTTGCAGCAGACCAAATGAGATTCTGTTAAACCTTATAAAGGCATTAGAAAAAAAAGGAATGTGCTCGTGCTCATCTACCATAGGAATGACTTGAAGTCTGTGCCTATACGGCAACATAACAACCACTCATTAACAAGCATTGGACAACTTGGAAGATACACACATGCCCGCAAGCACGCACACAGAGAGAGAGAGAGAGAGAGAGAGAGAGAGAGAGAGAGAGAGAGAGAGAGAGAGAGAGAGAGAGAGAGAGAGAGAGAGAGAGAAATGCTTAAAAAGTAATTGTTATAGATTTATGCTTCGGCTATTTATCTGTCTCAGCGAAAATGAACGTTAACCATCGACCTTTGCATGATACAGAAGTTGTGCCAAATGCCAGTAGAAGTAACAAGCTTTGACCAACAAGGCAGCAATTAGCTTTTAGCGCTGATGTAACTTCTAATAATTACAGGCCTTCCGCGGATGTGATCAATGGGTCTCTCTGGGATATTGGCACTTGACGAGGTTTTATATATGGCTGAGTCACAGCAAACCGCCAATAATTTGTTAGCATGGCCAATATTCTATTAGAGTGTCTCCAACGACCAACCAACCCATTTCTCTTGCTGCTTAAGCCATAATGCAAGTTGCGTAATATATTTGATCTGATCGACCGTCTCGGAAATTGTTCGCGGGCATGTTCCGTTTTCTTCTGGGTGGTCGGCTATCTAACATGCATACTCAAGAAATTAATTAAGACGAAAAGATTACAAAGAAACTGCAGGTCACATCCGACAGTCTGCTTCTATTTTGAAATGCAATTGGGGTGGGATGGCAGGCTGTGTGTGTGTGTGTGGGGGGGGGGTAACTGAGCTACTAGATCACTTATCACAGCATTCATAGAGGTTCTCACAGGGATTGACTTTTCAGTGTACTAAACACCCTTCTAAACACCACTTTATATAGACTTTGAGACGCTCAGCGTCGCTAACACGAAAACACTAAGAAAAACATCATGGATACTTGTTATATTTTCCATACTGTTTTTGTTCCTGACATAGATTGTTGGTGAACGTTAGAACCTCCCAGGTGAGGCGGTTCTTATGAGTACCCTCATTCTATACCTTGTATAGAAAGATAAACGCACTACCGTAACGATAACACACCCGTGCGACATAGTGCATTTTTTCACATCTCCAAAATGCCTGCTTTTCGGATGAAAATCCATGATATTTTTCTTATGAATACTGCAAACATAGGTTATGGGTGCTCGTTAGAACCGCCTCATTGAGGCGGTTCTAACGAGTACCCATAACCTATGTCTTTGAATAAAATTAAGAAAAATAATGTTTACCCCGTAAACCCCAGTTTTCTCTATACAAAGTGGGGCGTAAGGGGGTGTTCATTTCACGGACTTGTTCACGTGATGGAAAATAATTTACATCCGTGTAATCCCCTTTTCTCTGTATAAAATGCCGTCTTTTTCATGGGTTCGTCACCAAGATGTCAGATTTCCTTCAGTTTTGCGTGTCTGTATTATATTGTATAGCTGTGTTCACCTAATGGAGATTCCATTCTAGCTCTCGCTTTTCAAATGCCTTTCCTCCAAGTCTCAAAGGGATTTTCCAAACATAATTTAAGACGTCATTCAGTTGCTAGCCATTTCAATATATTACTCAAGGTCATATTTTCTTGCCAAAATTTAATTTATCACTAGCTATTATCACATTCGTGGGGAATCGCATTCCCAGATGACCAAACGTTACTGTCTGTGAGATTTTTTTACATCGATAGCAGGGAACTAGAAACGGTATGAAAAAAAAAATACAACAAAAAACGGACTGTTCCTTTTGATTTGAAAAAAAAAAATACTATTAATCCTTATCTTGCTGTTCACGACAACCCCTATCTTTGCAAACAGTGAAGATCCAGATCAGATGGCTTCTGAAGAAGCCATCTGATCTGGATCTACACTGTTTTGACATTCAGTTTATGAATTTGTAGCAATAAATTACATCAAGTGATTCGATTGGTTGATAGACAGAAATGGGTGTGGCTTAAATGAATATTCAGCAAGATAAGGGTTAAAATGGATTGAAACTGGTTATTCATTAAGTCATTACTTAATCCATGCGATATGAAAATGATTCATGCATAATTACTTTACTTTCTCGCTTATGGTAGTGTAAACCTACCTATTTAGCAATGAAGCTGCAGTCCAAGAGGTGAAGAAGAAGAAGAAGAAGAAGAAGAAGAAGAAGAAGAGGAAGATGGTGAAGGTGGATGTGGTGACGATTATGGTGGTGATGATAATGATGTGTACTAAGAATCTATTGATCTGGAAATAAGTAACAAAAAAGTGGACCAAGATGGCCCTGAATCGCTCACCTGATTTCAAGATGTCACGTATTTGTTTGATTTGAGGTTTAACGTCCCCGTCAACACTGTAAAGGTCATTTTGGAGACGTTACTTCCACTTTGTGGGACTTTTTTCCCGACATTGATCACATAGCTTCTGTCCGCCTCCGCCCATAGGGGCTTGAAGAAATATATGGGCTGCACGATGCTTCCACGCAGAGCTGAATCCGGCCCGCACACTAGTACTGGTAAACCGCTTAGAGGATCTAAGCCTGCCCAGGAACCGCGGTGCGAGGCGGACCGTCCATGCTAATAAACCATATTGGTTTCATTGGGCGATAGGGCTTGAGATGTCATTTCATCTCAGTGTCGGGTAAAAGTCCCACAAAATTGGAAGCAACGTCTCCAAAATGACCTTTACAGTGTTGACGGGGACGTTAAACCTCAAATCAAACGAAAATCACATAGCTTCTGAATGTCATGTAGATAACTGACAGCAGTCTTATTCCTTGAACGGGTGCACTTAGATAGATGGTAACCTGGGAAAAGTTCTTGCGAAGTTTAAATGAAACTGGCTTAAGAAATTAAGTTGTCATTTAAAGATTTTTCTACTTTAAGGTCTGGCCGCCATTTTCTTCGTTGGAGAATAACCATTTCTGTGAAGTTTGAATGAAATTGGACCAAAGGTAGAACATTTAAAGGTTCTTCAAATAACAGCTCTGTCGGCAAATTTATTCACTGGAGAAGAACCATTTTAACTGTTTTTGTAGAGAATCACATAAGCAATAATCAAATGATATTTGAATGAAATTGGCACAAAACTATAGGAGAAATTAGCATTTAAAGGTAGTTCTCTAATTTTAGCTCTGGTAGCCATCTTGTTCTTTGACGCGGAATCATTTTAGCTATTTCTGTAGAGGGTCGCCTAAGCAACAATCTTCTGCAGTTTTAAAGGTGTAGGCGGAGTTGTCATTTAAAGGGGTTCCCATTTTTAGCTCCGGCAGCCATCTTTTTCTTCCGTGTGGAACCTTTTCAGCTAGTTTGGTAAAGGGTGACCTAAGCAGCATACCTGTGAAGCTTCAATTAGACCTGAGGAATAGGAATTGTCAAAAGTTTTATATATTTTAGTTCTGGTGGCCATCTTGTTCAGCAGAGCAGAACCGTTTTAGCTAGTTGGCAGAGGGTCACCCAAGAAATTGTCCTGTGAAGTTTGAATCAAATTTGACCAAGGCGTAAAGAGACGTTGTCATTCAAAGGTTTGATTTTCTATTTTTAGCTGTGGTAACATTTGGTTTATTTTGGTAGAATCTTTAGCTACTCTAGAAGAGGGTCACCTAAGCAACATTTTGATGCAGTTTGATTGAAATTGATCCAGGGGTACAGGAGGAGGGATTTTAGTGATTTTGGTGGGGAAGCCATTTAGGCAACATTTCTGTGAAGTTTGATTCCAACTGTCCCAAGGATTTCGGAGGAGTTTGCATTTAATGCAGTTTCTCTATTGTAAGCCCTGGCGGCCGTTTCGCTCATCAAAGTATAACCATTTTCACTCTTTGGATATAAGGTCACCCAAGCAACATTCTTATGAAGTTTGAATGAAATTGTCCCAAGGGTAAAGGAGTTGCTGTTTTTAGTCTAATTCAGCTCTGGTAGCCATTTGTTTTGTCCTTGAATCAAATTTGGTTTAGCTATTTTGGTAGAGGGTCATCAATGCAACGTTCCTTTGAAAACTAGAAGTGCAGGCAATGATCGGGAATCGATACAATTACATGTAACCCACAGCTCCCATCAGTGACACCAAAGGGAAAGAAACAAAAACATGAAATAACTATACCCTAATGGAAGCATCAATAGCGGAAAGCCAAAGGACCGTCACTTTCCTTCAAAATGGCCTATTGGCTGTCCAAAACAAACAGATATAAGCGATACACACATTCTAAAAGACAAACCATAACAAAAATAAACGGCGACAGAAGAACCGCCTTGGGACGGTAAGTGAAAAGAATTTCACCGATTTTACGCGGCCGCAATCCTCGCCCTTACCTCCGTAACGATTAAGACAAATAATATGTTCAGTCTGGGGTCTCCTAACTCATTAGTGCAACATCTCCGAGAACACAAAAATCAAACAATCACTTAATGAAACAACTGGGAGGACTCGACAGCAAAAAACCACTGAAATGCTGGAGCAAAAGAAAAACTCCGATGGGCCCGACCAGAGACAGAAAATCATGCACCAACCAACCTTACATAAAATTAAATTCCCTCTTATTCTCGGTGAGCCTTTACGCTGGAACCGTCAAAGAATCTGAGGCCTGGCCAACCGGCGTGCAATTAAAGATTGGAATAACTACCATGCATGCAGTCTGTCTTATAACATTTAGGTTGTACCCAATCTTTTATATCGTGGAATGATTTTACGAAATTGGGCTGCTGAAGTCATTGCAAGTATATATATTTCTGATTTATATACTAAGTCACCATAAAACTGGGGTTCCGGTAGACCCTGTTGCAGAAGAGATTTAAGTCCAACATTGAATTTTGAAATTTATCCGGAATGACGTCTGTAAAATTTAGAAAAGGCTTGGGTAGTTTATGATACTGATAACCCTGTTTAAGAAGTTTAGCAGGTAACAATTGATTTCGCGATTTGAAGTCAGATACATGACTAGACACTCTGGCAAATCGAAATAATTTCGAAATAAAAACCCCACAGGATGTACCACGAGGAATATCAGCATCCAAGAAAGGAATATTTACAACTCAATATCAAATCAAGAGGTATAGGAGGAATTGTTGTTTAAAGTTGTTTTTTATACTTTAAGTTTTTGTGGCCATCTCGGTTATCGGTAAAAATGATTTAAGCTATTTTGGTAGGGAGCCAATTTTTGTGAAGTTTGACTCAAATTGGCCCAGGTGTTTACGTGGAGTTCTTATTTAAAGCAAATTGTTGACTTTTTCCTATTTCAAGCTCTGGCAACAATTTTGCTCATCAGAGCAAACCCGTTCTAGCTATTTTGGTACACAATATTCCAATGGAGTTTGAATGGAACTTGTTAAAGGCTATAATAGGAATCGTCGTTTTAAGATTTTTTTCAAACTTTAGCTCCAGTAGCCATCTTGTTTATTGGAGCTAAACAATTTTAGCTATTTTGGTAGGGAGCCTCCTAGGCAACATTCCTGTAAATTTGGAATCAAACTGACCCAAGGCATAAGGAGAAGTTCGCATTTAAAGCAACTTGCTGACGGACAACACACAACGGACAACAAACATTCACCGATCATAACAGCTCACGATGGGCACCTTGTGTTCAGGAGAGCTAAAATGCATATGCCAGCAATCTCCCACCAAAAGCATACTACCGATAAAATTTTAGTTGAGAGCTGCTTGCAGGCTGCAAAGATATTTCCGTTCGAAAGTGTGGATGACGCACAACGACGGGCAACAAAGGATGGCAACGGACGATGATAGACGACTGAGACTGCCATCCTATAAGCTCCCCAAAGCCTTCGACTCAAGGCTGAAGTTGAAATGCTAAAAGTATTACCTATAGAGTATTCACATGTTTTTCCTATGATGACATTTTGGCTCCACATCACGATAACAAGTCCGTGAAACGAAGACCCCTCTAAACCCCACTTTATATAGAGAAAATTGGGGTGTAAGGGGGTAAACATTATCTGCCTTATTTTAGCTCAAAAACATAGATTGTGGGTACTCGTTAGAACCGCCTCATTGAGGCGGTTCTAACGAGTACCCACAATCTATGTTAAAAGCAGAATTAAGAAAGATGTTACAATTTTACCTAATATTTGTCACTTCTGACACCATGTTGGACGCCATTATTTCACACGGACATGTTTTCCTAATGATATGACCAGTCTTGTACTCAAGTCAGATTGCGTTAAGGACATCATTCCGAGCAAGTCTGAAGCTTATTATGCTGAAATTATTATTCCTAGAGCATTCACAACGTTTTTCTATTATTTGACCTAGTGAAGGCAATCTTAATAGTGAAGGGGCATAACTCTGCCATTGTTCACCGATCTGACCCATTTTCGAACTCATCCGAGGCGTTTCAACGAGCACCATTGATGCGGTTCTAACGAGCACCCACAAACTATGTTTTGAGTATAAATAGGGATAAAATCACACATTTTCATCAGAAAATTGGCCGTTTTGGAGATGTAAAAAATTGCACTATGACACACGGGTGTGTTATGCATGTCATTTTTATCTGCAAGTTTCACGAAGGTACAGCATGAGGTAGCTCCGGTGTTCACAAGTATTTCCTATAGTAAGCCTATGGTACCTACAAGGGGAGTTCAATTAGTTCGTAGAACTCGGGGTTTAACTCACAGTTTCAACAGTATTTGAGCAAGCGCACGACAAACCTACAATAAGACATGTGCGCCCATCGAAGAGTCAGATCAGCCTGCGCATCCATATAGTCTAAACAGAGACTTATCTTGCTGCATGAAGGAGCATTGGGCCCTTAGCTATCCTTAGAGAGCACAACGAAGACTCTGATCAGACTGCGCGGACGCGCAGGCTGATCTGAGTCTTCGTTTGGCGCACATGACTTATTGTAGGTTTTGTCATATGCGCTGGCTCATTTTTCAATATAATTCCCCATTACTTCAATGCATTTGGCCCACTTTTCTTCTAAGCAGTCTATGCCTTTGTAATAAAAGTTGTCTATTTTGTCCTCAAACCAAGCCCCTGTAGCAGCTGTCCAAAAATCTCCTTCCACGAAAGAAGGACTTCAAATTTCAAAACAGATAGTAATCACTTGGGGCCAGGTCTGGACTTTATGGCGGGTGATTTAACTGCTAGAACTTGCACTCTGGAAAAGCCGCTTGTGCAACTCTGGACTTATGCACAGGAGCATTATGATGCAAAAGAGGGACACCAGCAGCTAGCTTTTCCCTTCGTATTTCTTTAATAGCAACCCTTAATTGCTTAATGACATTGGCATAGTATTCTCCTGTAATTGAAGTACCAGCATGCTTATAACCTATCAATATAATCCCTTTGGAGTCATAAAACACCGTGGTCATTATCTTGCCGGCTGATGGTTGGGTACGAAATGTCTTAGGAGCATGGGGATGAGCTAGGGCGCTTCCATTGCATGGACACTTTTTGAAAGTTGATACTTGTATCAAGTGTATATGTCAACGCAATTCTACTTCCGGTACTGGACCCAACTACAGCGCTTCCGCTTCTTCGAACATACACTTATTTAGTATCTGGGTCCCAGTACTGAAGCCATGGTTCATCTGTTACAAGACGAACGTGAAAGTCTTCTGTTTTGGCATTGTACACTTCTAGAAGTTCTTGACTTGACTCCACCCTTTGCTGAATACCTATTTCGATGGTATGATCAGTCAAATTAACCCCCAAGAACTTCAATTAAATAAAGCAAATTCTTCTGATACAGAGGCCCCGTTTTTGATTTACATCTATCTATTGTAGATTGATTTGTTTCTTGCAAAATTTATGATAAACGCGATGATTTTGATTTTGAGATTGTACATTTTCCTTTCTTGGATGGCGATGTTCCTCGTGCGGCATCCTACGGCGTTAATATTTCGCAATTAATTCAATTTGCCAGAGTGTCTAGTCATGTAACTGACTTCAACACTCGTAACAAAATGTAAATTACTAAACTTCTCAATCAGGGTTATCGGTATCATAAACTACGCAAAGCCTTTTCTAAATTTTATAGACGTCATTACGATTTAATTTCAAAATTCAATGTTGGACTTAAATCTCCTCTGCAACAAGGTCTATCGGAGCCCGAATTTTATGGTGACTTAGAATGTAAGTTCAGAAAAATATATAATTGCAATTACTTCAGTACCCAATTTCGAAAAATCATTCTTTGATATAAAAAGATTGGATACAACATAAATGCTATACGGCAGACTGTATGCATGGAAGATAACCTAATCACGGTTGACAACTTTGCTTCCCTCTTTAATTGCACGCCGGTGGGTCAGATTCTATGACGGTTCCAGCATAAAGGCTTACTGAGAATAAGAGTGAATCTAATTTTATGTAATGTTTGTTGGCGCCTGATGCTCTAACTCTGGTTGGGCCAATCGGAGTCTAACTGTTGGTTTTCATTTGCTCAAACATTTCAGTGGTATCTTGCTGTCGAATCCTCATCGTTGCTTCATCTCTGTGGTTGATTGATTTTTGTGTTCACAAAGATGTTGCACTGATGAGTTAGGCGGCCCTCATGCGGACTGAACAAATTATTTGTCTAAGTCGCGACGGAAGTAAGGGCGAGGATTGTGGCCACGTAAAATCGATTTAAGCCCCCAGTGGAATTCGTTTCACTGACCGTTCCAAGGCGGTTCTTCTGTCGTTGTTTATTTTTGTTAAGGCATGTCTCTGAGTGTGTATATCGCTTAAATTATTTTGCTTTGGATAGCCTATTGGCCATTTTGTGGGAAAGTAGCTATCCTTTTGGCTTTCCGCTAGTGATGTTTCCATTAGGGTTTAGTTGTTTCATGTTTGTCTTTCTTCCATTGGTGTTTCTGATGGGAGCTGTGGGTTAATTGTATCGATTCCTGATCATTGCCTTCACTTCTATTTTGCATGTTCAGGTTTCTGGGTACCAACCTTGCAGATACTTTTGACATGCCTAAATGTTCATGGATTATAGTGAAAACACTTCCATAGAAATACCACATTCTGAAGCAAGTTCGACAATTTTGATTCGGTGGTTGTTAAGCACAAGTCTCGCAACACGGTCGATCATCTTCTGGCTGTTAACATCAGCAGGGCGACCTGGCCTTGGGTCAACTTCTAAGGAGTCTCGCCCACGTTTAAATTCTGCAGACCACTTTGCCACTGTGGAATACTTTGGGCTACTATCAATATGCGCATTAGCCATGCGCCGATGGATTTCTTTGGTCTTTGCACCCTCCTTAGTGAGGAACATTATGACTGCTCTGAACTCAATATTCTGGCTTGCCATTTTTACCTATGGGTAAAGGTTTTCAAACAAAATGTAAGAGCAAAAATGCACGTGTTGACTGAACGGTTGTAATCATTCAACTGACAAAGGATTACACTGAACAAAAAAAAAAAAAAAAAAAAATCAATAAAAAATAATCTTGAATTGTATAGAAGAATACCGAGTTCTACGAATTTATTGAACTCCCCTCGTACCAAAGTTCTGAAATGCATCCGCCAAGAAATGTTACAGACAGAATTTGGTTGATAACTGCTCGCCGCATGCTGCAAAGATATTCCAGTTTGAAAGTGTGGACGACGACTGACAACGATGCCAGACGACGGAGGCTGCCATCCTTTAAGCTCCCCTTCGCCCAGGTGTGCTAAAAACTGCGATAAGTCTGCACATAACATTAACAACAATCAACAATGTATTATAATCTCTATGGCAACAAACAGAGCGTTTTGGTGTGCCTTTAAATCTATAACCAAGCACTGAATCATTCTTTAATTAGGCACTATAAAAATAAATCTTTTCTTGGCGACAGATGAAAAGCTTTAACTGCAGGTAAGGAAACCCGAAACCGCAAAAACCTTGAAATTGGACCCAAAGTAGGACAATCCTACCTTCGAGAAACAATTATCGGCGACTGATCGGTAGCTGAGAACCAGCCATACCAGAAAATAATGTCATGTTCATCATTATTTATGCCAGCAATATAGTTCTAACACACAATTATCCGTTTTGTTTATGACAGGGATTTGAAACTTAATTTGAGGTTGTAATAGTTTGAGAATATTATGAACATTATAGTAATTTACTCAGTTTATGATCAAGGATTTGGTTACATGAGTATTTGTCTACGCACATGGGCGCAAACAGTATTGTCTACGCCCACGGCGTAGACAATCTTAAGGATGCTTTTGCTCCGGAAGCATTTAAGAAAAGGTCATGACTCAGTGAATGTTATTTTCTTTTAGCATGTCTACGCATGTGGGTGTAGACTACCTAACGTTTACTTTTGCTACAGAAGCATTAGAAAAAAATGTCATTACTGGCTGATGTTATTTGTTATAATGATTAAAAACCGGGATTGACCGGAACACTTCCGTTAGCTTATCACACCCTATTCACATACAAATAAACATGAAACTGGAGTCTACTTTTGGAATCTTTGGCTATTATACAAGTTTCCGTATTTACTGGCACACTTATACATGAATAGCTTTGTCATTTGACTTTCCAATTCTTTGTCTACACAAATTAATGTGTGCTAAGCGTAGACTCAAGCTTTTTGTAAAAGCTAATACTTGTTGACGAAGGGTTTAACACAGAAGAACAGCCATTAGTTACCCACAATGCATGTTGATCTTTATATTTATGCAACAACAAGTATAAGCTTTCACAAGAAGAAAAAGCTGTCATATAACTAGTCTATCACAGATATACTGCTATGTTCCAAAACGACATAAAATTTAATATCAGCCGTTTCAAGAGATATCTCTAAATATCATTCTGCTATATCACAACCATCATTTGGTTTCCCAAAATGTTCAATAACTATCATTTCACAGAACTTTTGTGATGTCTCAATATGACATAATAGAGTTATATCACAAATATAAGTTATATCCCAAAATTTCAAATTGTTGTATCATAATCATCCTGTGAGATCAGAAAATTTCTCATTTCTATTATTAACTTGAATTGAGATTTTACGACCCCGTCAACACTATTTAGGTTATTTTGGAGACGTCGCTTCCATTTTTAGCTATACCCGTCATGGAGATGAAATCACATTTAAAGCACTACCGTCCGAACAAACCAATAGGTTGTACAGTAAAATTCCGCAATTAGACCACCTAAAATTAACCCATATATGACAATGGAATCTTCCATCTTATAAATTTGGAGTTGTCCATTTTCAATTATAGGGGTGTCAGATTTGTTTTGTTTAATGTAAGTTGTACAAAAATGTATGTTCTTTGAGCAAACAGTGTAGACCCAGATCAGACGCCGCGTTATGCGGCGTCTGATCTGGGTCTACACTGTTTGCCAACGTCCCAAAAAAGGGCCACTAGGCATATATGGGTTAAGACTAAAACTGCTTTTAGAAGCTTATTTAGTAGGTTGCAGTTATTCTTTCTTTGTGGTTTCTGCGTACAGTGTCGTCTGGTCAGAGACCGCCTCTGGGGCTGTTAGAAGTGGTCTTAAAGACCACTTTTGAACAGTCCCAAAGGTGGTCTTAGTTTAGGAATTTTACTGTATATGCAGGAACAGTCCAACACGCACCACTTTGCCTGGGCAGGCTTAGACCTTCTAAGCGGTTTACCAGCACCAATGTGCGGTCGGTTTCAGCTCTGCGTTGAAGCACAATGCAGCCCGCTCTATTTCTCCAAGCCCCGATGGGTGGGGCCTCGAATTTCTATTATAGCAGATCTGTGATGTACCAAAATGCTATATTATTATATCACATATATCCTTTGGTGTCCCAATGGGTCGTATTATTATATCACATATATCCTGTGATGTCCCAAAATGCAATATTATATCACAGATATCCTGTGATGTCCCAAAATGCAATATTATATCACAGATATCCTGTGATGTCCCAAAATGCAATATTATATCACAGATATCCTGTGATGTCCAAAAAGTAACATTATATCACAAACGTCATGTGATGCCCAATAATACCATATCATTATATCACAGATATCCTGTAATATTCCAAAGCACCTACTATATCACAGATATCCTGTGTTGTCCCAAAGTGCCATGTTAATATTTCACAGATATCATACGATGTCCCAAAGTACCATATTATTATATTACAGATATCTTATGATGCCCTAAAAGTTCATATTATTATATCACAATCATATATCATTTGATGTCCCAAAGTGTCATATCATATCACAGATATCCTGTCATGTCCCAGAGTGTCATATTATTATATCACAGATACCATGTGATATCCCAAATTGCCATATTAGATCACAGATATCCTGTGATGTCTCAAAGTGCCATACTTTATATCACAAATACCATGTGATGTCCCAAAATGTCATCTTATTATATCACAGATATCCCGTGAAGTCCCAAAGTGCCATATTATTGTTAAATTACAGACCTCCTGTTATATCCCAAAGTGTCATGTTATTAATATATCACAGATAACATAGGGTATCAGAAAGTGTCACTTAACTATTATATCGCAGATATCCTGTGATATCATAAATTGTCATCGCAATATCCTATGATATCGCAAAGTATCATAATGCTATTCATCACCAAAACATGCCTATATAAGTTTGAACCCCTTGAACCCCACTGTTATATAGTAAAACCTGGGTTTACAGGGGTAAACCTTTTTTTTTCTCTAATCTAACGAGTACAGACAATCTATATTTTGAGCAGAAACAAGAAAGATATCACAATTTTTCATCTTAAAACTTTCATTTTTTCTGCGATAAAGATAACAATGTATTTGTATAGGTGTGTTTTCGTAATGGTATCACAGATATCCTATGATATCACAAAAATGTCATTTTACCTTTATATCTCAGATATCCTATGGTATCCTAAAATGTCATTTTATTAATAATTGCAGATATCCTTTGATATCCCAAAAACTTCATGACCTAATTGTTGGTAGGACAGCTAAGATTCTGGCGAGATTGTCTTTTGACTTCGCATTCTGAAGACTAGATACTGACCCAAGCCATTTGTTACTGTTTATTTGGTACAATTCTCCCACCTTTATAGACCATTCGTGATTTTCAGCTCTATTTCATATCAACATTACAGTATTGTCCCCCTGCTACTCCCATCCCTCCACCCCAGCCTGTACCGGCCCCGATAGCTCAGTTGGTAGAGTGTCCGCTCCGGGGAACAGGTCACGGGTTCGATCCCGGGCCGCGACATACCAAAGTCGTTAAAACTGGTACTAGCTGCTCCTCGCTTGGTACTCGGATTTACGGGGTAGAGCTAGGACTGGTCGACCCAGTGTCAGGATAATGTGACTGGGTGTGGTATCATGTAGTGTGTCTGGGACATGATACTTCAGTGAGGCAGCACTATAAACATGAGCATTGAGCTCCCTGCCGCAACCAGACAACGTCGTGATATGACTGAAAAATTGTTGAAAGCGACGTTAAACCCGAATTCACACACACACACCACCCCAGCCAGCTTGTGTAATCCTGCCAGTCTTTTTGGACTAGTGTACTGTGATCTGAGCCAATGCATGCATAAACATTTTTTGCAGACAACAAAGACACAGTATTCTGCGCATCCGCACTGTCTGGTCTGCATCTTAGTGTTAGTACAATGCCTCTACTTTCTATAGACTATGCACTCGAGCAGACCAGTTTGTGTAACGAAACGTCTTCTCGTGAAGGGGCTCATTTCTGTTAACCCTGATCAATCAGCAATAAATCTATCTAGCCACACCCATTGCTGACTATCAACCAATCAAATTACTTGATATAATGTATTCGTTCATTTCACAAACATGATAAACAGTGTAGATCCTATCTGAAGAAGCCATCTGATCTGGATGTACACTGTTTGCAAATGTAGGGGTTGTCGTGAACAGCAGGATCAGGGTTCATCAGAAGCCATCTGATCTGGATCTACACTGTTTGCAAAGGTAGGGGTTGTCGTGAACAGCAGCAGGGGGAGGGGGGGGGGGGAGGGGGGTAAGTGTTCGGTCAATATTGCCTGGGATTTCATCAGAGAATAAGTCATGGACTTGAAGTATAACCGTAATTATGAAAGAGTGCTTGTAAAATGTAGTAAAATCTATTTCAAACTTCTGTCGTTATTTCCCGAAATGACAATCTGACACTTCGCTAATGTCCTCTCTCTGATTAATCCTTAATATGAAAATTGTAATTATACTGTCATTTTTTCAACATCGCTGAGCCGCGCCACCACACAGCCCTATCAAGATGCGCAGGGTAACCATAGAAACCAAACATATCGTCCCAGCATCAGACCATGAAAAGCCGAGAAAAAATCTGATCAGCACATAGTAAATACCTGATTGGTAACATTTTTTTTTGTTGTTGTTTATTTTTCCACGTGAGCAGCTATTAAACGTTTCAACCACGTTTTGACAAGTAGTGGCTTTTTTCAACATCATGTGTTGCTATAAACCGCCTGTCACACACAAGATAGAGAGATAAATCGTAACAATATTGGATTCTGGTCACAAACGAAAAAGCATTTTGAAGTAGATTTTTATCTTCTGCGAGATACAGAGGCTGAGATATCCTGTGCAATTTAAAAATATAAATCAATGGATGTTTTTGAGGACTAAAAACGGTCTAAAGCGGCCACATATCAAGTATCAACAAAGCTTCAATACTCAATAATTGCTTCCATTAGACTAGAATAATTGCATCCAACAGGAAAGAATAAGAGACATAAAAACTGATACTGAAACATACGGGAATTAATATCTTTTAATGGATTAATTTTTTTTTCTGCTCATTGTTAATATTTACAAATCCTCGCGCTAGTACACATTTCATACAAAATTTGTGAATTTAAGCAAACATTTCGAAAGGTAACTGAATTTTCAATTCGGAAAAAAAGCTTAACATAGTGAAATTACGCTATTAAGACCACCTAAAATTAAGACTAATTCTGCTTAAAAAGTTTGTTTAGTAGCTAGCACTTATTCTTTCGTTGTGTTTTCTGCAAACAATGCCCTCTGGTCAGGGACCACCTTTGGGACTGTTCAAAAGTGGTCTTAAAGACCACTTTTGAACAGTCCCAAAGGTGGTCTTAATATAGGAATTTTACTGTACTTTATATTTATATGACGCAGCATCACGTGAACAAGTCAGCCACTGACCCCGCCCCAACCCCACTTTATACGGAGAAAACGGGGGTTTAAGTGGGTATACATTATTTTTCTTATTTCTGCTCCAAGAAATAGTTTGTGGGTATTCGCCAGAGCCGCCTCAATGATGCTATTCTAACGAGCACTACAACTTATGTTTGCAGTATAAATAAGAAAAATATTACCGATTTTCATCAGAAACATAGCCAAGTTGGCGATGTGAAAACATGCACTATGTCGAACGGGTGTGTTATCTTAATGCAGGGTTATATAGTGAATATACATGTACTGATAAGACATTATATAACACCACATTAACACCATTTAGGTCATTCTGGAGACGACGTTTCCAATTCTGTGGGACTTTTAACTGACATTGAGATTAAAGAAACCACTCGGGTTTACATGCATGGACCCTCCGACTTGCGTTTCTTCGCCTGGGCAGGCTAAGACCTTCTAAGCGGGTTTTCAGTATTCATAAGGTCGTTCGGTTTCAGCTCTGCGCGGAAGCACCATGCCGCCGAATCTATTTCCCAAAGCCCCGATGGGCGGTGGTGTGAGTCCACATAAATTGAATAAAAACATAAATATATACATACTGTTACAATATGCATGTGTATTTCCGTACAGCGGGGCAGCCACTAACATGTTTTATTCTTATATTCTTTCCCTAATATCCTCGACATGAAAATATTCGAGTGGAGATCTTATAGATAACACACTACCCCTTAGATGACCGTGGCAAGTGTCCATTTTCACGGTGCAAGTTTCAAATTTCGCTATTTCTCTTTTTCAATCGTGACACTTAAATTAGCGGAAAGATAATGGGCCGCTGTGAAATGATTAAAAATGTCCCGGCGATCGTGACCGCTGTATGCAATTTACATCTGACTCTAACCACCTTTTTTCAAATCTAGGACAGTTACTACCAACCTTTCACCAACATTAACCCTTGTCCTGCTGAACCCGGATATGCCTTTTCTTTGAAACAATGTAGATCCAGATCAGATGGCTTCTGAAGAAGCCATCTGATCAGGATCTACATTGTTTGTCATTCAGGTTGTGAATTTGTTGTAATAATTTGCATCAAGTAATCTGATTGGTTGATAATCAGTAGTGGGTTTGGCATATATGAATATTCAGCAGGACAAGGGTTAAAATGACGCTACCCGTGAGAAAAAGATCCTTAGCATCCACCGATTTTTTTTCCAAATTGGCGAAGCGGCCAACTATATAACAGAGTCTTCCTCCGTAAAGGCCTTCGTGGTGTGGCGGTGAAGCCTTCGTGGTGTGGCGGTGAAGCCTTCGCCGGTTGTGGCGGCGAAGCCTTCGTGGGGTGGCGGTTAAGCTACTCGCCTCATAACCCAGGAGTAGTGGGTTCGGTGTTTATAAATCCAGCTCCTGTCTCCGTATGACCTTAATTGTTGATAGGACGTAAAAACTCGCACACATGCACGCACCCACACCTTCATAAAATTCCCTCAATGTATTACGATAACACACCCGTACGTCATAGTGCATTTTTACATCTCCAAAACGGTCAATTTTCTGAAGAAAATTTGTGATATTATTCTTATTTATACACAAAACATAGGTTGTGGGTACTCGTTAGAACCGTCTCATTGAGGCGGTTCTAACGCGTACCCACAAACTATGTCTAGGAGCAGAAATAAGGAAAATAATATATACCCCCCCCCCCGTAAACCCCAGTTTTCTCTATATAAAGTGGGGTGTAAGGGGGTGTTTATTTCACGGACTTGTTAACGTGATGGCATCCACTACACGACGAAGAGCAGCAAAGACTCTGGCGAATCTGAACGTACCCTACGATAACACACCCGTGCGACATAATGTATTTTTCACACCTCCAAAATGGTTACTTTTCTGATCAAAAGCCATGATTTAGTTCTTATGTATACTGCAAACATAGCCGCCGCTATACTGCAAACACTTGGACCAGAAATATTAAAAATACCCCCGCAAACCCCTGTTTTCTCTAAATAAAGTGGAGTTTGCGGGGTCTTTATTTCACGGACTTGTTTACTGGATGAGTATGCGCAAGCTCGCTTAAGCCTTTGGTCCTCAACCATGTTCTTATGAACTGACTCTTTGCAAACTGCATTTCCGCTTATGAAGAGTTTGGATACAAACGAGACTCAGTTTTGTCTGAAGCATTCTTTGTTGGCCATGACAACCCTTCTTTATCCTAAATTATACCCTATTATATAGGAGTTTCAAGGCTACAGGTGTGTTCAAGACTGCGGAATCACAGAAGCAGACGAGTAGTGGTAATGCTACTCGCCTCATAAACTAGATGCTAGACTCATGTGGGTATTTAAACCGAGGTCCCGTCTCCATGTGACCTAAGCGGCTGGTGGGACGTACACCACGCACACACACAGTGCAATGGTAAATTATCCAACTATGTCGGTGAATTTGGTTAACTGTGCATGGCCCTCTTAAATAAACGTTAGAAGAATCAAGTAAGGAAATCTGCCTAGTTCCTGTCTGTCTTGTGATGTTCTTGAAACACTAAACCAAATATGCGTTCATCTGGAATGCCGCCCTCATAAACGAGCATATTAAATAAAATTGTGACAAAAAGTATAATATTGAAGTTGTAAAAGGAAACAGTCTTAGACTATTGTTCCAGCCAATAGTAACAGACAATCAGCCCATCAAAGCAGTCAGTGATTTAATTAAAAAATCAATGCTTCATAATATGTTCTTTCTCCATTTTTGGATAAATTAGTCTCGACATGTGCGAAATCAAACAAGCCTTTTGGGAAGTTAATCGCAGGTCATAAGAGGTGACTCTTTGCAGCTCATCGGAGGTGACCAGATGACCACCAACACGCCATGGGTGATTTACATTTAACGCTAGAAACACAACAATAGCCAGCATTAGCCCATATGTTGCAGATAGAATATTCCATCGTATAGTTTTTGGCAAGTTCATTTCTAATTTATGGGATGTCTGGTTATATTCACTTGATGCAATTTTCACAAAACTTCTTGAATCTAGCAAACAGTGTAGACCAAGATCAGACGCCGCTTTGGGCGGCGTCTGATCTTGGTCTGCACTGTGAGCTTATGATCATTGTTCGGGACCCTATGCCTATATGGGTAAAGTGATCATTGCAATAAAATAGCATGAGCTAGCACCAGGAAAGACCCAACAGACCGACAAGAAGGTTGTAGTCTCAGTTCAGTCGTATCATTTGCGTTTTCTCTGTTTGCAATAAAGCTTTCACAAGAGCATGCGTATTCAAAAAAGATCAAAGTGAAAACGAAAACGCGCAGCACTCTTCTTTCTCTTGACCGCATCGCAGTAGTCGCTCCCAACATCTCTTATTTTGTTAGTTTTTCCTTTAAGCTAATTCGCATTATCTATTAATGGACAATGCACTCCTGTGTCCTTGCTGAGTGCGACAATGGAAATTTATTCACACTTGGGACAAAAGCCCATAAAATATCAAGTGGTTTTAATCCATTTTAAGTGGCTGACTTTATCATTGTGTACAATACATTTTCATCAAGCTAATAGGGACTAGAAGAGGCGAGTCCGGTCATAAGAGGGAAAGCCACCATAATTGGACATCTTCATGATTTTCAACTTGTAGTTTCATTGTTTTATAGACTGCGCCACTTCTTCAAAGAAACTTGGCACAGTTGCAGATTGCGCATGACCGCGCAAGCTAATCTTATTTGCGCGGAGTCAATGTATTATCTAGAATGCATTTCATAGTCAATGCGCAAGTATATTATTCTGCTGCCATTAGCGGAAGAATGTGTGCGTGTGTTTGGGATTTTTACGTCCCACTAACTACTAAGGTCATATGGAGACGGGACCTCGGTTTAGAGACTCATCCGAAAGTCTGGAGAATCCCGGAATCGAACCCACGACCCCATGTTTATGATGCGAGTAGCTAGCTCTATGTTTATGGTAGTATATACCAGCATTGACATCCTACATCCTTAGATCGACCGAGCTTTTTTTAAAATCGTGATTGAAATGGGGATATGGAAAATCATTTCACCCTAAAAGCTGATCTTCTTGGGCAGTTGACCTTGTCTCGCAGACTGAATGTCGTATTGACGTCATAGGTCATGACGCAGGGCTCACGGAATGTTCAAACACGCGCACGGACATTTTGTTTCGTTTTTCTCTACCTAAATTTTCCTTCATACCCTCTCTTTTCTCTCATGTACTTTTGTGTTTGTTTCTTCTATTTTTGGAATGTGTTCATTGTGGCTTCACTTGTTTGGTATAGGCATAACACTGTCTCAAAAGGAGCAGGTCAAAATGAAAATTTCATAGGCTATTTTTTCTTCTCTTTGGCTAGTTGTCGAAGTTTCAGGGGCCAGTTGTTCAAAGTATCGTTAGCTTAACGAGTTCGTTAGTGGTCATATTGTTAACTGTTCTAGCAAGATATTCATTTTTTTTGTATTTTTGCTGAAAAAAATGTGAGCAGCTTTTGCAAAAGCTGCTCACATTTTTTTCAGCAAAAATATTAGCATAATTGCCATAGTAAATGATCAAAGTTTTAACGATACGTTAACTAACGACGTTGTTAGTTTGGAACAACTGGCCCCTGGTCTGATATAGTATCTCTTAGAGGGCTGATACGCATAATGTGAACAGTTGTTGGTATAACGTACTCGGAAACAGCCATATCAATAGGATGGCTGAAAATGAAGGAATAGGTCTCGTTCAAAAAGTGTTGAGCAGGAATTACGCAGAAATACACTATGCTAGTCGAAAGGATATGTGAAAGCTATTTAGAATACCGGTACTGGAATCATAATACTTTGACATTTTTCATCAAAATACGAAGAAACCTGGGCAGTTCAGGTGGTTTGATACTTTTTCACATATTGTGAGCCTTCACATATAGAATTTTCACTTCCAGACATGTTATGTAACATACATTTATTGCAAAATAGAAGTGAAGGCAATGATTCCTATGGAAATATCTTCCTCTTTCAACGTCAAATGAACGACTGCATTATTCATTCGAAATATATCGTATGTTCGAAGACGCTGCACGGTTTTAAGGAGGACGAATATATCTTCTAGGGAGGTAACTCTCTCTAAAATAGTTTAGTCTCCATTAGCAACAGGGGTCTACTCTCAAAGGAAAGAATTTTCTCCTATCTTTCATTTAAGAGGACAAACTCTTTATCAGAAGGACTTTTATTTAAGTGCAGACCCCTTTTTCAGAAGGGCATGGCTATTTAAAAACATGCAAGAAGTTTCAAGTTATCGCCCTTGAATAAATAACATAAAACGTGCCATGTGTAACCAATTCCCTTACGACACGGCCTACAAGCACGCAGACTAAACCGGATGCTTGATGCAATAATCCTTTATATTTCGTCCAGGTCGATCAAGATTCAATTAACACATGTATTTTTAATGAAAGTTCGTATACTAACAAGCAACGCTGTCTCCAGTGTAAAGATGTTGTTTACCATTAATGGGTTTTCAACAGTCTCCTGTTGCCGTATCCATGTTGAACACGTCCCCATCGCCTCCCTGCCAACAAATGATGCGTGGGCAACATCGTGTCAACGTCGATGCAACGTCGATGCATCGTCGTGACGTTGCATCGACGTTGATGCGACGTTGCTTTAATGTGTCAGGTTGGATGCTTTCAGCTTAGTAATGCCACACGTACCGCCTTGATTTTGAACTCGTGTGATCATATCTGACAATGCAAGTCGCTTTGGGCATTGATGAAACAATTGGTTTAATAAACGCCTGGACATTTGCACCTGTTTGGCTCCCCTGTGTACAGTGTACACTTAACTAAGCCATGGTGCTCTCGTCATCATCGTCAGAAAACAAGTACATGTCTGAATCAATAACCGCCCTGGCTGTACGTGACCATCATCACAGAAGACCTGTTGGAGGAACTGTATGCAATTTTTTTTTGTATCCAAAATGCACTGTTACTAAGACACCTCTGCTGAAGAGACTGATGGTTGTGTTGTAAGATCTTCATTATAATTATTTTAGAAGGCCGATGTGATAAAATCATTACAACAAAAGAAATGGACGGCCAGGGCAGTAACCAACATAAAACTAATTGTCCATTACGGTTTGGCGATAAAAAGTGCAAATTGGACATTAAAATATTGGCCAATGATCGTCATAAAAGGAGCAAAAAATCACTGACTTGGGAACTTTTAGCCTTCTGATGTTGTTGCTGGTAGCCCATAAACATCCAGCGCCCCTTAAAATGGATCCATGGCCAAATCAGACACAGCGGTTTCAGCTCTTCGTGGAAGCATCAGGCAGCCAAATCTCTTTCTCCAAGCCCCGATGGACGGGGGCCAGCAAAATAGCTGAACCTCGAAGCATTTACTTATGAAAAACCACGTGTCACGAGCAAAATAATTGAAAAGTAGAAGTGGAGGCAATGATCAGGAATCGATACAATTAACCAACAGCTCCCATCAGAGACACCAAAGGGAAAGAAACACAAATATGAAACAACGGACCCCAACGGAAACACCAATAGCGGAAAGCCAAAAGGACAGTTACTTTCCCACAAAATTGCCAACAGGCTACCCAAAATAAAATAATATAAGCGACACAAACACCCAAAGACAAACCTTAACAAAAATAAACCGCGACAGAAGAACCGATGTCTGATCTTCATAAATGAGTACCCAGCCCTTCGATATGACAAATCATCCGCATCTGCATTCTGTCATAACAGAAAATTTGAAGTTTTCTGATAAAACTAGTTATTTGTTTCTTATTTCTGCTGAAAACATATATTGTGGGTGTTCGTTTGAACCGCCTCATTTGTGCGGTTCTAACGAGTACATACAAGCTATGTTTTGGTTGGAAAAAATGAGAAATTTGTACAGTGTTTTACACCCCATGTTTCTCCATATAAAGAGAGATTTACAAGGGTATGCATTGTACGAATTATTAACCCATTGTATACTAGCGGACTCTTCCATTGCTATATGTTGGTAAAGTCAACTTTTCTTATAAGTGGTGTCAGGCCTATTTGTTCGTTTTTTATTCTTTTTTTTTTCACGGAAAATTCTGCAGCGTCTGATCTGGGCCTGCACTATTTGCCAAGGTATCCCGTTAGGGGTTTCCCGCATGCAATGGGTTAAAATGACATGATTGATGACTATAGGATCTATCACCAATAGGTCATTCTGATGGTATAGTCAGGTAATTCATGAACAGCACAAATTAAAACAGTCCTAATAACTAAGAAAACAGGCAGCCAAAGCAATAGAAAGATGAGAAACATCTTGAACACACGAAACTACATATGAATCAATCACACAAAGCCAATTAACTATAAGAAACTTCAAAGGAACAGCCTCCTTGGGAGGGTCTGCAGCAACACTACAACTCCGGAGTAGAGAAAAGTTCAACCCTCAACCCTCGTCTTCAGTGCAGTTCAAACTGATCCGCACGAAACAATCTTGGTTCAACGGTGAGTAATGACGGTGAAACACGAACTAAAATAACTACGGTAAATTTCCACAGTTAACCCTTGATATGCCAGAGATCAGACTGCTCCTATCGGATCAGATACCACACAGTTTATCTATGTGCAAAAATGTTTGAAAAAAATACAAGAAGAAGTAGCTGACGACACATAATTGACGACATTTCAGATGTAGATTTTCTTGGCATCTTACAGGTTAAGAAAATTAAAATCAAGACTATAATTCTGCTTTGAAAGCAATATGTAGAAGGATTCAGTCATTCTTTGTTGGTATTGTTATTCTCAATGTCCTCAAATCAGACATCACCTTTGGGACTGATCAAAAGTGGTCTTTGACCGCTTTTGAACAGCCCCAAAGGTGATCTTAAAGTAAAACAAATGTGTATATGAATTCATCATGAATAATGGTTGAGGACTGATCAACATGTCAGAGCAGAAGGCAACACACAGTTAGAACACAGAGCGCCGATTCAAGAACATAAACATCAGATTCAAACCCTCTGAAAACAATCGGGGCGTCACAGAGTCCGAAAGGCGGCTCGCCACTTTGCTGTCCGCACATATCCGAAAACACATTTACAAAATATTTGTTCGATTTTGTGAATAAAGTAGAACTTCAATGGTTGAACACCATTAGGACTATGTCAGTTCAAGCCGCTAAGTGTTGATCAGATTGATAGTTCAGTACGCCCCTCTGGGGCTTGGAGAAATAGATTGGGCTGCATTGTGCTTCTGCGCTGAGCTGAAATCGACTGAACATTTGAGTAACGGTAAGCCGCTTGGAATGTCTAAGCCTGCCCAGGCAATGTGATGTGAGTCACTTAAATCGTAGCGTCACTTAAACCCGTCACTTAAATCCTAGCGGTTTCTTTGGGCCGCAGGGCTCGAGATGTAATTTCTTTTCATTGTCTGGTAAAAGAAGTACAAAATAGGAAGCAACGTCTCCAAAATGACCCAAATAGTGTTGACATGGAAGCAAAATCTTCAACGAAAACAAAAATGTACACAGAAAAGGGATGATGTCATATATAGATTAAAGATATGTTTTTGTACTTTTGGCTTTCCGCTGTTGATGTTTCCATTGGGGTCTGTTGTTTCATGTTTGTGTTTCTTTCCCTTTGGTGTCTCTGATGGGAATTGTGGGTTAATTGTATCGATTCCTGATCATTGCCTCCACTTCTATTTTGTAGTCATTACAATGACCCCATCTAGCCCATTCTAATGAGTACATAAAACAAATATTTCAAGTTATCATAAGAGTACTGTTATTCAAAATATGTTAATATCTTGAGCTATGGTGAATATTTCTAGGGACACGAGGACGAGTGTGTAACAGCCGGGGTAAGCCAGACATTGGTGTTCGAGTGATGTTTCACTGTACTGGAGCCTCAATGAAAGTACAAACAGCTCCAAGGGACAAAGATGCTTAAAACTTTAATTACTGGAATTAATTATCTGCTGCCCTCCCCAACCCATTAAATGACTGACAAAATATCTTGAATAGCACTCCGTCAAAGATGACCCGATTTTGGAAGTAACCAGTATCCACCATTTAAAATGACCAAAACATGTTATACCTTTCTCTATTGAACAATTTCTCATTGAATGGGTCGAAACCCACTAGTTGAAGCATTACGTCTGGAGGAAAGATACAAATGACTCTAAATTGTCACTGATAGATGGAATAATATGTCACTTCTATCAATTAGAAAGCCTTGCTAAATTACACAGAGATGAGACTGTTGTACTTACTCTTATGAAACATCAATTTGAGCTAAATTGCGGCTTCGCAAATCGCTTATTGACAAAGGTCTCGAGACGAACAAAATACAAAATTGGATCAGTATTCGCATCACATAACTAATATAAGACTGCAAATATAATCAACGTGAGGCTGAATCCCCGAAGAAACGGTTAACGCAAGGCGTATTGCTGTGATTCAATTATTGGCTATTGTCTTCGCTAAATAAACAGAATTCGTTGCGCGAGTTTTGGATGAGATTATTTCTCTCATCCATTTCTCTTCTGATTAGAATCTGTACTCCTCAGGGTCATATTGAGGCTACCTCGCATTTTTTCATGTTGGCTATTTTCTTTATTAACTTAATTATCTCTTTTTGTTTTTGCATGATGAATTAATAATTACCGCATTTTTTCCTACAGGAGATTAACTCAATTAACACATTTTAGACAGGAAACCGCTAAACAGGTACCCTGGCAAACAGTGCATACCCAGATCAGACGCCGCTAAATGCTCATCCAGTTTCTTATTGCATTTCTCAAACTAAGTCAACCTGGCACCCCTCAATTTCGAATTGAACTCGTGCTTTACATAATGAGGAAGATTCCATTCAGTCTACAAGGGGTTTATGGGTTGCAGAATAAAACATACTGATCAATATTGTCAGAGACAAATTGTCATTTATCTATACAATATACATGTGGTCAGGTTTCTCACATTGTCTGGGCAGCTACATGTATCAACAGATTGGTTCATTTTTTGACACCGACGACGCGGACGGCTATATGATTCCTGTGTGTTTGCAATGCTATGCAGGCGACCTGCAATTGTAATATAACTGCAAATAATTAAATGCATAAAACTAATATTGGTTTCATTGGGTGGTAGGGACTGAGGTGACATTTCATCTCAATGGGATCTGAGATGCCATTTAAACACCCCCACAAAATTTGAAGCAACGTCTCAAAAATGACCTGGTACAGTATTGACGAGGACGTTAAACCTCGAATCAAGCAAAACCTCAATATAAAACTTCAGATTTTGGAATGAATAGTTGTTGTTTTTTTTTTCAAGGAAACGTCATCGGTCAAATTATTCCAGTGAAGTTAACTTTGATCATTGCCTTCACTTCTATTTTACTAGGTAGAATCCGGCATGGATATGGATGAAAATCACCTGATATATTGCAACTGGATTATCCAAATCTAGCACCCTCAGCAAAGATTATATGGAAATTCCCATAATATGCGCCCCAGCTGAGCGACTGTTATGGTATTGCAGCTGAAAGATGTTCACTCAGTGACAAAATATTTGAAACCCTGATGATGATAAATGAAACTGTTTAATTTAAAAAGTGCTTTATGAGATACACAAAGATGGCTTTTAAATTTATTTTGAGATGATTGTCCTCGCTCTTTCTTCCATAGAAATATGAAATGCTTTGGGTTTTCATTGAAAGAATTCTAATGAGTACTCAAAACAGAATGTTTTAAGGAAAAGTAACGAATAGAAAATGTTGCTGCAACTTTGTTTAAAATGATGCTTATTTCATCATTTTAATCTGCTTTATGCATGCCATGATGTGACATTTTTTTCATTTTATAAAAAAGATATGCTTTAAAGTAACTGTAATGCATTAGTTTGGTGGAGTAACTATAATGTAACTCATTATACATTCTCAAAAACTGAGTGACTGTACATTTATTGTAATGCACTAACTTTGAAGTAACTGCAATGTCAGAGTAAATGGCCTCAGGCGACACATTAAAATCTTTGGCAATCATAGCTCCAGATAAGGCGCTTTTTTGATCCGACAAATACACTTCTAATGACTACACAAAACATGTTTTCGTGCAGTTATAAGTAAAATAATACTTGAATACTCCCTCTTGGGCTATGGCACCAATTAACAATATCTGACATAGTGGATTTTTCACATCTCCGAAAGTATTAAGAAAAAGATGTATACCCCCGTAAACTCCAGTTTTCTCTATATAAAGTGGGGTTTAGGAAGGTGCTCATGACACAGACTTGGTCATATGATGAGTGATATATCATTATCATTATGGTCGCGCCCAGTGAATGCTAAGCTATGCATATGCTTAATCATTATATCGAACAGAATAACCGTTTTTCATATGCTTGTTAAACCATTTCAGAGGAGGGGTGACCCTAAATCATGTACAATTGCAAACAGTGCAGAGCCAGATCAGGCGCCACCGAAAGCAATAAGCTCAGTTATAATGAAGCTAGCTCTAGTGGACACCCTGCTTGATATAGTGAAAAAAATTTCATTTAGTTGCAAAATGAAGATTCCATTCAGTTGAAACTATTCCATTCAATTAAAAATGGTTGTATGTGCTTATGGTTGTGTATTATTAGTAATAGTATTTATTTAACTTTCATTAATTGTGCACCTTGATCACCTTTTTTGAAGTGTGATCTGGTTGCTGTGCAGTTTGTGATTTGTTTTCCTTTTTTGTTCTCCTCATTGATAGTTACGTTTCCTCCTGATGCCATTTGTAGGCTGTAAAACCAATGATAAACGCGATGATTTTGATATTGTAAAATTTCATTTCTTGGGTGGTTAAGTTCCTCGTACGGCATCCTATGGCGTTAATATTTCGCAATTAGTTTGATTTAGGCTGTAAAACGCGATGATTTTGATTTTGATATTGTAATATTTCCTTTCTTGGATGATGTTCCTCCTAAAATCGAGTTAAGCCCCCTTTGGTGTCTCTGATGGGAGCTTTGGGTTAATTGTATCGATTCCTGGTCATTGCCTTCATATCTATTTTATAATCTTTGATTGTGGGTTTGCCTTAAACTAATAAATAATAATACTCGATCTTATTTATTGAGGGTAACACATTTAGTACTAGTACTAATCTTCCATGTGGCCAGTCCGCTCCGGGGAACGGGAGGTCACGGGTTCGATCCCGGGCCGCGACATACCAAAGTCATTAAAAATGGTACTAGCTGCTCCTCGCTTGGCACACAGATTTACGGGGTAGAGCTAGGACTGGTCGACTCAGTGTCAGGATAATGTGACTGGGTGTGGTATCATGTAATATGACTGGGACATGATACTTCAGTGAGGCAGCACTATAAAAGTGAGCAGTGAGCTTCCTGTCGCAACCGTCGTGATATGACTGAAAAATTGTTGAAAGCGACGTTAAACCCGAATTCACACACACACACACACACACACACACACACACACACACACACACTTCCATGTATGGTTTGTGAGTACTGGTGGACAGTGGTCTTTGATTGCGGTTTTCCAAAGTTACTTGCCTTTAAATTATTTATCCCTATGCGAACTAGCATACACGCCTCAGTTCTCAGGTTTGTTTTTGCCAGGCATATATTTTCTTCATCTATATAGTAGTCACAGATAAGCCTGTTCAGGTGTTGCCAGTATATGTCAAATTGGCTGAGTATGATTCGGTAGAACGCGTTTTGCATGTGTGTTTCTGTTTTTCTGGGGTTTTTTTACAAGCGGACCAAATGGTCATATTCATCATGGCCATGTCTTTTACAGTTGAATCCACATGATCGGGTGACCTGGTTTAATTTTAGATAGAATATTCCAAAGATTGCTCCGTCCAGTCAATCGTATCTACGGCTACTTTACCATTGACGTATTTTTGTCATCGTGTATGGCTCTCTTGTGTCGCACAGAACTATCATCTTATCATTACATTTACCATCTTCTAGCAGCGAGACTTTAGTGCTCAGCTAAGCTGGCTTTCTAGGGCGAAAGTGTCAGATTGAATTGGTTAAACTTAAAAGTTAAACCACAATTTTCCCAAAGAAGAACATTTGGAAACACGATATGACTTCCTCTGACCTAGTACATGTATGTGAAGCGTGTGGAGCAAGCGTGTTCTTTTTAAGAGTAACCATCGTTTATATGAACGATACGTCACTTTATAGAGCGCGAGGGTGTGTGAGGTGTGTATGAGGAAGTTGAGAGAGTAACCATTCTTCCATGAGTATTTGTCACATAAGATTGGCATGGGCTATCCTTTGCACATGCCTTTGAAATAAACTAAGCAACACAAACATGGATAGGTATGTCCATTCAGCCCGCTTGCATAAAAACATGCGAAAACACTACCAAAACTTCTTGTGGACTCGACGAACCTGACATCAACTTAACTGCCCCACACACTTGCCAGCGTAGTTTACCTCAATAAATCTGTAAGAACGATCATCTCCACAGTTATTCTAAAGACCCAGACATATTGGATACGACATCAATAAGCTGTTCTCATATCAGTCAGAAAAAACGTTTCCATTAATACTGACCAAATATAATCCATTTATTTTCAAGAGTGGCCACTATTCAATTCCAACAATCTCTCATTCTAAACGTGTTTGTTTTCCGGAATTAATCCATCACTTTGGAAAAATCTCACAGCTGAGAAATGTAGTTTTCATTGATCATTCTCGGACATAACATAGCTTCCAAATAATCAATTACCATAAAAGCTTAAGTATTAATGTGCATTGTATTGGTAAACTTGATTTCCATATCAAGGGAGTTACTTCTAAATCTGATCAAAGTGATCAATTACCAATGTTTTAGGTCGGCTCTGCTTTTACAACTTTGATTTTATGGGTGCTTTATTTCTGGTTCCACTTAAATTTGATGACTGTAGAATTGATTTATATGTTCCAGGTATTGCTTATGATTAATTAACTGGTAAATGTCAGGAAAATTGGTCAATAAATTACCAAGTAAGCAAGAATCCTTATTAAAGAAGCACCCGAGCTTAACGTCTTGTCTGGGTTATTTCTAAGAGCTGCTGCTGATAATATCGGGATTACGTAATACTGGCCGTGATTAGAAACCATGAAATAAGGCCTACATCTTGAACGTTCTATATTTGTCTGAATGAGCTTTGGCAGTTTTACTTTTAGAATATCACAGAATAATAATGAATGAGAATATATTCGTGATTATATCGCTGCGTCTTTTTAATCACAGGACAGTGCTAGTGGCCACCGTACAGGTTGCACATCGAGCAGTTCAGCAAGATTTTTCTCCCTTGACCATCCAGATTGGTGGCACCAGACATGTTTTGCGCACAGTTTTTATCGCTTTCATCACTTAATAAATGAATGACAAACAGATGATGCAATATAAAATACAGTTATAATTGAGACAGCGCATGACAAAACCTACAGTTAGGCATGTGCGCCCAACGAAGACTCGGATCAGCCTGTCCATCCGCGCAGTCTGATCAGAGTCTTCGTTGTGCGCTCTAATGCTAGCTAAGGGCCCAATGCTCCTTCATGCATCAAGAGAAGTCTCTGGTTAGACTATATGGATGCGCAGGCTGATCTGAGTCTTCGATAGGCGCACATGTCTTATTGTAGGTTTTGTCGTGCGCTGGCTCAATTAATTGTTTCAGTATTTTTCTCCTTAAGGCAATAACATAATTGATGGTAAAAGTACATTCAAATTGTGTTAAAATAAAATCAGCCTGGGTGTCTCCAGAGAAAGGGATGTGACGCCTAGTATGTGACGCCATCAACAAATTCTCAACAAAGCAATGGCGATATGACAATATGATCTTCTACCTACTTGCTTGGGGGGAGTCCATCTTCCACAGTCGGGTTGTCGGTGTCGGTACTTTAAGAAAGCAGAGCAGATCCAGATTAGACGCTGTGGCGTCTGAACTGGATATACACTATATAATTTTACTCCACTTTGGTTGCTCACCTATGAGTCGAGCTGTTTAGGCAGTGGACCGTTAGCTAAATATTTTGGATAAACATTGAACTCCAGGGAACTTGTAAGGCTGATTCTTATCAGCAATTTTATTGGGATATTTTCCTGGACCTTTCAACATCTGGTTTTGTTAAATTGAAAATATTAGGAGAAAAATCAAAGGTCTGAAAGCCCTCAGAGTCAGTGAAATCTACGGAGTTCTCTTTTTTGAAAAAGGATCTAAAGTTTATCCAACTAGTTCTAAGATCAAACAACTTCATAATTCCTGGTTGGAGAAACAGCTTTTATGAGACAGTTGTCTTAGATCATGATTTTTACAATGCCGTGTTATACAAGGGCATGCATATGAACAACTAACAGAGTACCGATTTAGGGACAGCACCTATTCTTTTCAAATACAACACTTGTGCTACAAGTGCAATAAGTAATTGTTTTTGTTTGAATTAAGGTTTAGTCCCTGTCAACACTTCTTAGATCACGGGGACTTGAAATTAAAACACACACAGATTGCAGGTGCTCTTTAGAATGGTCTTCATTTTGTACCCACAGATCATGAATTTAAAGAAAAATAAAGTATTCCCCTGTAAACCCCCTCTTTTCAAGAACACAGATTGCGGGTGCTCCTTAGTATCATCAAATTGGGGCGGTCTTAAAGGGTACCCAGGGTCTATGTATATAACTAAGAATAAGAAATATAAAGTATGCCCCTGTAAACCCCCCTCTTTTCTAGCCCACACAGATTGTGAGTGCTCCTTGGAATTGTCTAACTGGGACAGTCGTAAAAAGTATCTACAGTCTATGTAGTTAAGCAGTATGTGCCTGTAAACCCCCTCTTTTCAGCACTTACACAGGTTGCAGATGCTCCTAGGAATCGTCTAATTGGGGCGATCTGAAAGAGTACCCAGAGTCTATGTACATGTATTTTAGCAGGAATTAGAAAAATAACGTATGCCACTGTAAACCCCCATCTTTCAAGCATACACAGATTCCGGTTGCTCCCTAATTTCGTCTTATTGATGGGGTTTTAATGAGTACCCATAGACTGTGTATTTTATGCAGGAATAAGAAAAATAAAGTGTACCCCTATAAACCCCCTCTTTTTATGGATACACAGATTGCGGGTGCTCCTTAAAATCGACTTATTGGGGCGGTCTCAAAGCGTACCCAAAGTCTATATGTTTAAGCAGGAATAAGAAAAATAAAGTGTACCCCTGTAACCCCCCCCCCCCCCCTTTTCAACAAGTAATTATTGAACTTGTCAAATGCCAGATTTCTAAATAAATAGCCTGGCTGAGTGAAACCAGTCCGTTGTGAAAATTAAATAGTTTGAAATACATGTATAATATGTATTTTGATCTTGCAAATATATATTGTGAAGGCGAGACCAAACAAGTTAAAAACATAGGCAGTGGCAGCCTCATTGCGTCTTAAATGTAAAAATACGATCATCTGCTTATCGATCAAAGAGTTGGGAATTTGTAACAATATCTGATATGCTGGCATACTGAAAAGACCTAACCAATGAATGTCAAATGTCGGATTTTTTCATTATAGCCTCGCCAAGACAAATAAGTATTGATATGAAAATGCCTGGAATATTTTCATATTAAATTTTAGCTTATTGATGCATATCAATTAAATCAAATCAATGACCTTGCTATGTTCTTGGTATATGGAGGGATGTACTGTCATAAAGAATCTAAAACAACTTTTTGTCAGCTATGAAAAAAGTGAAAAAAGTAATCCAACTCCATAAACTGAGCTAGAGTAAGATTCTGATAGAACCAAGTAGCCTCTGTATTATCAGAGATTTCCATCACAAACAATAACAAATCACCACACTCCAGTTACAGATTAAATGGCCTCACAAATTATCTCCAGCTGTGCTGAGAAACAGGCTAAAATTCGTTGAAAGTGGAGTAAAATTATACAGTGTATACGCTGTTTACCAATGTCTCCAAAATGGGTTACTAGGAATGAATATGGATTAACTAATAGCACCATGAAGAGATCATACGGAATCTGTTCTGACATCATATGGGCCCCGTCAAACGATTTTGGTACTTATCGCCTATGCGAGCTGCGAAGGTTCAGGCGAGCCTGCGCATCCGCGCAGTCTCGCCAGAACCTTCGCTGCTCGCTCATACAAGCAGTGAATCAAGAGGAACCTTCGGACAGAAAGCCATATCCCTGGCCCCTCTGAATGGCTGGGAATGCGCAGTTAAAATTTGTTATGACGGAATGCTCGAAGACACAAATTCGCTTGGCGGGGCTCATAGTATTGTTGTGTCCTCAACCTCAACACACATTCATACAGAGCTGTGTTACTCTGTACGTTGCTGTCATGTCTCACCGTTGAGTTAGGATTCCCCTATCCGGGTCAAAGAGGAGTATGTATGTTTGAATTTATTAAACGAGTTGAGGATAAGAGATAAAATGCGAAGCTTTGTCGAGTATTTTATCTCTTTTCCACAACGAGTTTAATAAAAACACGAATGCAAGATTCTAGTTATCATATGGCATTTACAACGCATTTAATTCACGATTTTTGTACAAAAATGTCAATATTCCGGCATTAGTAAACGCGACGTCATTAAGGACGTCGTACATGTGACGTTACGGTACGTATCTAATTAATTAGTTTTTTTTTAATTCTACATATCCACTCAATTTTAATAGTTCGGCCAATTAAAATTGAGAAGGCCACTGGCCGAAATATTAAAATTGAGAAGGCCTTAATCAAACTTGCAGATAACCAGGAGAGGCTTATAGTCTACATCGAGTTCGAATTTGGGCTGCACGGGACAAACCGGTTTGGAGTTACCTGCCCTTGAGCATAAATATAAGGGAAAAATGGTGCCTCCAGCTTTTCTCAGCCGTTTATGATCTGATCTTTTTGTAACTTTTCATAAACGAGGACAAACATAAAATCTCGGACGAGTTCGAATTTGGTTTGAATCTGACGAGCGGTTTTCCAGTTACATCCCCTTGAGCGTGAAACATTTTCCCATATACTTATAATGGAGAAAACGACGTCACTACTTTTTCTCAGCCATTTCTGACCCGATCTTCATCAAACTTGCAGATAACCAGGAGGGGCTTACCGTCTACGTCGAGTTCGAATTTGGGCTGCACGGGACAAACAGCTTTGGAGTTACCTGGCCTTCAGCATAAAAATATAAGTGATAAATGGTGTCTCCAGCTTTTCTCAGCCGTTTATAATCTGATCTTTTTAGCTCACCTGAGCCGAAGGCTCACAAGGTTAGCTTATAGTATAGGTAGGCATCCGGCGTCCGTCCGTCGTCCACACATTTGAACTTGAATATCTTAGTGACTAGCTGACCAATCCCAATCAAATTTTATGTGCAGCATCACCGGGTTGGGGAATTGACTGCATTAGGTTTTGTACCAGTTTTGATCAGAACTGTGGTTGCCATGGAAACAAAAAGGTTCCATAGACTTATAATAGGGAAAACGACGTCTCCACTTTTTCTCGGCCATTTCTGATTCGATCTTCATCAAACTTGCAGATAACCAGTATGGGCTTACAGTCTACGTCAAGTTCGAATTTGGGCTGCACTGGACAAACAGCTTCTGAGTTACCTGCTCTTGAGCATAAATGTAAATGAAACATGGTGTCTCCAGCTTTTCTCAGCCGTTTTTGATTGGATCATTTTGTAACTTTTGGTAAAGAGGGCAAACAAAAAATCTCGAGCGAGTTCGAAGTTGATTTGAATCTGACCAGTGGTTTTCCAGTTACATCTCCTTGAGTGTGAAAGGTTTTCCCATAGACTTACAATGGGAAAACGACGTCTCAAGCTTTTCTCGACCATTTCAAATCAGATCTTCACCAAACTTGCGGATATCCAGGAGGGGCATACAGTCTTTGTTGAGTTTGAATTTGGGTCACGCAGATCAACTGACTTCTTAGTTACCTGCCCTTGAGCATAAATATTAGCGAAAAATGGTGTATCAAGCTTTGCGCAACTGTTTTTGATCTGATCTTTTTGTTACTTTTGGTAAACGAGGATAAGCATAAAATCTCTAATGAGCTCGATTTTGGCTTGAATCTGACCACCGGATTCCCAGTTACATCCCCTTGATTGTGAAAAATATTCCCATTGACTTACAATGGGAAAACGATGACTCCAACTTTGCTTGGCTATTTCTAACCTGACCACCATCAAACTTCCAGAGAACCAGAAGGAGCTTACAGTCTATGTTTAGTTCGAATTTTGGCTGCATGAGACAAAAGGCTTTCAAATTACCTGCCCTTGAGCATAAATACTAGTGAAAAATAGTGTCTCCACCTTTTCTCAGCCGTTTCTAATCTGATCTTTTTGAAACTTTCAGTAAACGAGAACAAGCATAAAACCTCCGTCCGTTGTCCACACCTTTGAACTTGAATATCTAAGTGACTAGCTGGCCAATCCCAATCAAATTTTGTGTGCAGCATTATTGGGTTGGGGGATTGACTGCATTAGGTTTTGGACCAGTTTTGATCAGAACTGTGGTTGCCATGGAAACAAAAGGTTCCTTAGACTGCTAATGGGGAAAACGACGTCTCCACTTTTTCCCCGCCATTTCTGATCTGATCTTCATCAAACTTGCAGATAACCAGGAGGGACATACAGTCTTGAGAGAGTTCGAATTTCGGCTGCATGAGACAAACAACTTTTGAGTTACCTGCCCTTGTTTATTGATTTGAGGTTTAACATCCCAGTTAGCACAGTGCATGTTATTTTGGAGACGTTGCTTCTAGTTTTGTGGGACTTTTGCCCGACATCGAGATGAAATTATATCTTAAGCCCTTTCCACCCAATGAAGTCAATAGGGTCATTATGCATGGACGGTCCAACTGGCATCACTTTTCCTGGGCAGGCTTAGAACCTGTTTACCAGTACTCATGTGTGGTCGGTTCCAGCTGTGCATAGAAGCACCATGTAGCCAAGTCTTTTTCTTCAAGCCCCGATGGGCATTCTTAAAACATCATCAATGATTTTCTGGTACACAGATGAGCGATATGGGGTCATTTGGCCCTCTTGTTTATGTTACTGTCCAATGTTTACATTACGGTAACACACCCATGCGAAATAGTGCATTTTTTCACATCTACAAAATGGCTACTTTTAAGAAGAAAATCCCGTGATATTTTTCTTATTTACAAATGTATACTGCAAAAATAGGTTGTGGGTGCCCTTTAGAACCGCCTCATTGAGGCGGTTCTAACGTGTACCCACAATCTATGTTTCGGAGCAGAAATAAGAAAACAATGCATGCCCCTGTAAACTTAAGTTTTCTCTGTGATGTTGTTGTTTGTTATGGTGTGTCTGTCTGTGATGTTGTTGTTTGTTATGATGTGTCTGCCTGTGATGTTGTTGTTTGTTATGATGTGTCTTCCTGTGATGTTGTTGTTTGTTATGATGTGTCTGTCTGTGGTGTTGTTGTTTGTTATGATGTGTTTGCCTGTGATGTTGTTGTTTGTTATGATGTGTCTGTCTGTGGTGTTGTTGTTTGTAATGGTGTGTCTGCCTTTGATGTTGTTGTTTGTTATGATGTGTCTGCCTGTGATGTTGCTGTTTGTTATGATGTGTCTGTCTGTGGTGTTGTTGTTTGTTATGATGTGTCTGTCTGTGGTGTTGTTGTTTGTAATGGTGTGTCTGCCTTTGATGTTGTTGTTTGTTATGATGTGTCTGCCTGTGATGTTGCTGTTTGTTATGATGTGTCTGTCTGTGGTGTTGTTGTTTGTTATGATGTGTCTGCCTGTGGTGTTGTTGTTTGTTATGATGTGTCTGCCTGTGGTGTTGTTGTTTGTTATGGAGTGTCTGCCTTTGATGCTGTTGTTTGTAAAGAAGCAGTTGTGTTTGTTCGTCTTTGATATTTGGGATAGGCTTTGGGTTCGGGTTCGATTAGTTCCTGCAAGGGCAGCGCAAGTCTTTTAATGTGCCCCACACTAGGCTTTACACTGACCGCCCAAGGCGGTCGTATCTATGTTTATTGGTGTTGTGTGTGTTGATGCAGGTCTTGTTTTGTGGTGTTGTGTGTCTTCATGTCACATTACCATTACACATCTGGGTGCTATAAAACGGGGGCTGACCTATATGTTGTGAGCCTCATATTGCAGGATTGGAATTTTGTCGGACATATTGTATTATTTTTCAACATAATCCCCTTCAGTATCTATACACTTTTGTCAGCGGTGTTTAGGGGCATCAATGTCACTTTTATAGAACTCCTTTTCTTGGCTGTTCAGAAAGTCATCCACTGCATATCTGACGTGATCATCGGACTGAAACTGGGTGCCTGAAATAGCCGTTTTCAATTTTGGAAATAGATGAAAGTCTGATAGAGCGAGATCAGGTGAATAAGGCGGATGCTCAATCAATTTAAAGCCACAACGAATGGCAGCCACAGCAATGAGAGACTTGTGAACAGAAACATTGTCTTAATGGAACCATACACCTTAAATGAGCTTTCCGCTGGACGTAAGTTTAAGAGTTTCCCGTAACTGCGTCAGAAGTGATGCATTGTATGTGTCATTGATTGTTTGTCCCTTTTTGAGATAATCTATCAGCAGAATATCATCTGCAACCCAGAAAACCGAGGCCATAACCTTCCCAGCTGATAGAACAGTCTTTGCCTTCTTTGGCGGGGTCGAGCCAGGGTGGTTCCATTGTTTCGATTGTTGTTTGGCCACTGAGGTAAATTGATGGATCTCTGTTTCATCCAATCTCTGAAGAAAGTTGGCAGGATCTTCCTCAAAAAGGTTAATAACAGCAAGCGATTATGTGCGCCTGGTGTGCTTCTGATTAACTGTCAGAAGTCTTCGTACCCTTCGGGTCGAACGCTTTCTCGTTGCAAGATCCTCTACCAGAATGGAATGTTCTCTCTCCCGTGAAATGCCAACTCTACTGGCTATATATCTTTCTGTGACTCGTCTGTCAGTCATAACAATACCATGGACTTTGTTGACCATTTCTGGGGTTGCAGCATTGACAGGCCTTCAAGGTCTTGGGTCTTCCTCAAGGCACTGTCTGCCGCGCTTAAATTCCACCATACACATTTTCACTGTAGCATATGAAAGGGCGTGTTTCCCTAGTGTTGCTACCATATCATTATGGATATCCTAAGGTGTCAAAACCTTTTTATGCAAATATTTGATCACTGCTCTTCCACCGATTTTGGCCATTTGTCTTGTTTACTTTAGAGCGCTACCTCGTCGATATAAACGGACCAAAGAGACCAGTCCTTCGGTACATGGCCTTATATAGTAAGAGAATAGTAGGACTTAAAAAGAACATCCCTGCGTACCTCCTTCAATACGAGGATCACAACAAATCAATCAGCCAAATTCTTTCACGCCTCAAAAACGGTTGATTTTCTGATGAAAATTTGAGATATTTTTTATGTCGCCGGTTAGGTAGCGATAGCGGGGACATATTGTTTTTGCCCTGTCTGTTCGTTTGTTTGTTTGTTTCCATGTGGACAACTTTAACGTTGGTAATAACTTTTCAACCGTTTGAGATAGAGCCTTCATATTTGGCATGTAGGTTCCGTGTGATAAGGGCTTTCCAAACATGCAAAACAATTTACTTGTGACCGTGACCTTGACCCATGACCTACTTTCAAGGAAAAACAACAACAACAAAAAAAAAAAAAAAAAAAACATTCGTCATAACTACTGAACCGTTTGAGATAGAGCATTCACATTTGGTACGTAGGTTCATAATGACAAGGACTTCCCACTTACACAAAAACAATTGACCTTTGACCTTGACCTTGACCCACCACCTTCTTTTAAGAAAACCAAATAAACATTTGTCATAACCTTTTGAACCATTTGAGATAGAGCTTTCATATTTTGAATATATGTTCCTTGTAATAGGGGCTTCACGTCCATATAAAAACTTGACCTGTGACCATGACCTTGACCTACTTAAAATGAAAAAATAATATTGGTCATAACTTTTGACCCGTTTGAGATAGAGCCTTCATATTTTGAATGCATGTACATTGTGACCGTGACCCCCGCCAATTGGGGCTTGAATAAATAGATGGGCTGCATGATGCTTCGACGCAGAGCTGAAACCGACCGCACACGAGTACTGGTAAACCGCTTAGAGGATCTAAGCCTGCCCAGGCAAAGCGATGCGAGTCGGACCGTCCATAATTAAAAACCCTATTGGTTTCATTGGACGACAGGGCTTGAGAAGTCATTTCATCTCAATGTCAGGTAAAAGTCCAACAAAATTGGAAGCAACGTCTCCGAAATGACCTACACAGTGTTGACGGGGACGTTAAACCTCAAATCAAACAAACAAAACCTTGTGTCAAGGGCTTCACGTCCATACAAAAAATTGACCTGTGACCGTGACCTTGACCTTTGACCTACTCAAAAGAAAAAATAACATTGGTAATAACTTTTGAACTGTTTGAGATAGAGCCTTCATATAATGCATGTAGATCCCTTGTGACAAGGGCTTTACGTCCATAAAAAGTATTTTGACCTGTGACCTTGACCGTTGACCTACTTAAAAGAAAAAAATAATATTAGCCACAACTTTTGAACAGTTTGAGAAAGAGCCTTCATATTTTGCATGTAGGTTCCTTGTGACAAGGACTGCACGCCCATACAAAAACAATATACCTGTGACCTTGACCTATTTGAAAGATAAAATTATTATTTGATCATATTTTTTTTACCGTTTGAGTTCGAACCTTGAAATTGAGCATGTAGGTTCCTTGCGGCAATGTCTTTCTACTCAAACAAAAACTCTTCACCTGTGACCTTGATCTTGACCTGTGACCAATTTCGAAGAAAAAATGACCATGCTCGATGACATATTCGTTTTTCACAAACACATCTTGTTCTTATTTATACGTCAAACATAAGTGGTGGTTGCACGTTAGAACCGTCTAATTGAGGCGGTTCTAACGAACCGCCTAATTGAGGCGGTTCTAACGAGTACTCAGAATCTATGTATTAGAGACAAAATATGAAAAGTAATGTACCTTGTATACCCAAGTAAACTCCAGTTTTCTCTATATAAAGTTTGGATTAGAGGTGTGTTCATTTCACGGATTTGTTAAATTGGTGACAAACAATTTTGCTGTTTTCTTTGTTTGTTTTTTTTATTTTCGCAGAAACTTTTTCTTTCTACGTGTGTCATGAATTATGTAATTTGTTTACAACCAGTTCATTATTGTTGTAGCTTTTAGGCGATAGTACTAGTTGTTCAGATATATTCGTAGCATGACCGAATGCTTCGATGTCATATTAACAACAGAGACCCAGCCAAAATACAAATAATACCCAAGAAACGTCATTACCAAATCGCCACAACCTCACTCCACCAAAACTAAAGAAAGTCTTAGAACTCCAGAAAAAACATCATGTTCAACAAGTGAGTGAGTATTTGAGTTTTACGTTTCACCAAAAGCTAAGATCAAACGCAGACGAGACCTCGGTTTAAAGACTCATCCGAAAGTCTGGAGAAACCCGGGATCGATCCTACGCACTGGTTTCATCACGTTCATATACACTATTAATTAACTGTGGTAGTCCGCAGAAAATTGTGATGTGGCTTCATCTCCGGAGTATACGGATTTCAACCCGCCATTGCCAATGCAGATTCCTACGAAATACATGCAATAATGCTTATGACAAACTGACCCGGACGGAAGAATCCTTGCTCAACAGCGAAAAACCTCTGATCGAATACATCGTTGACACTCTTAACAGTTGACGGCATAATGACGATGTCATTTCTCCGACAATCCCCTATGTTGAACTCATTCGATGGGTATCTCAGAAATTAAAACAGTCATTACATGTACATTTTACCGAATAATTTAATTGCTCACTAAAATACAACATACTAAATGATTCTGCACGCGACTTCTAAATGTTAATGACATGCTTATGAAAAAATAACGATACATTGATCTCATGTACAGTGCTAAATAGAAGTGAAGGCAAATGATCAGGAATCGATAAATTAACCCACAGCTCGCACCAGAGACATCAAAAACGATGAAACAACCACACCCTAATGGAAACATCAATAGCGGAAAGCCAAAAGAACTGCCACTTCCCACAAAATAGCCGATTGGCCATTCAAAACAAAAAAAAATATAAGCGACACTCACACTCAAACACAAACTATAACAACAAATAAACCGCGACAGAAGAACCGTCCTGTAACGGTCAGTGAAACGAATTCCAATGAGGGGCTTAAATTGATTCCATGCCGCCGCAACCCCTCGCCCTTATTTCCGTCGCGATTTGGACAAATGCAATTCCGCATAGAAGGCACTAATTCTTTACAATAGATACCAACGGTTTCAGTTGTTCTTTCTTACTGTTTATATACCCAGTGTCCTCTTGTTGGAGACCACTTTTAGGACTGATTAAACGTGGTCCAAAAGACCACTTTTGAACAGTGCCAAACGTGGTCTGTATTTACAAAAGCAATAAAGCAGAAATAACTTCATTTGTAGTTCTTTGTTCGTACCCGCAGCAGTAACAATGATAGCTTTTTCAGTTGTTCTTTTTTTTTTTTACTTTCTACACCCAGAGTTCTATACTGAGAGGCCACTTTTGGTAAGTTTCAAAAGTGGTCTTAAAGATCACTTTTGAAGAGTCCCAAAGCTTGTCCATCACGAAAACTGGCCTATATAAATTTGACCCCCTTGAACCCCACTTTTATATAGTAAAACAGGGGTTTGTAGGGGTATACATTATTTTTCTTATTTCTGCTCAAAAACATAGATTGTGGATACTCGTTAGAACCGCCTCGACATATTTCTGCTCAAAAACGCAAAAATAAGAAAAATATCGAAACTTTTCGCCTGAAAATTTTCATCTTTCGATGAAAAAATTTACAATGTCTTTGTATAGGGATGTCGGAACTTATGCGATAAAGCACGTACCTCTTCGTTCGTGTCCGCAGCACTAACGAGGATGGCTGTTTTATTTTGTGTGTGTGTGTGTGTGTTCTTTTTACTTTCTACACCCAGTGTCCTCTTGTAAGAGACCATGTTTGGAACTGTTTGAAAGTGGTCTTAAACAATCCCAAAGGTGGTCTGAATATCGAAATTTTACTGTATGTAACAAAGCTGTAGAAAGCCCCCGTCCATGCTTATAAACCCTATTGGTTTCATTGGGCGACAGGGCTTGAGATGTCATTTCATCTCAATGTCGGGTAAAAGTCCCACAAAATTGGAAGCAACGTCTTCAAAATGACATTTACAGTGATGACGGGGACAAACACACAAACAAAAGCTTCGTTTGTACCTCTTCGTTCGTACCCGCAGCAGTTACGATGATGGTTTCTGTAATGTTGAAAACTAATCTGGGCCCGGGGCTAACGCCAGCTTTCTCAGAACCAATAACGACTGCAGCTTGGAAAGAAATTAACTCTGCAGAATAAGAAAACAGCTATAAATGCCTACAATAATGAAAAAAGGAGAGACTTGGGAGCCGTAGGCTTTGTACAGTTATTAACAAATTACTTGATCTCCCAATATCCAATCATTGCCATAGTGGACGTAAATAAATTACTACCCCAAGGGCTTCTTGGTCGCCAATTTGTAGGGAACAATCTCATATTGCGAACCAAGACAGGACGATTTTGAAAACTGTGAGGGCAACCATTGTCACTGACACCGCGTTGTTAAAGCAGTCGTGTAATTAACACCCCTCTTAACCCCACTTTATATAGGGAATATATATTCAACTTCGGTGCAGTTGATGTCGCACCTGAATCCTCCTACTACATCATCAAGCCCACTCAAGCCTCCCCAACACTGAAAAAGTAAAGCAAAGTGTAGGGTAAAATTTTGTCCGATGGACGAATAGATAGATGGACAGATGAAAGGACAGACAATTGAATAGACGGATGGAAACTTGCACGCTTAAGTCTTCCGGCCAAAGCAGACGTATCACTGAAATATGGAACGCGCAGCCTATATATTGAGTTTATAAAATAGCTAAGTTCGTGATAAAAAGCATTCCAAGATTATATCCAATCTACATACACATCCTCATACCATAGAGAATATACATGAAAAGCTTCAAGACAATTGGTATAAAACTGTATGAGGAGTTGCGCTGACAAACGGTGCCTACTGTCTGTCTATTGAGGGTTAAAATGACTAAGTTTACAATGTGATAAAAGCTATAAAATGTGATCCAAGAATTAAATCCAAACCACAAGCACATCTTCCTACCATGGAGAAAACGCATGCTAAGTTTCAAAATGATCGCTTTAAAACTGTAAGAGGAGTTGCGATGACAAGAGTACCTACTGTATAACAATTGAAGGTAAAAATGACGAAGTTGACAATGCAGAATAAGTGACAAAAATATTCCAGATTTATATCCAAACAACATGCACATCCTCGAACCATGGCGAAAACACATGGAAACTTTCAAAATGATTGTTATAAAACTGTAAGAGGAGTTGCGATGACAAGAGGTACCTATTGTATATCAGTTGAAGGTTGAAATGACTACGTTCACAATGTGGAAAAAGTGACAAAAATTGATCTGAGAATTATGTCCAAACCACATGCACATCCTCATACCATGGCAAAAGCACATGCAATAATTTTACAATGATTGGTATAGAACTGCGAGAGGAGTTGCGATGGCAAGAGGCACCTTTTATATATATCAATTGAAGGTTAAAATGGCTAAGTTTACAATGTGGAAAAAGTGACAAAAATTGATCTGAGAATTATATCCAAACCACATGCACATCCTCATACCATGACAAAAACACATGCAAAGTTATAATATGATTGGTATAAAACTGTAAGAGGAGTTGCGATGATAATAGGTACCTAACTGGCGCCCCCGCCCATAGGGGCTTGAAGAAATATATGGGCTGCACGATGCTTCCACGCAGAGCTGAATCCGGCCCGCACACTAGTACTGGTAAACCACTTAGAGGATCTAAGCCTGTCCAGGAACCGCGGTGCGAGGCGGACCGTCCATGCTAATAAACCCTATTGGTTTCATTGGACGACAGGGCTTGAGATGTCATTTCATCTCAATGTCGGGTAAAAGTCCCACAAAATTGGAAGCAACGTCTCCAAAATGACCTTTACAGTGTTGACGGGGACGTTAAACCTCAAATCAAACAAACAAACAAAAGGTACCTAACTGTATATCAATTGAAGGTTAAATATGGCTAAGTTCACAACACAATGTGGCAAAAGTGACAAAAATATTATTAAAGATTTATATCCAAACGTCATGCACATCCTTATAACATGACGAAAACACATGCAAAGTTTCAAAATGATTGGTAAAAAGGCTGTAAGAGGAGTTGAGATGACAAGAGGTACCTACTGTATATTAATTGAAGGTTAAAAAGTTCACAATGTGGAAACAGCCACATGCACATCCTCATACCATGGCAAAAACACATGCAAAGTTCCAAAATGATTGGTATAAAACTGTAAGAGGAGTTGCGATGACAAGAGATACCTTTTGTATATCAATTGAAGATTAAAGTGACTATGTTTACAATGTTGAACAAGTTACAAAAATTGATCTGAGAATTATGTCCAAACCACACGCACATCCTCATACCATGGCAAAAAACACATGCAAAGTTTCATAATGATTGGTATAAAGCTGTAAGAGGAGTTGCGATGATAATAGGTACCTAACTGTATATCAATTGAAGGTTAAAAATGACTAAGATCACAATGTTGAAAAAAAAAAAAAAAAAAACCACATGCACATCCTCATACCATGGCAAAAAACACATGCACAATTTCAAAATCATTGGTATAAAACTGTAAGATGAGTTGTGATGACAAGAGGTACCTTCTGTATATCAATTGAAGGTAAAAATGACTATGTTTACAATGTGGAAAAAGTGACAAAAATTGATCTGGGAATTATGTCCAAACCAATACAAATCCTCATTCCATAGAGAAAACACACGCAATAAACTGTAAGAGGAGTTGCGATGACAAGACATCCAATGTAAAATGTTGACGGAAAGACGGCGGACGGACGGACTCCCGGACGGACGGAAACTTGCAAGCCTATTTTTCCTGCTAAAGCAGGTTCGAAAAAAAAAAAAAACTGGGGTTTACAAGGGTACGCATTATATTCCTTATTCCTGCTCTAAGTCATAGGTTGTTTGGTATTCCAGTGTTAGAACCTATTTGATGAGGCGGTTCTAATGAACATGCACAACCTATTTTCAGAGTTTAAATATGAAAAATATAATAAATTTTCATAAGAAAAAATACAGTGAAATTTCGCTGTTAAGACCACCAAAAATTAAGACTAAATCTGCTATTAAGAGCTTTCAGTTATTCTTTCTTTGTCTTTTCTACACCCAGTGTCTTCTTATAAGATACCATATTTGTTACTATTGAAAAGTGGTCTTAAAAGACCACTTTTGAACAGTCCCAGATGTGGTCTTAATATAGGAATTTTCGCTACGTCACACGATCAGTTATCATAATGGCAATGGTATTCGTACAAGACCATAAAACGAACATCCTTGATCCCACCCTTATAGAGAGAAATGTTAGAACATGATATTGCTAAAGGGAAATGGACACTTCAGAGTACATTCTTTCATACCGCCAAAACGGTATTTTTTTTTTTTTTTTTTTTTTTTTGATGAAAATGTGTGATGTTTTTCATATTTATTCTCCAATCATAGGTTTATGAAGTTAAGAAGAAACTCTTTGTAGAAAAAAAGGCGTGTAAATGTTTTACAGCTTTAAAAGTTTGCCCTATAAGCATTGACGAGGAGTAGAGAATATAAAAAATTAGAAATAAACTGATTTTCCCGCTCTTCATGAAGTATAAACGACAGTGGGTCGCTAGCAAAGTTTACTTGAACCTCTTTGGGGTTCATTCATTTTGCAGGCGACCCACTGCGTTCATACTTTCATGAACAGCAGAAAAATATAATTCATTTCTGAAATAAACTGTACTGATTTTCTATGTTCAACGATAGCTTGGAGAGCCGAGATCCGACCCCTTGATGCGTATGTTTGTACTCAGTTTGTATATACATGTGAAATTCCGCTATTAAGACCCCCTAAAATTAAGTCTAATTCTGTATCAAAAAGCTTATTTAGTAGGTTCTGTTTATTCTTTCTTTGTTTTGACGACATACAGTGGCCTATGATCAGAGATCACCTTTGGTACTGAAACGTGGTCTTAAAGACCACTATTGAACAGTCCCAAATGTGGTCTTAATACAGGAATGTTTCTGTATGCTGTCAAGAAATTATTAATTAATAAGACAGCTAGGAGAGACCATAACCCTATGATTACTGCTGTTCATCACTCGAACAAGTCTATGGCTTGAGCACACTTGAAAACCCAAATTTAGAAAAAGTGGGGTTTATAACTATTTACATGTACATTAATTTCCGTACTTTTGATCAAAAACATACAATGCGGGTACTCGTTATAATGGGCGGTTCTAACGAGCACCCACAGATCTATGTTTGCAGCAGAACAAGAAAGGTAAATATCACAGCTGTTCATCACTGGAGACATGAAGGAATGTACACTGTCACATGGGTGCATTGTTCAAATAATTACGAAAACACGCCTATACAAATGCATTGTAAACTTCACCGCCGAAAAAAAAAAACACGAGAATTTTAAGATGGAAAATTGTGATTTTTTTCTTATTTCTGCTCAAAATATAGATTTTGGGTTCTCGTTAGAGCCGCCTCATCAAGGCGGTTCTAAAAATTTTCATCGGGGCTTAGAGAAATAGACTGGGCTGCATGATGCTTCCACGAAAGTACTGAAACTACTGGTAAACCACTTAGAGGGTCTAAGCCTGCCCAGGTAAAGTGATGCGAGTCCGTCCGCCCCTACATATTAACCCTTTTGGATTGTTTGGGCGGCAGGGCTCGTGACATTATTTCATCTCAGTGTCGGGTAAAAGTCCCATAAAAGTGGAAGCAACTTCTCCAAAATGATATAAAACCCAATCTCAAAACAAACAAACAAAAAAAAAAATAAAATAATTTTTTTTTGTATTTTTGGCATCAGGGGACAGTTTCGCTTGGGCCTTTGTTAGAAAGCGGGACATATGGATATTGTTACCAATTTGGGATTGTTTTGAAGTTAATTGCGAAACCGACACCGCTACGAAATATGAAGGTATACAGGGTTGTCTGAATTCAGGTAGCATCGGCATTAAAATGTGACAGCTTATTTTATATCCCCGCCACGCCACGAAGTGGAGAGGGGTATAGAGTTTTGCCTTGTCCATATGTAGAAACGTACTTACGTACATACGTATGTCACACTTTGTAGTACTATTCTTGCAACACAGTCCTATATGCAATGAACATGTGCATAAAGCAAACATGATTCTGAACCAGTCCCTAATTGCAGAAGTATGTCTCCTTAAACAATTTTGGCCACATGTGTGTAGCATAGGATGTTAAATAATATTGTTTGTGTCTCTACAACTCCTCCTACAGTATTTGATGCAGGACAATGAAACTTACAACACACTTCAGACATGCATTGAACACGTGCATAAAGGAAACAGGATTTTGATCCAGCCCCTTATGACAGAACTATGTCCCCTTGAAAGACTTTAACGTTTCGGCCATATTTATAGCGTATGAGGTTAAATAGTATTGTGCGTGTCTCTGCAACTCCTCCTACAGTATTTGATGCAGGACATTGAAACTTACACACAGTTCAGACATGCACTTAACATGTCCATAAAGGAAACAGGAGTCTGACCCAGCCCCTAATTGCAGAATTATGTTCCCTTGAATGACTTAAATAGTTTAGCCATATGTGTAGCATAGGATGTTAATTAGAACTGTTAGTGTCACGCAACTCCTCAGTATTTAATGCAGGACATTCAATCTAGCAACACAGTTCAGACATGCATTGAACATATCATAAAGGAAACAGGGTTCTGAACCACCCCTAATTGCAGAATTGTCTCCTATAAGGACTTAAACATTTTTAGCCACATGTGCAGTATTACTGTTCATGTCTACGCAACTCCTCCCATAGTATTTAATGCAGGACATTGAAACCTGCAACACAATACAGACACGCATTGAGCATATGCATAAAGGAGACATGATTCTGATTCAGCACCTTATTGAAGAATTATGTCCGCTTGAACGACAAACATTTTGGTCATATGTTATTTGGAGTATTTTGCAGTTTCTACTTTAGTTAGAATGTGTGCCTGTCTACTGCATTTGTCATACACATTACTCATCTAGTGATGCATATGATGGGGACTTTCATCACCTTTAATGATTGTCTACTTTTTTTTTCAAAAAGGATTCCTGACAAAAAGTTAAATGGTCATGGTCTGCGTTTCTATTTGTTTTCTTGCATGTGTGTACTGATGCATTTCGGCAGGTGCTAAGTACTGATATTGTGAGAGTAACTTGTAGGATGTGACAAAATTGGGTGGTGCCATGCCCTTTTGTTTGTATCATAGCGGGAGGGGTTAGTAAAATGAACTGCTGCCAGCAGGTGGTGACGTATTTCATTGGTATTCTTTTAAGATTTTGTGCATGTAGGGCACATGTCTTTTGAAACTGAAAAGAAAGTTATCGCATTCTCCAACAGTTATCGATAAAGAATCAAATACTGGGGCGATGCAAAATGTGCTATGATTTTCTGTCCCTTGATGACTTAAGGGGAATGGGAACACCTTCAGGGGAGGCAACTCTTGCAAAAGTATTTTTGTCTCCCATGTCAATAAGGGTCAACTGTTAAAGAAAAGAATTTGCTCCTTAGGAGCAAATTCTTTCCTTTAAGAGTAGACCCCTTTTTCGTGGGACAGGGCTTATAGAAAAGCGAACAGGAAGTCCCCAAAGTTGTCTACCTTTGAAAAATGGCGGAAAAATCTGCCAGGTGTTCCCATTCCCCTTATATTGTTGGATTTTAGCTGTTTCATTTGTTTCGATCATCCTTATCGTGCCTTTGGGAACTGCAAAATGTGTAGTACTTTCCCATTTCAAAGACTTCAATTTTCAGCTTGCATGGGTTGTAAATTTCCATGGCAAATTAAAATTATTTCACTCATATAACATGATAGAATATAATTTCTCCGAGGACAGCTATAATAGCCCTATGAAGAAAAACCCATACATATTACTGGCTGAATTTGAAGCTTCAGTAGCGATATCGCTTATATTGCTCATGCGAAAACTTAATTTCTCTTTCTGCACTGATGAAAATGTCATTTTGCCGAACTTTTACGTCATTCATGATAAATATGCCAATTACGCTCATTCTGCACAGATACTATCTTTCCATAAATCCCATTAATGACGCATAGTATTGTCCACCAAGGTAGCTTTGGACAGGTCGACGACACGTTTAGGGGGTGGTGGGTTATTTGGATTCGTTTTAATTAAACACAATTACTTTAAGCTGTTTGATTGATTATTTTGGCTTAAGACACGTCAACCCTTGTGGGGTATTTTGTCTCGTCTCCCACAGAAAGGGAGAAAAGAGATAGAAGGGATAGAAGAGATGTAAGTGAGAGACAGAGGAGAAATAGGAAAAAAGAACGCAAGTATAAAAACAGAAGAAATATTATCAGTTATCCCCTATATTAATTGCATTGTAACAAACTGACCTGATAAAGATACGCTCTCTCAGGACAAGTAAGCTTTATCAGGTCAACGTGATATTGCGCTTCCATGAACTGGACTACAGGAAAAAAGAGAGCAAAACTGTAGGGGGTTTACAAGGGGATTAACTGATAAATAGAATACCAGATTCGTGTCATTTGATATCAAGTTTATCAGGCTCGGCTTTGAGGACGCATGTAGAATCGCTCAGCAAGCCTCGCGATTCTACAAGCGTTCTCAAAGCCTTGCCTGATAAACTTGATATCAAATGACACGAAACTGGTATTCTCCATACAACACTTCCCCTTTTCTCCATATGTATGTATGTTGGTTGGTTGGTTGGTTGGTTGGTTGATTTGAGGTTTAACGTCCCCGTCAACACTGTAAAGGTCATTTTGGAGACGTTGCTTCCAATTTTGTGGGACTTTTACCCGACACTGAGATGAAATGACATCTCAAGCCATGTCGCCCAATGAAACCAATAGGGTTTATTAGCATGGACGGTCCGCCTCCCACCGCGGTTCCTGGACAGGCTTAGATCCTCGAAGCGGTTTACCAGTACTAGTGTGCGGGCCAGATTCAGCTCTGCGTGGAAGCACCATGCAGTCAATACATTTCTTCAAGCCCCTATGGGCGGGGGCCGCTGTATGTATGTATGTATGTATGGATGGATGGATGGATGGATGGATGGATGGATGGATGGATGGATGGATGGATGGATGGATGGATGTGCAAATCGTGTCCGGTCAATAACTTTCTTATTATTAGATGGAGTTTGAAAATACTTGGCAGGAATGTTAACCATCATGAGAAGATGTGTCAAGCTCAAGCTGCAGGTGGGTACCGCCAAGGTCAAGGTACTTCGAGGTAAGTGGTATAAAAGGCTCTTTTTCGGTCTGGTCAATAGCTTTCTCATTCCTGGATGGATTTTTAAATTACTTGGCAGAAATGTAAACCACCATGAGACAGTGTTTCATGCATAAAACCCAGGTCTGTAGCTCCAATGTGAAGGTCAAAAATGTTTCACTCACACTGTCTGTTACATAACACTCACTTCTGTGTCCATCTCATCACGAAAACACGCCTCTATAATTTTGACCCCCTTGAACCCCACTTTTATATAGTAAAACTTGGGGCTATAAGGGTATAATTTATTTCTCTAACTTCAGCTCTTAAATATATATTGTGGGTACTCGTTAGAACCACGAGGGCCCACAATCTATATTTTGAGCAGAAATAAGAAAAATACCACAATTTTTCATCTTCCAATTTTCGTTTTTTTTTTGTTTTTTTTTTTTGGTGGTAAAGTTAACAATATATTTGTATAGGCGTGTTTTCGTAATGCATAAAGCGAGGACACCCGTGTCCTATGGACACATTTCTAGTCAGTTCTGAAACCATTTATGACAGAAAAATATCATTACTAGGTTAAGTGGGTCTGTTTTGTTTTATTTGTGGTAAGTTTTACACCTATTCTTTGCTTTTTAAACAAACAATGAAGCCTTTCCGTTGCGCCTCATCTGATGCTGTCTCCGTCAGTGACCTTTTCATGGAACACTTGGCATAATATGGCTTAATTCGTCAGCGTTCGACTGATTTAAAAGAAAATTGAAATTTTCTGATATCTTGTAACTTATCTTTTCGGCATCAACTCCTCATCTGTCACAGACCGCTTAGATCAGATGCAACATGCAGAATGAAAACCACACTGCAATCAATAAAACGGGGGAATTAATCCAAATGATATAAATGGGCCGGAGCACGACACAATCTACACAAAGCCCTGTATGACCAGAGAAGACTCTGAGCAGACTGATCAGAGGCTTCAAGTTCTGTTCTCTTGTTTTGTTTGTTTGATTTGAGGTTTAACGTCCCCGTCAATACTGCAAAGGTCATTTTGGAGACGTTGCTTCCAATTTTTTGGGCCTTTTATCCGACGTTGAGATGAAATGACATCTTAAGCCCTATTGCCCAATGAAACCAATAGGGTTTATAAGCATGAACGGTCCGACTCGCACCGATTTGCCTGGGCAGGCTTAGATCCTCTAAGCGGGTTACCAGTACTCGTGTGCGGGTCGGATTTAGCTCTGTGTGGAAGCATCGTGCAGCCCATAAATTTCTTCAAGCCCCGATGGGCGGGAGCCGATTGTGCCTTCTCTAGTCTCTGAGATATTTAAAGAGTGAACTACTCCGTGAAATGAACACCCCCTTTAACCCGACTTTTTATATATGGGGGCATTCATTTCTTTTCTTATTCGGTTCCAAGACATAGGTTGTGAGTTCTCGTCAGAACCGACTAATTGATGCGATTCTAACGAGCACCCACAACTATATGTTACCAGCATAAATAACACAAATATCACGGAATCTCGCCATACAAATAGCAATTGGAGATGTGCAAAAATGCACTATGTCACAAGTAGTACACGGGTATCGTATTGAACAAGCGAAGACTCTTGCGCACAGGCTGAGTCTTCGCTGGTCATACACGGTTATTGAAGGCCCGGGTTTGTCATGCTGAAAGATATAAACGTACACGAACGGGCCTCCGTGGCCTATTGGGTAAAAGCGCTGCGTTCGATCCTCGCTCGGGTCACATGTGAGACGCAAAGTTCTGCCACAGAAAATCAGCTGGATTTTCTCCGGCAGGTCTGGTTTTCGCCCACCTCTGATGAGCGATCGGATCGAAATAAATAATCATGAAAGGACCATAAAAAAGGAAAGGTCTATTGCCAGTCGAATGGCCAGCCATTTAAACGTATTTTGGTTATTGCGAGGCGATAGACATTAGCCATTTTAACGTATTTTGTATTTTGTTTCTTGTGTTTGTTTATTTCTGGAAGACAAACTTATATCATACTATCATACATGTACCATTGATAGTTTGTTTGAGCAAAAAACAAAACAAAAGCAAAACAAGCAACCCCCGCATCCCCCCCCTACCCAAAAAAAAAACGTAAAAAGTGCACGAACACCTTAGACTACAATCAACTTTCACGCATCAGCTAGCTCATGCGCGGACCGTCATATTAATGTTTCGGTGTCTTCTGTTGTCAGCGTTCATGCTCAATACACGTTAACAAGCCAGTTTAATGATTACCCGTGTAAACCCACTTTATGTAGAGAAATATTGGCTTACATGCCTTATTTTCCTTTAATTTGTTAAAAAAAAGAGTGTGGGGGTACTTGTTTGGGGGTTTACCATCACCCACAGCCTATGTTTCCTGGTGTGCTATCCAAATGCACTACTCATCGGTTGTGCAAGGTGACACTATTACCACAGCAAAACATTCAATTCTTACACAGCGCGCCTATATAGGGAATGGAAAATAACTGTGTTTTATTCTGCAACAAATCACGGCAGGAAAGAGCGTGTCGAGTTTCCGGTGTAAAGTCATTTTCTCGCATCGAAAACGTTAGAACGGGATATACATGCATGTGTTTCAGTCAATAATTTTAGCGGGATTTCTTCTAACAATGGCGAAAAGTTGTGAGATTTTGAAGGAAACAACAGCATTATTGCCGATTTTCAGCCTGTTAGAATCGAAATAGATCAGCTCTAGTTTGTGATTTGTTGAGTAATAAATCACAATGTGTCGATCAGTTGTAAGTAGACAAATCACGCGCGCTACGCGCTCGTGATTTGTCTACTTTACAACTGACCTCCAAACTGTGATTTATTACTTACCAAATCAGAGTTAGAGCTGATCTATTTCTTAAGTAAAACCAGCCTTCTATGTGCAAGGAGCTATTCTTAAAGTAAAGAAGAACAATTTTTTCCATTAAGAACAGTCCCCGAAATATGCAATATGCAATGGAAAAATGATGTTATTTAGTTTGGACCGGTGGTTCAAAACTAACGACGTCGTTAGTTAACGTATCGATAAAACTTTGATCATTATATATGGCAAATATGCTAAAATTTTTGCTGAAAAAAATATTGTGAGCAGTTTTGCAGAAGCTGCTCACATTTTTTTTACCAAAAATACCAAACTTTTCGATATTGCGCTTGCTAGAATAGTTAACAATTTGACCACTAACGAGCTCGTTTAGCTATCAATGCTTTGAACAACTAGCCCCCGATCTTTAGTTTACAATAACGCACATGGGTGATAAACTTAATTGGGGTTACGCATATGACCTGCGCGCATCTATCGTTTTATCGTTTTCGATGTGGACGACTGTTTAGTTTCTATCCTATATACAGTCCTGAAATTCTCATATTCTACTAAATTATTCAGAGCTGCCTTCCTCGCCCTTAGTATGGCATAATCATGCCGTATTTTACTGGCAGTTGATCAAGTATTGGCATTTCGAAGTGAACCAAATAAAGCATTAACTCTTGATACCATTATTAAGGGATCTACATATTTTATGACGCTTCCAAACAGAAATATGGAAATAGACGGCGGAGCGAGTGTGTGATCAATACATTTGGAAATTTTGGAACTATAGCGTCTTTCTGCAAATTATATTTATATTTCTCAAACTCGTGACAATCTTCTCTTATATCTCATGAGAACCCCCGAGACTGAAACAACTTCAAATAAGCCAGCACACGACAAAGCCTAGCATAAGACCTTTGCGAACAAAGGCGCATGTGCGCAGGCTGTTCTGAGTCCTCGTTGCTCGCATGAGCATTCTATCACGTTAACAAGACCGTGTAATGACCTCCTTTTAAACCCAACGTTTTTAGAGAGAACTGGAGTTTACAAGATACACATAAGTTTCTTCATTTTGTTTTCTATAAATAGATTGTGGGTGCCTATTAAAACCGGCTTAATGAGCAAAAGATCTATTTGCGGCGCATATAACAAACACTTAAAATACAATAAAATTCATGTATTTAGACCACCTTTGGGACTGTTCAAAAAGTTGTCTGAAAGAAATAGATGGGCTGCAAGATGCTTCCACGCAGAGCTGAAACCGACATCTCACGAGTACTGGTAACCCGCTTAGAAGATCAAAACCTGCCCAGGCAAAGCGGTGCGAGTCGGACCGTCCGTACTTATAAACCCTATCGGTTTCATTGGGCGACAGGGCTTGAGATGTCATGTCATCCTAATGTCGGGTAAAAGACCCATAAAATTGGAAGCAACGTCTCCAAAATGACATATACAGTGTTGACGGAGGACGTTAAACCTCAAACAAACAAACAAACTCCAAGTGTAGAACACACAAACAGAGGAAACTGAACCATTTAAATATGATTTTTTGAGAAGAATGAGTCTGAATTTTAAGTGGACTTACAGTAACTGTTAATAGCTGAATTTTACTGTATTTTCCTCAGGAAAGGATAATGATTTAAATATTGTATAATGCCCTATGGAACACAGATATGTTTAAAGATCAACAAGCGAATAATCTGGTCAGACTGGCTTGATACACAAGTTAATCTAAGTCTTCGCTGCTCACATGAGCCTTCTGTAGCCTCTTTCCTGTAGAGACACCTTTTAGTTATATTCTCCAAGTACTGCGATGTCAAATTGACGTAAATATAGGCAGTACAGCACACTGTAGAGCACTTGACTCCATCCGGTATACATGTGTTGTTGGCGTTTAAGGCTCTGCATGCTAGGTATTGACTAGTTAACATCGGTGCCATTTGTAGACTGGCATTTGACCTATGTAAATACTTTTCTACTTTGCATTCCGCCTGGTACCATTGGTGCACAGGGGTCTTTGATTTGTGCGACTATTCGTCCAGCGATTTTTGCCTTGCTATCATGATTGGGCTGTACCCGTTGACCTGTGTGACTTATAACTATTGGCTAGCTGGTCTCCACTTTGCTGCCATTTTGTGATGGCGTCCTTCGACTTATGAGACTTGTTTTCTCATTGCTGGCATCATGTTTTTTTAATTAAGTGACTATTTTTCTAGTTGTTCGTTTCTCAAATGCCACAGTCCCATAATGCTGTCAATATGGGACTGTGGTTTGGTTTCCTATGTGACTATTTGTCTAGTTGTACTCTCGTTTGTTCTTATTATTTGACTGTGGCCTTTAACCTTTTTGACTGTTGGTTCAGTTCTTCTATCTGGTGTTAGAAGCCTCCGTGGTGTAGTGGTTATGCTACTCGCCTCGTAAACCAGAGGTCGTAGGATCTATCCCGGGCTTCTCCAGACTTTCGGCTGAGTCTTTAAACCGAGGTCCCGTCTCCGTATGACCTTAGCTGTTGGTGAGACGTAAAACTCAAACACTCACTCACTCACTCTATCTGGTGTTCTTCAACCTATGCCACTATTCATCTGCTTGTTCTTTCTCTTGGTATTTTGTGGACTTTGACACTTGGCCCATGTGATTATTTGTCTGTTGATGCCATGTTTGAGCTGAGACCTTAGGCTTATGTGACTATTTGTCTAGCTTTTCTTCCATTTGTTAGCATTGTTAGACTTTGACAGTTGGCCAGTGTGATTATTTATCTATTTTCTTCCTGTTGGTCTGTGTCACTGGCATTGGTTGACTGAGTAATTGGGCCTATGAGATAATTCTTCCCACAGTGTAATTGTTGGACTGTCGCCTTGCCCTATGAGATTATTTGTCCAGCTGATCTCCCAAATTACTCGGACTTGTTGTCTATTACTAGTATTCTTCGCAGTTTTGCCAGTGTTCAACTGTAGACCATATTGACTATCTGCCTAGTTGTTGTCCCTCTTGGTATCATTTTTGCACTTTTTACATACATGTATGTGATTGTTTGTCTAATTGTTTTTCCTCCTGGTGCCATTGGTTGACTGTGCCCTTTGACCTTAGTGACTATCTGTCTAGTTGTTCTTCCACCAGATGATGTTGGGGGACTGTGATTATGGTCTATTTAACTATTTGTCTAATTGCTCTTTCGCCTGGTACCATTAGTGGACTGTGACTTTGACCATTGGGACTTTTTGACAAGTAGTTCTTCCCCTTTGATGCCATTGCTGGGTTGTGGCCTTAGGGTATGTGATTACATATCAAGTTATTCTTCCAACTTGTTGTCATTTAGGGGTTGTGGCCTTTAACCTTTTTGACTGTTTACATAGTTGTTTTCCATTGCTGTCATCGATGAACCATGACCATCAATCTGTCGAAAGTATCCTCTGCACACCAAAGCCTTGCAGTCAACCAGTTTTAGCTGTCCTTTTGGCTTTCCGTTATTGATGCATCCATTAGCGTCCAGTTAGTTCATGTTTGCGTTTCGTTATTGGGAGGTGTTTGTATCGATTCTTGGGTCCGAGGTTATAAAACTTGTTTCATGCTCAGCTCACTTAAGCATGAAATTTGTTCTGCTCATAAATTTTAAAATGCCAACAATTGTTGGCATTTTAAAATTTATGAGCAGGATAAATAACATTCTGTGCTGATCTTATCAGGAAAATTGCCTCGTTCATCTGTATTTTAAAATTTATGCGCATTACAAATTTCATGCTCAGCTGAGTTGAGCATTAAAAGAGTTTAATAACATCGGAGCCTGATCATTGCTTTCACTTCAATTTTTATACGGGAGACTCCCAAACGAGTCACTGACAAACAGCTGTTCTTCTGCCCGGAGGTTTTGGAGGGCTGCGACCTTCGACTTAGGTGACAATTCTTCCAACTGCGCCATTGGTGTGTGTGTGTTTGTGTTTGAGGTTTACGTCCAACCAATAACTAAGTTTATACAGAGACGGGCCCTCAGTTTCAAGACTCATCCGAAATTCAGGAGACGCCCAGAATCTATCTATCTATCTTCTTATACTGAGTCGGTCATATTTGGCCATTACCTCAGTTGAGGTAATCGAACCTACTAGCCTGGTTTGTGGAGCGAGTAGCTTAACCACTACACCACGAATGTGTCTGTCATTGATGGTGTGTGACTTTTTGTCTAGTTGGTTTTCCTCCGGTGCCATTACATAATACATAATTGGACTGTAACTATTTATCGATTATTCTTCCGCCTGGTACCATTGGAGGAGGGTGATCTTTGACCTGTGTGATTATTCGTCATTGTTCTTCCGCCTGGTACCATTTGATGACTGTGACTTTTGACCTATGCCAATATTTTTCGAGTTCTCCTTCCGCCTGGTATCATTTTCGTACTATGACCTTTGACCTTTGTGACTAATTGTCCAGTTATTCTTCCGCCTGGTACCATTGGATGGCTCTTACCTTGAATGTGATTTAGCTGTGTGTCTCTATTATTATTTGACATACTTATTAAATTATATTGAATAAAGAAGTTCAAGAGGAGACAATCATTAAAACCAGCTGCTTTGGCACGTTATGTGTTGTGGTTTTCTGGCCCATGCAACAGTTAAGGCCATGCCAGATCGGTCAGCTACCGTCGCTGTTCCTGGACAGGCTTAGACCCTCTAAGCGGCTTACCAGTGCTTCGTGCGATCGGCCCCGACAATAAGAGTATGCGGATCCATTTTTTGTGTTGCCATGTCTATGATAATAATAGATACAGTTAATAAAACTGGAAGTCGAATAGAAGTCTCCGGTGTGTAGTGGTTACGCTACTCGCCTTGTAAACCAAGGGTCGCAGGATCGATCCAGGGCTACTCCAGACTTTCGGATGAATCTTTAAACCGAGGTCCCGTCTCAACTCAAACACTCGCTCACTCTTGAAGTCGAAGTCATAAAGAGTGTTCATCTCCGACGAATTTTGGGGAAAATCAGCCATATTTATCTATTCTCCTTAAGCCAATAAGCTGGATCCTTTTCTTTACGCAAGATTAGGATAGCATTGACAATAAGCTGCTTATCCCTTATCCTGCTGCATATATTAATTGGCATTACCCATATCTGACTATCCACCAATCATATTTCTCAATATTGTATACAGTAAAATTCCTATATTAAGACCACCTTTAGGACTGTTTATAAATGGTCTTTAAGACCACTTTTGCACACTCCCATACGTGATCTCTTATTGAGAGACACTGAGTGTAGAAAACGCAACGAAAGAATAACTTAGACCTTCTCAATAAGCTTTCAAAATCAGGTTTAGTCTTAATTTTAGGTGGTCTTAACAACGGGTTTTCACTGCAAGTGTTCATTTCGCAAGCTGCACGACAAACAAAAGTCATCTGATCTGGTTGTACGCTGTTTCCAAAGGCAGTAGTTGTCTTGTTCAGCGGGATAAGGGTTATTTATAGAAAAAGTCTGCTACGTCTTAGATTACACGCGATAATAGGTCTTAGGTTCAGTTACAATATTCTAATACATGGCCAAATTGTCAATCAAACTCGCTGTCCCAGTAGTCCACTGAACAAATATCCTTCAAATTCTAATATTGCACAGAAGACCTCCAGGAAATGGCGTCTAATATTTTCATTAAGTACGTTAATGAAACTGCTCCCGGACTTGACTTCTGTCATACTCTTGCATATTGCCAGCAAAAATGACAACAATGATAATCTTTTCATGCTGGATTCCGAAAGGATGTCAGAATATTTGGTTTTATTGTACATGTGTATTTTTGTTTGTATGTTTTGTAATGTTCAACGCGCATTATTCGTTCATGAGGCTCAAATTATTTTCTTTTCTTTGATATTTTTACTTTGCGTACACACGCTATTAAATAGAGGATCTTACACGAGTGGTCATTTCATCTGAAATTTATGCAACATTTCATAAATTTAATAGCAAACACACGAAGTGTTTGCTTTACTGTAGAAAGGCTGGAATAACATACTTAGGCACCCAAAACTCGCCTGGAATCTCGTTCAATTTCTCGCGATAATCCACCATCTTTACAGAGTTCATGAGAATTGTATTCCCATCCAAAATTGCTTCTCAAAACCAAAAAATGAGTCAAGTCCCATTACAACAGTAACACAAAAAACGTCGAAATAATTTGAAAAAGTTCTTTTCAAAGACTGTTGCATCAAACGCTGAAGTTTGACAGCGGGAAAGTTTCGAAACTACGTCACGTATTAGCGGGTAAAACACAGCACCGCGCTTGGACCAACGATTTACCGGAGATTTACCGAATGATTTACCGGAACTTCTCGGTAGGGTGGAAAGCGCTTCTCGTCTGGACAAGCAATAAAAACTGTTTCACAGATTTACTCAGGGGTATACAATAACGTTCTGGGAATAGTAAGAGACACAATGAGCTATCGGGCTACTTGCGGATTTCTACCTTCCCAAGATTTACAAAGTGATGATGAGCCCAAAATCCCATTGCATAGCGCTTGTGCTTCAGAATACGTTAAAGTATCCATGCTGCAAACAAACTGATTAACTTTATCTAATTTTCTTCCCATGAAGTGCACACAGGACCAACTTTGGAGTATCATCATATTTAGGGTATGTGCAAAGTGGCGGCGAAGCTCAAACTATTTACAATTTCATTTTCAAACGTCTCCCAGAGAAAGGGACAAAAGATATAGAAGTGGTAGTAGAGGAGAAGAGAGGGAGGGACAGGGGAGAAGGGGGAAAATTAATAAAATGTAGAAACATAAGTAACAACGCCCTACCTCTACCCTACCTGCTGCAAGGACAGCAGGTCCTACCTGCTGCAAGGACAGCAGGCCTTGCCAAAATGTAAGTCAATATCAGTTGGGCTCCCCAGTGATGCAAGCGACACGTCACCTTTGCCTCACAACAGAACAAATTAAAAACTTTGAAACACAGTTTTTACGAAGTTAAGGGAAGACTTGCACGATCCCTCTTGAAGCCCTTAATGATCCCTGATGTGATGATACTCTGTGGAAGTTTGTCCTTAAGTCTGAAGGAGAGCTGACAGATGATGTTGGTCCATATTTCCCAGGGAGTATCCTATACAGTTCGCTACTTTTGGGTCGTAGACCTTGCAAGCATGGATGTCCACTTAGCCCAGAGAGATGCCACCACAACGTTCACACAAGATGTCAATGCTGGTGAGTTTGTGGGCCAAAGTGTTGTATCACCCGGGAAGTAATGCTGGTTGTGTGGTAGTCACCTCTGACAAACCGAGCTACCCGCCGATGCATAGTCTCCAGCCGCTGGATACAAAATGTGGGTCTCATACTGATGTGGCATAACCCAGGATAAGTCTAATCATGATCTCTACCATCATGCTTTAACATCTTCAGAACAGCTGGTTATGTTCCTTCCAAACCAACGTTTCGCCTGACAGTTTTTTTTTTTGTTTTTTTTTTTGCAGTTACAGTTGCATCAAAAACGGTTTCCCATGACATGTTTCTGAAATAAAGGATACCCAGGTACTTTCAAGTCATTTAGACTGACAGTTCATGGCAATGTGCTCCGTTTTATTGCCCTGACTGCCGCACATTTGGTTGGGTTGAAAAGACTTTTGCCAGTCTGTATTCCATTATGGGCATTGCTGTTACAGTAGTCTTTCAACTTCCCTGTGAAATACTGCATTATGAGTCATGCTTGAGGGTTGGTAATATAAAAGACTGTCATTAGCAAAGATCCAGAGCTGACTTTCTGTGGCAGGTAATTTATGCATGGGCAGAATAATAAATGTCTGAGCATTGCACCTTGAGGGACACCGGATATAGCTGGGGCAATAGTGCAAACTGGCCTTGACCAGGTCTGATTAGCCCCTGTTGGTCAGGAAGCTCTGGATACACTGTAAGAGGTTGCATGCTGGTATGTCTGAACTTGACAGTGCTCAAGCCATTTCATGTTAAACTTTGTCCAGAGCTGCGGTGTCTATCTGTTGACCTTCATCTATTCCTGCTGCAATATCTTGCCTGGACTTTGGTCAAAGTTCACACAACTGCCGCTTTCAAAATCTGTTCTTTTGGTCTGTTCTTTTGGTCTGCCAATAAGATGCAAATGATCTCAGTTGGGAACGCATAGAAAGTACAGTATGCCTAAATAGTGAAAATACCGTAGGAGAAGGTGTCAATGACTCCCAATATTTTCCTTAGGAGTAGATATAAGAAATGTTAAGTACGCCCACGTGTACATACACTCGAGATTTGCAGGACGAACGCCTGGGCGATAATCATGAAATTACTATAAGGATGTTTAACCCGCATTGGGGATGATTCTCCCTGCGCAGGTGGTCTCCAGTTAAGGTCTCGATCCGAAGGACGGTGCACTTTGTGGCATTCATCCCTACAATTGATGCAAATGGAACATATTTAGACACCAAACTTTATTGTCGCTGCTGTGAATCGAACCAGAGACCTCTAGAATCAGAGGAAAGTGCACTAACCACCGAGCTACCAATCTAGCACTATTACTATGCATTGCAGAAAGATTTAGCAAATCGATCGATCCTAGCGCAAACTTGACATGTCAAATTGTGACGTGAGCCGTGTGTGAATGAGGGTATTTTTGGACGGAAATTTACAACAGTCATTAAAGTCTGTTTCATAAACGCGACGAGAGATAAATAGGAATGCTCAGCGGTTTACGGTCGGTTTCAGATTAGGCCGCTCAATCTATTTCTCCAAGCCCCGACGGCCGGCCGGGGCCTGAGTATATGAAGTTTAAATCTGAAAATGATTATGGCGATGAATGTGTCAATTTATGTTTTATCAGCTATCGCCAGCTTTAAAGCCACGGGCAGAAACCACAAAAGCTCTTTGTTGATATACACGAGCATCAAAAGCTCTGACAAGATCGGCATTGTGCGCAGGCTATAATCAGACATGGACCTTTCAAGCACTAACAACTTTATGGGTCGATTGTTTGTCAATCGACCCAAAGTTACTAGGCATAAAAACGCTTCAGTGCTGAAGTCCATGTGACTATCACTGATTTGCATAAAACCCATATAACTTATATATAGAAAATAGTAGCGTTAATTTTATCGCAGTAGGTTATCTATAGAATCTGGACAGGAACCATGGGTCGGGCTTGACAAATGTCGTAGACCCAACTCAGACGCCACAGAACACGACGTCTTATCAGGGTCTGGACTCTTTGCTTACAGAACAGGAATTAAGGATCAGACGACGCAAAACGCAGCGTCTGATCAAGGTCTACACATTTTGCTAAAAAAAACTTGAATTTAAGGGTTAAACATAACCTTTTATGTCCAGGACTATTTTCCCAGCCCACACTCGGAGACAATCGACCCACCGGTATTCAATGCCTTGATTTTTCATCAGCATGTTGATGAAATACCATTCAGAAAAGTTTTGAGATTAATTTTGGCGTACACTGTTGCCACGCATCCGGCTGAAAGAGCCATACAAACCGAAGTTGAAAATCTTAGCAAGTGTTCTAATGACTCTCTCTCTCTCTCTCTCTCTCTCTCTCTCTCTCTCTCTCTCTCTCTCTCTCTCTCTCTCTCTCTCTCTCTCTCTCTCTCTCTCTCTCTCTCAGTCGATGGCTTTGTCACAGTCTTCTGTCGAGAGAAGACAATCAACGAATGAGCACTCTGTATCTTGCTAAAAGAGTGAGTGAATGTTTGAGTTTAACATCTCACCAACAGCTAAGGTCATACGGCGACGGGGCCTCGGTTTAAAGACTCATCCGAAAGTCTGGAGAAGCCCCGGGATCGATCCTGCGACCCCTGGTTTACAAGGCGAGTAGCATAACCACTGTACCACGGAGGCTTCTGTCTTGCTATTGAGGAGACAGCATGTATGACGGATAGCATAGTCATGGCATTGAGCGTAGAGGAAAATCAGATTCTCCGTCACTGACAAAACCATAAGTACGAGCGTAGTCCTAACTCCATTGTTTGGTCAAAGCAAGCTGAAAGCTTCAGGTACCTTAACTAGAAGTATGGCGAACTAGTTCACACTCACATTCTGACCATTTCATGGAAGACGAAGACTAGGCGGCTCTCTTGAATTCCCACATTCTCTTATTGTTAGGAGCAAATGTGAGGCAATTTTCTGCCTTGGTTAAACTGCAAAGTAGTTTCACAGTTTCATTGACCATTTCGAGATCGTAACATGATAATCTTTATGACCTACGTTTCATCTTGCAACAACATATCAATCATGGTTATACGTTAATAGGTCCTTCAATAAAACATGGTGGAACACTTGAAATTTTATCAGTTATTTTCTTACGTTTAGTTCTAATTTACATATGGCGGGAACTATCCTCTAATCAGAATCCTGGTCAGTTGCTTAAATTGGTTTCTGACATTTTGTTAACAAATCACAGGCCTAGTTTACATATAGCGGGTGTTTCAATCTATCCGTCGTACCCATGAGCCCATATAAAAGTGTCTTTTAGGCCAGCGCGGAATATTTCTTTAAATCACAACTCGTTAGGCATCTGCTATCAGTGATGGCATCTAAAATGGTCCCAGAAGATCTCGTTGACATTTAAGGTCCACATGGAGTTCAGTGGGGACACCCGTTGCTCCTTAATTGAAGCGTCAATGGGGAATTCATACAGCATGACGTATACTGAATTTTGCAACTTTTTGCAAGAGGTGTAAGTTTCAAACTCTGAGAGTTTCTTTCCTGGATTTGGAAAACAAGTACACAGAACTTACAGAACGTAACTATCACAAAGTTGTGAGTCTTGTGGGAGCACTGACTCATTGAGAATTAATATCAAAGTAACGGAGGGTACCTCGCCAAGGTAGGTCTTTAATATATGTACTTAAAACCATATACAAGATATGCAAAAATCTCTCTCAGGATTATACGTAAGCGGTTAACCAGTGCGCCAAAAACTGGCAACTGCTCTTCTTGAATCATCGGAATGGAGAGAATGACCGAAGGAAAGATTCCATGATCAATCTCAACGGCACCGACAGGTATCGAACCCGCGTCGTCCTGATCGCCAGTCAGACGCGCATCCGACTGAGCTACCGAAGCCGGACGTTAAGTGTTGGCTACTCGATCATGAGTGTAACTTTACCGAATTCAGTGCGACAGATGTGCATTCGTATGTGTTGCTAGACACAAAAATTATGAAAAGCAAAATAGATGGGAAGCCTAAATGAGAACGTGTGAGCTAAAATATCTATATGGACCAAATCCCGCTAAAATGCATGCCACATTCTTAACCGTTACCTCTTGGATATTTTTGTTCTGCTTTTACGGACCTTTAAAAATCATTTCACATATCGGGGCGATCCTTAATCAGAGTCGGGCGGAAACTGGAGTACTCGGAGAAAAGACACCTGACCTTCCGTTGCAGAACTTGGCGTTTCACATGTTATCCGAGTGGGGCTCGAATCACAGCGGTTAGAGACCCAAAGATTAAGAGTCAGCGCCCTTACCCATCAAGCCAGGAAGGCCCGGTTAATCACTTGGGCATAGTGTTTGTTTGATTTGAGGTTTAACGTCCCCGTCAACACTGTAAAGGTCATTTGGAGACGTTGCTTCCGATGTTGTGGGACTTTTACCCGACATTGAGATGAAATGACAAATCACGCCCTACTGCCCATAAAAACCGTTAGGGTTTAAGGAGATGTCCGACTCGCATCACTTTTCCTGGGCAGGCTAAGACCTTAACTGTTTACCAGTACTCAATTCGGTCGGTTACAGCTCTGCGCGGAAGCATCGTGCAGCCCAATCTATTTCTCCAGGCCCCGATAGTGTCATGGTTTATATCTGCTATCCAGCACAATCTGAAGATGTACCTCTGTTTACCGCAGTCATAATAGCATACTGAAGGTTGTCTTTAACCGCAGCTCGAAGTTCGCTTGTGCGAAGAAGTTTTTTGATGTACTGAAAACACAATTCCACAGGGTTTAATGTGCGCGCGAAAACAGGCGTGAACACGTATTCAGTTCCTGCTTCCTCCAACATTACAACCATAATCTGTCCGACTCGGAACAGTCCCACAATATTTGAAACTACGTCTCAAAAATGACCTACACAGTGTTGAAGGGGACTTTAAACCTCTAAACAGTCAAAAAAGGTGTATAGCACAGTTGTCTTTTCTAACCAGTTCCTCTGGATTTAAACACATATTTCCATTATTGTCATATGAATGCACGGCCTCGTGAAAAAAAAAATCAAAAACCGTATCTATATTGCTGGCCCCACCCACAATATTTGCGGTGTTGGGGTGGTACCTGGCTTAATGAAATAGATGGGCTGCATGATGCTTCCACGCAGAGCTAAATCCGACCGCAAACGAGTACTGGAACAGCTTAGAGGATCTTAGCCTGTCAAGACAAAGTGATGCGTGTTGGACCGCCCATGCATGTACACCCTCTTAGTTTCATTGGGTGGCAGGTCTTGAGATGTCATTCCATCTCAATGTCGAGGTCAAAGTCACTCAAAATTGGAAGCAACGTCTCAGAATGACCTACATAGTGTTGACGGGGGCGATTAACCTCAAATCAAACAACATTTGCGTATGAAATACCGTATACTCCAACAAGCAAACTGAGTTTTCTGCCCGCGGAGAAATTCAACGGCTAATTCCCCCTTTGTCCATAATACACGGTGACAACAAGCGACAGTTCGCACCGCCCATCGGGGCTTGGAGAAAAAAAATGGGCTGTGTGATGTTGTCACGCAGAGGTAAAACTGACCACACATGAGTACTGGTAAACCGCTTAGAAGGCTGAGCCTGCCCAGGCCAGACCGCCCAATGCATGTAAGCCTTAGGTTTCATTGGGCGACAGGGCTTGAGTTGTCATTTCATCTTAGTGTCGGGTAAAAGTCTCACATAATTGGAAGCAACGTCCCCAAAATGACATAAATAGTGTTGACGGGGACGTTAAACCTCAAATCAATCAATCAACAAGCTGGAGGTTCGTCAAAATAAGGCCCGGCCGATGCTGTGGAGACACGTCTATGAAAAACTTGCGTGAAACGAAACGGACTATAGACAATCATCGGTAACGCTCTTGCACAAAACTACTTCTGATTGGTTATTATGCTTGAACAGTATGACGCAGTTATAAACAATCTGTGATTACGCGAGCCCAATAGATTGACACTTGTACGGCTGTTTTGCTAGATCTTTTTGCAGTCGATAATATATTGTTTTATGTTCTACACCACTATTAACTTAAGTGTTGTACAAATGAGTGTGTTTGCTCGAAAGGCAGTGCCTTTATTTCATATTATGAAATGACCACGAGTATAAGATTCTGTTCATCATATGACCACTTTAAATTGGATATTATCGCCTTTAAATTTGACAATTTTGCCACAAAAAATGCATGGTGGACATGGACGTCGTCATGACGTTACTAATTCCCGCCGAAGTGTTATTACACGTGTGGTCATACGATAGTTATTACACGACGTTATCCACTGCTTATCAATGACTTCATATGATAATGTAATTTATTTAACCCATTCAGTACCAGAAACCCCTAAAGGGGTACCTGGGCAAACAGTGCAGGCCCAGATCAGACGCCACAGAACGCGGCGTCTGATCAGGGCCAACACTGTTTGCAAAAAGTTAAGCCATTTCCTGAATGAATTTTGAAGAAAACACAACTTGACACCCCTAAATTTCGAAATTTGCCCCAGCAATATATAAGGAGGAAGATTCCATTTGGTACAAAAAAGGGTTAACGTTCATTTAAATTTGAACGACATCGGGCCACGAGCAAAGTATGTATTAAACTTTGCTCATACCCGATGTTGTTCATACTTCAATGCTTTGGGGTTCAATTATTTTGCTCGTGACACGATGTTTTTCATACGTCAATGCTTCGGGGTTCAGCTATTTTGCTGGCCCCCGCCCATCGGGGCTTGGAGAAAGAGATTGGGCTGCATGATGCTTCCACGAAGAGCTGAAACCGCTGTGTCTGATTTGGCCATTGATCCATTTTAAGGGACGTTGGGTGGCAGTCAGTCAGTGATTTTTTGCTCCTTTTATGACGATGATTGGCCAATATTTTAATGTCCAATTTGCACTTTTTATCGCCAGACCGTAATGGACAATTAGTTTTATGTTGGTTACTGCCCAGGCCGTCCATTTCTTTTGTTGTAATGATTTTATCTCATCAGCCTTTTAAAAATAATTATAACCTTAGGAATAGCCAATAAAACCCTATTGTCCATTTTCCATTGTAAAACGTCACGTTATTACAAGTCCATGCATATCTCAATTTATGCAGAGAAAGAGCGACAAATGCAAGGCTACATGTAAGTAAGTAAGTAAGTAAGTAAGTAAGTTTTGTTTGTTTGATTTGAGGTTTAACGTCCCCGTCAACACTGTAAAGGTCATTTTGGAGACGCTGCTTCCAATTTTGTGGGACTTTTACCCGACATTGAGATGAAATGACATCTCAAGCCCTGTCGCCCAATGAAACCAATAGGGTTTATTAGCATGGACGGTCCGCCTCGCACCACGGTTCCTGGACAGGCTTAAATCCTCTAAGCGGTTTACCAGTACTAGTGTGCGGGCCAGATTCAGCTCTGCGTGGAAGCATCATGCAGCCCATATATTTCTTCAAGCCCCTATGGGCGGGGGCCGAAGTAAGTAAGTAAGTAAGTAAGTAAGTAAGTAAGTAAGTAAGTAAGTAAGTAAGTAAGTAAGTAAAGACTTTATTGATAGAGGGTGACTCGATTAGCAAATACAAGTGCAAGATACAAGTAACAGCTAATCTTCCATGAGGCCAATTAGCTTCCTATTTCTGCTCCAAAGCATAGATTATGGTTACACGTTAAAACCGCCTCAGTTAGGGGGCTCTAACGTGTACCACATTCCTTGTCCTGTCAAATTCGATCGAGCCTTTTCTTGTTTAAATGGTACAGCCTTGCCGAAGGAACAGGCTCTTTTATCGACGCGGGTAGAGTTGTTGGCTTTCGACGGACATCGCGTTTAGCACCTGGATGAGTCACCCCCGGTGTGGCAAATGTTACATTTGGTCGCAGCGGTGGGGTCGAAAAAGTGCCGCTGGTGTGTTACATATAGACTCCGCCCTACGGTTTGCCTAGTGAGGAATGTTTGATTTCGGGGCGAAGTCAAGAGATAATGGATACATGTACAGTCGAACTTCAGTGGCTCGAACACCTTTGGTACCTCGAAAATCTGTTCGAGGCAGGGGTAGTTCGAGCCACTGAGTAACTGCCAGGAGGCATACCGAGATACTTTTAGACATCTTTTCGGTGTTCTAGATGTTCTATAATGAATATATATGCTGTGTGTACTCATTAGAATCGCCTCATCGAGGCGATTCTAATGAGTACACACAGCGTGCATTTGCAAGATAAAAGACTAAAATCTCCTTAATTATCCCCCACTATTTCTTATGTAGAAGATTTCGCTAGGGGCTCAAGAATGGGTTCGATTCATCAATGGTAAACGAGCCATCGGTGTTCGGCCATCGAAGTTCTACTGTATATACCACTTCTAGGAGCCGGCTCTTTTTAGGAACGCAGGTAGAGTGTTAAGTAAGCAATGGATCGCGCGGTCAGTACCTGGATTGGCGACTGCGTTGCAAAAATGTCATTTTCCGTACAGTATCATGGGTGTTTTTTTTTTCTTTTGTAAGCATTTGTGAGGTTAATTGTACAGACAAACAATGAGAAAGCGGGACACAATAGTCATGGAACAAGCTCAAATTGTCAAACAAGACTGCCAGTCTATCGAACGAAAACAAAACCAGCTGACAAACTATAAGGGGACAATTTGGCCAGTTGGCTACAAATTGTAATGACAACGGACCAGTTATTCGAAACTAACGACGTTGTTAGTTAGCATATCGTTAAAACTGTGATCATTTTATATGGCAAAATCACTAATGTTTTGTTTGTTTGATTTGATGTTTAATGTCCCCGCCAACAACGGGCCTCCGTGGCCTAGTGGATAAGAGCGCTGACTCTTAGTCATTAGGTCTCTCACCGCCGTAGGTTCGAGCCTCGCTCGGGCCACGTGTGAGACGCCAAGTTCTGCAACGGAAGGTCAGGTGGTTTTTCTCCGGGTACTCCGGTTTTCGCCCACCTCTGATTAACGATCGGCTCGATATGAGTGAAATAATCTTGAAAGGGCCGTAAAACCCAAACCAAAAAAAAAAAAAAAAAATGTCCCCGCCAACACAATTCATGTCATTTTGGAGACGATGCATCCAATTTTGTGTTAACCGACATTGAGATGAAATGACATCTCAATCCCTGCCGCCCAAATGAAATCAATAGGGTTTATATGCTTGAATGGTCCGACTCGCACCGCTTTGCCTGCGCAGGAATAGACCTTAGTGGTTTATCAGTACTCGTGTGCGGTCGGTGTCAGCTCTGCGTGGAAGCATCATGCAGCCCAATCTATTTCTCCAATCCCCGATGGTCGGGGGAGATAAATCACTATTGTATTTTGCAGAAATAATAATGTGATCAGCTTTTTACAAATCCTGCTCACATTTTCTTTTTCAGCAAAAATAAATACAACTTTTAGTTTTTCGCTTACCAGAACAGTTAACTTTTGGACCATTAACGAGCTCGTTAACAATGCTGGAAAAAACTGGGCCCTGGAACTTTAACGATTACATGACATAGGTTATCCTTCCTGCCCTGTAGACCAACACAGATTGACATGGTGGGTAACAGCGCTGATTCTAAACGATCAGCTTTTTGCAAATGCTGCTCACATTTTCTTTTTCAGCAAAAATAAATACCACTTTTAGTTTTTCGCTTACCAGAACAGTTAACTTTTGGACCACTAACGACCTCGTTAGCAATGCTGGGAAAAACTGGGCCCTGGAACTTTAACGATTACATGACATAGGCTATCCTTCCTGCCCTGTAGACCAACACAGATTGACATGGTGGGTAACAGCGCTGATTCTAAACGATGTGGTTCGAGCCTCGGTCGGGTCTCATGTGCGACGCCAATTTCTCCAACGGAAGGTCATGTTTTTTTTTTTGTTTTGTTTTTTCAGGTACTGCTATTCACGCCTAATTCTGATTAACGATCGGCTCGGAAAACGTTAAATAATCTTGAAAGGCCGTAAAACCTAAAACCAAGAACCTATTCAAACAGGGTAACTCCAGATGAGAAAGGAGCCGTCATCAGATTCTTCCCTGTTAGTCATTCTGGGTTTTGACAGCATGTGTCCCGATTAAGTGATCGTACTTTTTAAGTTCTTACATACTGTTCTTACTGTTTTAGACGTCGATGTCAGGCAGTCCTTCTCTTCCTAACGCATTTATATCCTGGTTTCTGGTAGATTGGGTGGGAGGAGTCCTGTTCAGAAATCCCCTCCATTACGAATACACCCTTATACAAATACATTGTAACGTTTATCGCCGAAAACTGAGAATTTTAAGATGAAAAATTGTGATATTTTTTTTCTTAATCCTACTCAAAATATAGATTGTGGGTACTCGTTAGAACCGCCTGATCGAGGCGGTTCTAACGAGTACCCACATCTATGTTTTAGAGCAGAAATAAGAAAAAATAAGGTTTACCCCTGTAAACCCCAGTTTTACTAAATAAAAGTATGATTTAAGGGGGTCAAAATTATAAATGCGTGTTTTCGTGAAAACCATTCCTTAGTCCTAAGGCCACTGATGAGGACTAACTGGCCGAAAATAGCTTGTATACTTAATATTTTTTCTTCTATTGCGATAAAAAACCAATGTCCAAAAATGGCGTATCTCCTACCTCTATAGAGCTAGCATGAAAATGTTTGATGTATAACTTATTTCTAGTTCAGATATAGACTGTGGGTGCTCGTTAGAACCGCCCCAATTTGAGACGGTTCTAACGGGTACCCACAAACTATGTTTTGAGCAAGATAAGGAAAATAATGTTTTCCCCCGTAAAACCAATTGTTCGCTGTAGTTCATTACATGAGCCCCGCCAAGCGAATTTGTGTCTTCGAGAATTCCTTCATGACAAATTTTAACTGCGCATGCCCAGCCATTCAGAGGGATCAGGGATATGGCTTTCTGTCTGAACGTTCCTCTTGATTCACTGCTTGCATGAGCGAGCAGCGAAAGTTCTGGCGAGACTGCGCGGATGCGCAGGCTCGTCTGAACCTTCGCTGCTCGCATAGGCGATAAGTATCAAAATCGCTTGACGGGGCCTACACGATCTGGATAACGCGATGGAACTGATTTCTTCAGTACAACAATGTTCTACAACGACAAATATATAATACCATTTCTTAAGAAATGAGGCGCTGGTTAAGGTCATCATAAATCAGGCGGGAACAAAAATATAATAAAATTACATTCTGAAATAAGACATTCTTGCTAGGTTCGCCATAACTTAATACGAGAAATGGGAATGATAAAATAAGCCATATCCATATAATATTTTCTTAAAGAATAATCCCTATAGAAAGCATGGTATCATGATACAGCCACCACGAAAACACGCCTATATAAATTTGACCCCCTTAAACCCAACTTTTATACAGTAAAAACTGGAGTTTGCAGGGGTATACATTATTTTTCTTATTTCTGCTCAAAAACATGGAATGTGGGTACTCGTTAGAACCGCCTCGTCGAGGCGGTTCTAACAATTATCCACAATCTATATTTTGAGCAGAAATAAGAAAAATATAGAAATTTTTCAACCGATAGAAATTTTTCAACCGAAAATTTTCATTTTTTGGTGGTAAAATTTATAATGTGTTTGTACAGGCGTGTTTCCGTAATGGGAACTGAAAATTGTGGAGTGTACTATAGTGTTTCTGGACCGGGACTAGCTAGTTTTGGGCCAATTAGGTCTAATCATTGACTCTAAAATATTGCAAAATTCCTCAATGTAATGAATAATCCCAAAAGAGTAGAACATATAATATCCGCTATAACATGTATATCACATATACACATATCATTTAAACAATCTGTGGCGAAGTTTTATATGTTTTATAAAGGCAATCCCTACGGGTATGGAAATCAAAACACTTTTTATTACTGAAAATTGCAGAGTGTACAAGTTTTTCTTGGGCATACTAGCAAATTTCGGCCAATTAGACCTCATCAGTGAACCTAATGAAATATACTGAAATTTTTACCACCAAAAATGAAAACTTTTCATATAAAATTCTGATATTTTTCATATTTCTGTTAAAAACATATACCGTGGGTACTCGTTAGAACGGTACAAAGCGGTTCTAATGAGTACCCAAAACCTGTTTTGAACAGAAAAAAGAAAAACAATCTAGACCTCTGTATAAAAGCCACTTTTACTATATAAAAGTGGGGTTTAAGAGGTCAAATTTATTATGGCGTGTTTTCGTGGTGATATGACATATCAAAGCACTAACAGCACTGATGGGTCTATTGTCTGGAAAAATTGTCAAGGACGAGTGATTAACCCTATTTTGCAAGACTGACCTGATAAGAATAGCGCGGCTATTTACGATAAATAACTGTTGGCTGGATTTCCGACAAAGCAATCATAGTCACGTGGATTTCAGCACTGAAAAGGCTTCTGCGCTTTATAACCTATGTTCAATAAACAATCGACCCAAAAACTGCTGCCGCCTGCTACCTTGAACTGTTATGAATTCTTGTACAATGCACATTTCAGGACTTGTAAACAAAATGGCTTCACTATTAAACGATTGAGTCTGAAGCATGTCATTTTATCTTTTAAAATTCCAGACGTCGAGAGCTTAAATGTCCTTTGTTTGGCGCTTAAGATAATCTCAGAGGGATTATCTGAGATGGAATCCTAGATTGATGATAATGGAAAATCATGGAATTTTCACATTCTTGATATTTTGTCTGGTGTAATGCCACTTTTTTCAACGACTATTTGCCTCCACATCGCCGCTCCCACACACCCTCACTACTGAAGTAGTACCTTTAATCTTTGTCCTACCCCTACCTTTGCAAACAGTTTGAATCCAGATCAGATGGCTTCCGAAAAAGCCATCTGATCAGGATCCACACTGTTTGTCATGCAGATTATTAACTGAATGAATATATCAAGTAATCCGATTGGCTGATAACTGGTAATGGGTATGGCTGAGTTAATTCATTCAGCAGGATAAGGGTTAAACTCTGCCATTTGTTTTTGAGAACAGAGACGCCACTGCTGTCTTCTGTTCAGAAAGTCACAGCCAATTGGTATTTTAGTGAATGAAACGAGCTCTCTGTTTACACTACTTCCTGTTGGTGACCCGTTCACTTCGATTACCCAACATAAAGCCGGCCAGAGACGCTGACATAAGAGCGTGTAAAACCCTTATGTAATTTCCCTGTCCCTAGAAACGGCAATTTTCTGAGGAATCTGTGATGTTATCCGTATTTATGTCTTTTTTCATAGAGCCGCACTATTTATGTTTTTGAATAAATACGAGCATTCGAAAACGTGAAGACTGCTGTAAATTCATTCTGCTTGTAGTGTTAGCAAGAACTATGCTTATAATACCCATGACGGTGTGATGTGCGCCGGCTGAATTGTTGAATGGAAACAATAAGAAATACAAATACAACACCAACAACTTTGTTTTGGTTGCTCTGCTCTCGAAAAGTGTGAGCAGAGTGTTTAGAAAACAACCTGCGTCCCAACTCGACGTTGAGAAACACTTCAGTGCAAGACAAGTAAGTCCTTGAAAAATACCGTGCAATAGTGCTACATGCAAGGGTTGTGATGAGAAACAAACCACTAGGTAAATTTGGGTACGACTGACAAAGAAAACAGTCACTTACGGAAATAAACGAAAAAACAATAACTGGGATGACTAAGAAGCGTTGCACATAAGGTTGCAGACATGTACCGGTACGAAGTTGGTGGGGACGGGGACTGAAATAACTCTCGGATCTACGATCCCATTTGCGCAACGAAAAGTGGTGAAGACGGGCGAAAAACTGAAGATGAATGTCAGTTTACTATCAAGGTTAAGAAACCTACTGTCAACGCATTTATTATCTGCTGCGACACGAGAAAATGTGTGTTCGTGTATTTCGTGTGTGTTTCCGTTTCTTTGTATTGAGGTTTTATGTCCTCGTCAACACTATGCCATTTTGGCGACATTGCTTCCGTTTTTGTGAGACCTTTTTAAATGACACCTATGGGTGGAGCAGAAATAAGAGAAAAAGTATATCAGTTTCGGTAATAGAAAAGACCATAATGAGCGAGCCTTTATAAAATGAAAACTGTGAACAAAACGTGATATCATTCATGCATTCACTGCGCCACCTTGACAGCTCCCGTTTGACATGGCTTTCGTTCATCAATCTTAGTGATACTGTCAGACTGTCAGTGCACGTCACGAACCTATATACATGTAACTTCATAAATGACACATAAAAGATCCCTACTATTAGCTTCGGGCAGGTCCATTACCAGTGTAAGTGGTTTCAGATTAATGTCATTCAAAAGGTCCATTTCAAACAGACAGTGTAAAACCTCAACTCTAACAATCAAAACTTGTGTTTCCCTAACATTATAAAATATTTAATATATGCCAGTGTATATACCATGTATGTTTGTTTATAGTTTATTTCTTTCGCATGTGTACAACGTACATTATTATTCCGCTCTTGGAAGAGCTAAACTTAAGACCATCACGAAAAGGCGCTTAAATAATTCTGACCCCTTGAGCCCCAATTTTATATAGTAAAAGTGGGGTTTACAGGGGTATACATTATTTTTCTTATATCTGCTCTAAAATATAGATTGTGGGTATAGATCGCGCTTCGATGAGGCGGTTCTAACGAGTATCCACAATCTATATTTTGAGCAGAAATATTAAAAGTATCACAATTTTTCATTTTAAAATTTTCATATTTTTGGCGGTAAAGTTTAAAATTTGTATAGGCGCGTTTTCGTAATGCAAATTGGTCTGTTCAAAACATATTTAGAGGATTCAGTTTATTTTGTTTCTACATCGAATGTCCTCTATAGTTAGAGTTCTACTTTGGGACTGTTAAATACTACTTATGAACTGTCTCAAAGGCGGCTCTTATATAGGACATCACGAAAACACGCCTATATAATTTTGACCCCCTTGAACCCCACTTTTATAGTGAAAAACTGGGGTTTACAGGTGGTAAACCTTATGTTTCTTATTTCTGCTCTAAAATATAGATTATGGGTACTTGTTGAGGCGTCTCTAACGAGTACCCGCAATCTATATTTTGAGCAGAAATAAGAAAAATATCACAATGTTTCATCTGAAAATTGTCGAATTTTCGGCGGTAAAGTTTACAGTGGGTTTGTATAGGCTTGTTTTCGTAATGAATTTTACTGTAATCCTATTGCACCTACAAAATCTAATCAACCCTTTTTTCATCATCCTTGTACACCATTTAGTTTTACTTTGGGACTTTGTTTTTGTTTTCTTATTAAATACTATATTTCTTTCTCTTAAATGGAAGACTGTACTCCCCAAGAACAAAGCCTTTTTCGTTTATGAGTAGATCTCTTTTGATGAGGGATACAACAATCTTGAGAGAGTTACCGCCCACGAAGGTGCACTCATTTCCTTCACAGCCTCTAGAAAATGATGTCTGATATTTTCATTAAGAACCTTAATGAAACTTCTCTCAATCCTGATTCCTGTCATAGTCTTGCATATTTTGTCACAAAAATGACAGCCCTGACATGCTGTTCCAACCGGATTGACATGATCTAATGTTTGAGTTTAAGCTATAATTTCCATGTGAAAGCAATCATATCAAATCAGTTAATTAATCCGTATAAGCCTCGTGCCCCATAAAAGGGAGATTGGCATACAGTGTATCCCAAGATCAGACGTCGTGAAAATGCGGCCTGATCATGGTCTACCATCACGAAAACACGCCTATATGATTTTGATCCCCCTCGAACCATACTTTCATATATTAAAACTGGGGTTTGCAGGGGTATACATTATTTTCTTATTTCTGCTCAAAAACATAGATTGTGGGTACTCGTTAGAACCGCCTCGTCGAGGCGGTTCTAACGAGTATCCACAATCTATGTTTTGAGCAGAAATAAGAAAAATATTGAAATTTTTCATCTGATAATTTTCATTTTTCGGTGGTAAAATTTACAATGTATTTGTATAGGCGTGTTTTCGTAATGAATGTTAGTTTGAAGTAACTTTGACGAAACTTACAACAACTGTAACCAAACAAATAAATCTTAACCTGGAAACAGACCTACCCACAGCCATAAGGTGTAGATTCTGATTGCCTTATTTGAGTAAATTACACCAAAGTAATCTTCCGACTTGTGAAGCATCTTTATATTAACCCTTTTTGTACCAAATGGAATCTTCCTCCTTATATATAGCAGGAGTCCATTTCAAACTTTAGGGGAGTCAGACTGTGTTTTCGTCAAAATTTATTTGGCAATGGCTGAACTGTTTGCAAACAGTGTAGGCCTTGATCAGACGCCGCGTTCTGCGGCGTCTGATCTGGGCCGGCACTATTTGCCCAGATACCCGTTTTGGAGTTTCCGGTACCAAATGGGTTAATTGCAAGTGTTAGCAGTAAGGTTAGAAAAAAATATATATTAACCAATTTTTCGTACAGTATAATAAATGGAAGAGATTCACATTGGACTGTGACATAATGTGATAATTCAGTATAATATTTGCATATATCCGATCCAACATACGGTATGGAAGCACTTTGCATTTGTGTGTTGAATACGCGAACGTATTTTGAGCAGCTGTCCATACTCCCTGGCATACCGCAGTGAAGTTCTAAATTAGTATTGAGATTTCCTTCATTTGCCTTCTGCTCAGTTGATTATTTTTTATTTTCATCTATAAAGTTAAAGACCATTTAAGAATGACCAATTTACACCCCGTGAATGCCATTTATCCCGTAGTTATTCTTCCAACTGCTAATTGGTTTATATGGTCAAATGCGTGGTCCAAAATAATCGGAGACTGGACTGTTGTAATATTTGATAGTCATTCAGCCTGCCCGTATTATTGTCAAAATTTGCCGTTGGACTGAGAGAGTTCAGCAATAAAAATAATTACCCAGAAAGTGGTATCTTCATTTAAGAAATAGATCAGCTCTAACTGTGACTTGTTGAGTAATAAATCACAGTTTGGAGGTCAGTTGTAAAGTAGACAAATCACGAGCGCGTAGCGCGCGTGATTTGTCTACTTAGAACTGACCGACAAACTGTGATTTATTACTCAACAAATCACAGATTAGAGCTGATCTACATCCGCAACTATTATTGACATTTATACCTTTGGCGCAAAGGATTAAGCCTTTTACTGTGCGCTGACCTTCTCGGCTTACCTGTACAGAATCTCTTGTTGGAAATAGCAGGCGCTTTAATGGAAAACAATTTTTAAACAAATATAACTTTTTTATTTTTCAATTTGACAAACATGTTCCGCTTGAATCTAATTGTCCGTTTAAATTCCTTTAAAACGATATCAAATAAGTGGAACTTTTATTTAATTAGCTGCCGGCATTTTTATTTTCAAATTAATAACCCTTTATCCTTACTAGAATCATACAAAACTGTGGAAAACACCGACAGTACCCTACTTTAACGGCTAAAATCTGCACTTTTTGTTAATATCGTAATTAAACGCCCGTATCAGACGTAATGTGTTTACAATATTGTGCATTTTGATAGCAATTATAATATTTCATGATAATATTTAATAACGGCATTTTGCGGTTAAATTTGGAGCTTATTCAGAAAACACTTTATCGTCTACACACGCGTGTAATCCCAAAGCGGATCATTTTCAGTCGACTGCAAAATCAACACATCTTCGCCTGGGCATCTCCTTGGAATGTAAATCAATCTAAGAATGCGGTGTCTGATCTGCATCTTATTTATTTATTTATTTATTTATTCATTTATTTATTCACGTATTTTTTTATTTCCATGACCTGGTTAGATTTTTGTACATTCTTTATACTTACTAGGCAAATTTAAATAAACATTGCTAGTAATAAGATTTATGATTACATTTGTTTGTTTTGTATGTTTGTATGATTATAGCTAAAAGAAAGAAAGAAAGAAAGAAGCCCATGTGAATTCGTCACTAAATTTCTAAAAAAGTTAAAAATTAAATTTGTTATAATTTATATCTTATTCCCATTACTCAGATACAGGCTAAACTAACATTTCGTTGTTCGCACATTGTTTTGCTGGAATGCAAGAGGAATGTTTGTTTTATATTACTTTTTTTCTTTTTGTAACACTGTTTGATTATTTAAATGCTATTGTGAATTCAGTCTGGTAAATAAAAAAACCCGTAAATATGTCATTAATGCCTATGTTAATTGTTTTGTATTCATTATTATCATCTTGGTTGTAATGAACGCCTCATTAAAAACTGCTTTATATGGAGAAAATTGGGGTTTACTGTGGTATTCATTTTTTTTTTCATTTCTTCTCCAAAACATAGGTTGTGGGTACTTGTTGGAGCCACCTCAATGAGGCGGTTCTAACTATGTTTTAAATATTGATGAGTTTACTTTGACGAATTAACTGTTTTTGAGATATCAAAAATGCACTATGCCGCACGGATGTATTATCGTAATGTGATTATTATTATTATTATTATTATTATTATTATTATTATTATTATTATTATTATTCATTGATGAATAATCTAATGATTATTAGAAAATTCTCTTATTTATTTATTTCAACTGTTAAATGATTTAAGATAAGGTGTGTAACCTTTTTCTGGTGTTCTTTCCATGATGCTGTGAAAAAGAATATGCATGTAAACCAAACTTTATATAAAACAGTCGGGTTTTCAGGAATCAGTATGATTTAACACAAAAACATAGGTAGAAAGTACTTGTAAGATCCATATCAATTTGGCGGTTCTGTGCCCATATATTTTTTCAGCTCACTCAGTGGGGAAACATCACGGGTATTTAAGCTGAAGACAATTATCGCTTTTTATGACACACGTAATGTGTATTGTATACCGGCTACTGACCGTCAGGAAGCCTGACGATTAATGGACACGCGCGCAATGTATACTGTATTACCGTCTTTCCGGAGAGATTAAAATTTATCGAATGACTTTATTCATATGCATTAAGCTCTAAGCAGAATAGGTACTATTTAGATAATGAATATCTATTATAATTATTATTATTATATCTTGGATCCAAAATACATGTTTGTTTTGTTTGTTTGATTTGAGGTTAAACGACCCCGTCAACACTGTATAGGTCATTTTGGAGACACTGCTTCCAATTTTGTGGGACTTTTACCCGACAATGAGATGAAATGACATCTCAAACCCTGTCGCCCAATGAAACCAATAGGGTTTATAAGCATGGACGGTCCGACTCACACCGCTTTGCCTGGACAGGCTTAGATCCTCTAAGCGGTTTACCAGTACTGGTGTGTGGTCGGTTTCAGCTCAGCGTGGAAGCATCATGCAGCCCATCTATTTCTTCAAGCCCCGGTGGGCGGGGGGGGGGGGGGGCGAAATATACATGTATACTGGGTCCAAGTTACGAGAATACATCCGTTTGACATAGTACCTTCTTATAGGTTGTGGGTTATTGCTAGAACCGTTGCTTTAAAATTTATTTAAATTGCTTCAACAGACAAATATATATTATGCAAGATTTGCTAGAGCCGTTCTATAGAGTACCCACAACCTATGTCTTGTACAGAAGAAAAGGTTTGGGATGATTGCTGGAAACGTTTCATTGACAACATACGTCTTTATTTTGTCCCCATCAACACCACTGTATAGGTCATTTTGGAGACGTTGCTTCCAATTTTGTGGGACTTTTACCCGACATTAAGATGAAATGACATCTCAAGCCCTGCCACCTAATTACACTAATAGGGTTTATATGCATGAACGCCATGATCCAACTCGCATAGATATGTTGTAAATAAATATATTATCTAAATGCACGGCCAGTATTGTGGCCCAAAACAACAACCAAAAAAAGTCATATTCAGCATTTCAGCAGCCTCACTGAGGCGGTTGGTTCTAACTAGTACCCACAACCCATGTCTTGGTGCAGAAATAAAGAAAATAATGTATACCACCGAAGCCCCACTTTTGTCTATATAAAGTTGGGGTTAGAGGGTTTTCATTACACGGACTTGCTATCGTGATGATAAATCGGTGATTCTTTTAAGCAAGGTAAACCAGGGGTCGCAGGATCGATCCCGGGCTTCTCCAGACTTTCGGATGAGTCTTTAAACCGAGGTCCCGTCTCCGTATGACCTTAGCTGTTGGTGGGACGTAAAACCCAAACACTCACTCACTCACTCTTTTAAGCAAGACGTGTAATTTCGGATGAGACCCGGAGTCTTAATTGTTCATTTTATCTGAATTATTTTTATTTACCGTCCCTAGGTTTATGATATTACTTTTTAAATGCAACTACAGGTCAAGTTGCCACTTACTGGTCTAGTGACTACTGTGTTTAACGGCGCGCCACGATACTTGGTGATAATTCGATTATCGACAGATAGTCGGAAGTGTGCTTACTCAATGCATTGATCGATTAACAATCCACCGTGAACGATTATATTGACGAGCGTCATCTACCTGAGCAGAAAGAAAGAAAGAGCGCATATGATGAAGTTATCGTCAAAGATGTATCGTCAGTTAAGATAAAAAGAAAGATTTACTCGTTTTGCATAAAAAAATAAGGAAGAGAAACATATAAACTAGCTAACAGACATTTGCGGCACAGGCCGCCACAATTACCTCTTCACGGGGAAAGGGAATAATATAGTATTCTTATTGCTTGTTTAAAATATAGACTGTTGGACCTCATTCGAATCGCCTCGACGAGGCGTTCTTACGAGAGCTTAAACTCTGTGTTATCAGCATAAATGAGGATATAACAATATTTAATTTGTATATTTCAAATAAATAAATAAATAAATAAATAAATAAACAAATAAATATGAATATTATTTGTGAACAACTAAAATCTAGAATTGTATTATGCGAAGTTGCTTATCAATGATGGCATGATAAGGCTGACTGGGTCACTAAATAGACAGCCATTATTGTGTCAAGACAGATTTATCCGCATTAAAATCAGTAAGAGTAACCCCTTTGCATTTCTATGCTCACAACTCAGACTCAAGGTTCTCGTCTTAATGGATACATTACGAAAACACGCCTATACAAATACACTGTAAATTTAACACCAAACAATGAAAATTTTCAGATGAAAAAGTGTGGTATTTTTCATATTTCTGCTCAAAACATAGATTGTGGGTGCTCGTTAGAACCGCCTTGGTCGAGTTCCCAAAATCTATGTTTTTGAGCAGAAATAAGAAAAATACTTTATGCGACCAGTAATATGTTTGGAAAACTTTTAATTCGAAATCTTCAGCAAAGCACTGTCTGTATTTTTGGCATACAACCCGATACTTAATAATTAATAAATGTTATGAATAAATATATTATCAATATGCATGGCCGGTATTGTGGACCAAAACAACAAAATAAAGTAACATTCAGCATTTCAGCAAATCAGCGGTTTAGTCACTTTCTGCTGATGCGCAACCTGCTGAATACAGCAGGTTTTTCAGCGTTTTAGACAGGCCCCATTAAGATAGCATATCCGCGTGACATAGTGTTTTTTTTTTCGTATCTCCAAAATGGAAATTCAGATCTCAAAAACGGTTATCTACTATGTCTTGCTGCAGATATTAGAAATTGTAATAGCTTGTGAAGTGGAGTGTTCATAACACAGACCTTTTAACATGTTGCGTTTCTATACAAATTAATAATATATAACAAAATCAATGTGTGGCAATTTTCTTTTACTTATACTCCAATCATAGGTCGTGGTGCTCGTTAGAACTGCCTCATCAACGAGCTCTCACAACCTAGGTCTTGGGAGCAGAAAATAGAAAAAATGTAAATCCCTTTAAACCCCGTATTTCTACATGTAAAGTAGGGTTTAAAGGGGTTTTTATTACATGGACTTGTGAATATGTGGCATTTCTAAACAATGTCAATTAAAATAATTCAACTGACACCCACCATAAACAATTAAGTTTTTTTCCTTCTTCTTTTGTCTAATATATAAAGTAGAAGATTTCATTCCAGCACACAAAAAAATATGATTTTTGAGAACCAATAATATTGCACAAAAAGGCTCACTTTTAAAAGAATAATTTTCTCGCTCCTTAAGACTTTAGTAACGACAGAACAGAACAGAACTTTATTTGGAGATAAACTCAGGCCACACCAAAACAGCCAGTCCGAAATTAACTAGACATCAATAGACATGAGCGATTCTTGTTCAGTATCCCCCGGGGTCATGAAAGCGAAACTGATTTCACACACAGCCGGTTTATAACACAGTTGAGATAACACAACAGGTACATAGTATAGGCCTCAGTCAAAGGGAGACAATCCATTATTGACTTGTAGTGTGACTATCAGGCAACGGGTGAATAGATTAAATGTCAGATAAAGTTGGCCATGATTTCGATTCTAACACGCTGAAAATCGGCAATAATGCTGTTGTTTTCTTCAAAATCTCCCAACTTTTCGCCATTGCTAGAAGAAATCCCGCTAAAATTATCGACTGAAACACATGCATTTATACCCTTTTCTAACGTTTTCGATGCGAGAATATGCGAGAATATGACGTTACACCGTCTAACGTCAAGGAAATCGACAAGTGACGTCATAAATTTGCAGTTTTTAATGACGTCACTCGTCACGCTCTTCCGAGCTGTGATTTGTTGCAGAATAAAACACAGTTATTTTCCATTGCCTATATAGGCGCGCTGTGTTAGAATTTCTAATAATTTGAGAACACAAAGACTTGAAGGTTTGAAAAACACATCATGAAAACAAGTGCGTGTAACGGACACCTCTCTAAAACCCCACTTTATATAGAGAAAATTGGGGCATAGGTTGAGGGTTATCGTTGGAATCGCCTCAATGAGGCGGTTCTAACGAGCACCCACAATTTATGTTTGCAGTTAAAATAAGAAAATATCAGACATTTTCATAAAAAATGATGGTTTTAGAGAAGTGAAAGCATGAACTATGTCACACGGATGTGTATGGGGCGCCGTTTTACTATTTAATCCGTATTTATAGATATCCATAATTATTTATCGATATCCATAATTCGAACTATGGATATCCATTATTATTTATGGATATCCATAATTATTTATGGATATCCATAATTCGATTTATGGATATCCATAACTCGAATTATGGATATCCATAATTCGAATTATGGATATTCATTAAACGAACTGAATTAATGATATCTATAAATCAAATAATGAATATCCAGTATTCGATTTAATGATATCCATAAATCAAATTAATGATATCGATAAATCGAATTATGGATATCCATAAATCGATTTATCGTTATCATTAATTTAGATCGAAATATGGATATCAATAAATCGAATTATGGATATCCATAATTCGAATTATGGATATCCATTATTCGGCTGATTTATGGATATCCATATTTCGAATTATGGATATCCATAATTCGAATTATGGATATCCATAATTCTCTGTAAATAAACCTAATGAATAATGACTGCTCCCTTTGCAAAAAAACAAAACAAAAAAAAAAAAAACCGACTATTCCAGTCAGATTTCTGATTTAGGTGTGTAATAAAAGCCGGGATGGAGGTGGGGGTAATGTAGGGTAGGCTTTGTTGTGGCCTATGGTGTGGGAGAGATATGTTTTGTTTGATTTGAGGTTTAATGTCCCCTTCAAAACTATTTCATTTTGGAGACGTTGCTTCCAATTATGTCAATTATGAAATGATATCTCAATGCCTGTAGCCCATTGACCCGTACGACTTTGTTTGGACAGGCTAAGACCTTCATAACGGTTTACCAGTACTCTCAGCTCATGCAGCCAAATCTTTGTTTGTTTGTTTGTTTGTGTTGGGGTTTAACCGCCTAGTCAACACTATTTTATGTCTTTTTTGAACCGGTCAGTTTACCTATCTACACTTTTCCTGGGCAGGCCTATACGTAAGCGGTTGACTAGTACAGTGCACATTCTTTCGCCAGAAACTGACAACTGCCCTTCTTGAATCAGCGGAAGGGAGAGAATGACCGTAGAAAATATTTCATGATAAATCTCCACGAATGAACGTTGCACCCACAGGTATTGAACCCGCGTCCTCCTGATCTATCAGACGCGCATCCGACTGAGCTACCGAGGCCGGCACAACCATTCTATTTCTCCAAGACCCAATTGGCGGGGGCCAGGAGATATATCTGAATCTGTCTGGTACTCCATACACCTCAAGTAGAGTTTTATATGGATTTATGTTAATACTATAAATAACGACCATGTGCATTTTTCTCCAGAAAGCATACACGGATTGCCTGTTTGGATCATTATAATCTTATAGACGATATATAAGTGTCTTTAGTAGAAACCTCCGTGTTGTAGTGGTTATGCTACTCGCCTTGTAAACCAGGGGTCGAAGGATCGAAAACGGGTTTCTCAAAACTTTCGGATGAGTCTTTAACCCGAGGTCCCGTCTCCGTATGACCTTAGCTGTTGGTGAGACCTAAAACTCAAATTCGCTCACTCACTCTGTGCCCTTAGGTGCGCAGTCCTCAGAGGTGACTCCAGAGGGACCAGATGCTTTGGTCGGAATTTCCAATCTTACGACTGATTCCCATATTTAACTGCACACATGACGGGCGTGCAACGTATGGCGTCCGTTGCTTTGGAAGCCTTACGGGCTGAAAAGGCTGCACGGCAGAGAGGTCTCTTTGACTGGCCATCATCTTCCAGCGATGATGAAGACCTTGAAGATTTTTACAATAAACCATCACGTGTCTCAGGGAGAAATCATTAAACCAAAAGCTTTGGCGGTGATTTATGGATATACATAAATCGAATTATGGATATCCATAAATCCAGCTGAATTATGGAGATCCATAAATCGAATTATGGATATCCATAATTCGAATTATGGATATCCATAAATCAGATCCATAATTCGAATTATGGATATCCATAAATCAGAGGAATAATGGATATCCATAAATCAAATTATGGATATCCATAATTCGAATTATGGATATCCATAAATCGAATTAGGGATTTCCATAAATCGATCTGAATTAATGATATCCATTAATCGGATATCCATAATTCGAATTATGGATATCCATTATTCGGCTGATTTATGGATATCCATAAATCGAATTATGGATATCCATAATTCGATTTATGGATATCTATAAATACGGATTAAATAGTAAAACGGCGCCCCATAGATGTGTACGTTGGTTGGTTGGTTGATTTGAGGTTTAACGTCCCCGTCAACACTGTAAAGGTCATTTTGGAGACGTTGCTTCCACTTTTGTGGGACTTTTACCCGACATTGAGATGAAATGACATCTCAAGCCCTGTCGCCCAATGAAACTAATAGGGTTTATTAGCATGGACGGGCCGCCTCGCATCGCGGTTCCTGGACAGGCTTAGATCCTCCAAGCGGTTTACCAGTACTAGTGTGCGGGCCGGATTCAGCTCTGCGTGGAAGCATCGTGCAGCCCATATATTTCTTCAAGCCCCTATGGGCGCGGGCTGAGATGTGTACGTAATGAGAAAGAAACGACAAGCGATGCCTCTATTTATTCTTGTTAGATCAGACTCTAAACTGCGCTCATGATTCTTCTACAGTTTCCGTGTTATTCAAAAAAAGATCAGCAAAGACCAGCCAAATAAATTGTGGCGGAAGAGTGTGAACGTTGGAGTCAGTTCAGTAAAGGCAGCTGAGTTGTCACCTGTTAGGGAAGGCCTGCGATTTTGTTTGGCTTATAAGGTCTGTCTTTCTTTCTGATGTTTGGTACACTCTTCATTTGATTTGGGGTTTAACGTCCCCATCAACACTGAATAGGTCATTTCGGAGACGTTGCTTCCAATTCTACATCACGTAAACACACCTATATAATTTTGACTCCCTTTAACCCTACTTTTATATAGTAAAACTGGGGTTTTACGGGGGGATATGTTATTTTGCTTATTTCTGCTCAAAAACATAGATTGATGGTACTCGTTAGAACCGCCTCGCCGAGGCGGTTCTTACGAGTACCTATAATCTATGTTTTGAGCAGCAATAAGAAAAATATTGGATTTATTATCTGAAAATTCTCATTGTTTGGTGGTAAAATTTCCAATATATTTGAATAGGCGTGTTTTTGTAATTTCAGTTCTGATTCGATCAGTTCCTGAAGCTTCTTTACTCGTTTAATTTTCATGTAATTGAGGGGAATGGGAACACCTTCAGGAGAGGAAACTCCTGCAAAAGTATTTTTGTTCCTCATGTCAATATGGGTCAATTCTTAAAGAAAAGAATTTGCTCCGGAGGAGCAAATATTTTCCTTTAAGAGTAGACCCCTTTTTCAGTGGGACAGGGCTTATAGAAAAGCGAACTGGAAGTCCTGAAAGTTGTCTCCCTTTGAAAAATGGCGGAAAAATCTGCCAGGTGTTCCATTCCCCTCAAGTGGGAATGCGACACCTTCAGAGGAGGCCTCGGTAGCTCAGTCTGATGCGTGTCTGACTGGTGATCAGGATGACGCGGGTTCGATACCTACAGGGGTCGGCGACATTCTTTCGTGGAGATTGATCATCAAATCTTTTCAACGGTCATTCTCTCCCTTCCGCTAATTCTTTCTTTGAAGATTAAAATAGAAGTGAAGGCTATATCAGGAATCGATACAATTAACCCACAGCTCCCATCAGAGACACCAAGGGGAAAGAAACACAAACATAAAATAACTGGACCTTAATGGAAATATAAATAGCGGAAAGCAAGAAGGACAGTTACTTTCCCACAAAATGGCCAATGGGCTTTCAAAAGCAAAAATGTAAGCGATACACCCACTCAAAGACAAACTATAACAAAACAAACGGTCAGTGAAACGTATTCCACTTGTGGGCTTAAATCGATTCTACGCGGCCACAATCCTCGCCCTTACCTCCATTCATAAAAATAATTTGTTCAGTCCACACGAAGGCCTCCTAACTCATCTGTGCAACATCTCCGAGAACACAAAAATCAAACAACCGCAGAGATGAAACAACGGTGAGGACTCGACCCCCTTTCTTGAGAAGCTAAATGCTTAACAATTGGTAAATTGCCCCAAAGTAATCTTCTGACTGTTGAAGCATATTTTTGCAAATGCAAATTTATGCTTCACCAGTTAGAAGATTACTTTGGAGTAATTTCAAAATTAAGTTCTGTTTGGTTCCATTTGTTGTTAGTTTTGTTCCATTTGTTGTAAGTTTGGTTCCATTTGTTGTAAGTTTCGTTCCATTTGTTGTAAGTACGGTCACTGTAGACCATTATCAGATGTCAATGTACAAGTTCTAAATGGCGGAACAGTGAAACTGTAGCTTCCTTCAACTTTCATGTTCTATATTTATAAAAGCTTCTGGCCGAAAAACAGAAGTTAGAGTTAAATGGAAAACTAAATACCGCTAGACTATGGCGTGAAATACGTTGCAATATTGAATCTTGTAATATATCTGTTCCATAAAAAATGTGTGTCTTCTATATTAAGATATTGTGGTCAATAAATTATATTTTTGGTCAATAAAATATATTTGTTGTCAATAAATTTATTTATTGTCAATAAATTATATATATTGTCAATAAATTATATATATGGTCAATAAATAATATATATCATCAATTAATTATATATTTGGTCAATAAACTATATATACCATCAATAAATTTTATATATCGTCAAATTATATTCAGCGGATCGAAATTGCCGGTATGTCGTGGGGACCAATGAAATCTTCTGTTACAAAACTACACAATATCCCACAATGCTAATTTTACCCAATAAATATTTTTGTAAATTCATAAATAAAAAAACGTACCAATAGAAATTTATTTTTAAGCAAACATATAAATCTAATGCAAATAAATAAATTTATAGTAGACAAAAAAGATGTCAATATTTTTTTAACAAATAAATATAGTTTATTGGACATACATATAATTTATTGACCATATATATAATTACTTGAACATATATATATAATTTATTGACAATATATATAAATTATTTACCATATATATAATTTATTGACCACAAATATAATTTATTAACCACAAATATCTTAATATAGAAGACACACATTTTTTATGGAAAAGATATATTACAAGATACAATATTGCAACGCATTTCACGCCATACAAGACTTATTACGCTCATTTCTTGACACAAATGGATAAGTAATGTAAGAAACCGACAAAGATGACATTGGTAGCGCTTTTAGATGAATTTCAGGACTCGGACTATGATGTATAACCCAAATATTTATCCCTGTGGAATATAAAAGAAGCTATTGTAAATACATGACGTTTACAAAAACAAATGTCTTCAACAAGTTGTAGAACACGACAGAGACTAGGTCAGGACCTGAGGTTTAACGTCCCCGTCAACACTATGTCATTTTGGAGACGCTGCTTCCGATTTTGTGGGACTTTATCCCGACATTGAGATGAAATGACATCTCACGCCCTGCTGCCAAATGAAAAATAAAACCAAAAGGCAATATGCAATGGACGGTCTGACTCACATCACTTTGCCTGGGCAGGCTTAGTCATGCCGTGTTTCCCGTCAGTGTTAAACCTGTTCAATACGTTTTTGTTTGACTTGAGAATTAACGTCCCCGTCAACACTATTTAGGTCATTTTCGAGACGTTGCTTCAGATTTTGTGGAACTTTTACCCGACATTGAGATGAAATGACATCTCAAGTTCTGCGGCCCTATGCAACCAAAATGCTTTTATTCAATGAACCAGCTGCTTGTTAAATAGTTACTTGTTTGTTTGTATTGGAGTTTAACGGCCCAGTCAACACTATATAGGTCATTTTTGAGCCGGTCAGTTTACCTATCCACACTTTCCTGGGCAGGTAAATAGTTACTTAAGCTACGGAGAAGGCTTAAAGGTAAAAATAAAGTAAACTAGAATTTGTTTTTCTACAAAAACACAGATGTCTCCCCCGTTTTTGACTGCTACGTATAACCTTGACATTGGAGGTATTGAGCTGGGTCTTGTGTGCAACACATCATCTAATGAAGATGAACATTTCTGCATAGTAACTTTAAAAATGTTCATAGAAAAATAAAAAAGTTATTGGCCGTAAACTCTTGAAAGGGGCATAATCCGGACGAGAAAAAAAATACGCGTCAGCTAATTTTTCATGAGGAACCCATATATGAAATTTCAAAACCCTAGCATACACGGTTCTAAAGTTATGCTATGCATCACTTTTAGCATACATTACAATGGGCACAAATTACCAAAATGACAAAGGGCCATAACTCACAAAGTATTTTTTGGAATTTTGTCAAAAGTTAATCAGTTTATCTACTCATCACCACCAATATATTCACCAACTTTCAAGCCTCTAGCTCCAATAGTTTTTGAGATATCTTGCTGACAAGATTTTATTAAAAAAAAATCAAAGGGCAATAACTCTTGAAAGGGGCATAATCCTGACGAGAAAAAAAATACGCGTCAGCTTATTTTCCATCAGAAATGAATATATGAAATTTCAAAATTATAGCATACACCGTTCTAAAGTTATGCTATGCATCACTTTTAGCATACATTACAATGGACACAAATTACCAAAATGACAAAGGGCCATAACTCACAAAGTATTTTTCGGAATTTTGTCATAAGTTAATCAGTTCATCTACTCATCACCAACAATCTATTCACCAACTTTCAAGGCTCTAGCTCCAATAGTTTTTGAGATATCTTGCTGACAAGATTTTATTAAAAAAATTTCAAAGGGCAATAACTCTTGAAAGGGGCATATTCCGGACGAGAAAAAAAATACGCGTCAGCTAATTTTCCATGAGGAATCCAAATATGAAATTTCAAAACCCTAGCATACATGGTTCTAAAGTTATGCTATGCATCACTTTTAGCATACATTACAATGGGCACAAATTACCAAAATGACAAAGGGCCATAACTCACAAAGTATTTTTCGGAATTTTGTCAAAAGTTAATCAGTTCATCTACTTATCACCATCAAAATAATCACCAACTGTCAAGGCTCTAGCTCCTATAGTTTTTGAGATATCTTGCTGACAAGATTTTATTAAAAAAAAAAAACAAATTCAAAGGGCAATAACTCTTGAAGGGGGCATAATCAGGATGAGAAAAAAAATATGCGTCAGCTAATTTTCCATGAGGAATCCATATATGAAATTTCAAAATCCTAGCATACACGGTTCTTTAGTTATGCTATGCATCAAAAGCGTAATGGACAGACGAACGGACGAACGAACCAGAACCAATATGCCCCTCAAACTTTTTTAAAGTTGGGGGCATAATAAGAAAGTTATTGACAGAACACAAAAAAGGCCCTTTTTTTACCTTTAACCTCTATGTATGACCTTGACCTTTCAGGTATTAAACTGGGTCATGCGTGCAACACATCATCTCATGGTGGTTAACATTTCTGCCTAGCAATTTCAAAATCCATCTAAAAATAAGAAAGTTATTGACCAAACACGAAAAAAGGCCCCTTTTTTACCTTTGACCTCTATGTATGACCTTGACATTTTAGGTACCAAACTGAATCATGCATGCAACACATCGTCCCATGATAGTTAACATGTTTGCCAAGTAACTTCAAATTCTATTTAAAAATAGGCAAGTTATTGACAAAACCCGAAAAAAGGCCCCTTTTTTTACCTTTGACCTCTAAGTATGCCCTTGACCTTTGAGGTACCAACCTGGGTCATGCGCGCAACACATCGCCTTATATTGGTTTACATTTCTGCCAAGTGATTTCAAAATCCATCTCAAAATAAGAAAGTTATTGACCAAATATGAAAAAAAGGCCCACTTTTTTACCTTTGACCTCTAAGTATGACCTTGACCTTTGAGGTACCGACCTGCCTCATGTGCACCACACATCGTCTCATGATTGTTAATAATTATGCCAAGTAATTTAAAAATCCATCTCAAAATTAGAAAGTTATTGACCAAATACGAAAAAAAGGCCCCTTTTTTGACCTTTGACATCTAAGTATGACCTTGACCTTTGAGGAACCGACCTGCCTCATGCGCACCACACATCGTCTTATGGTTGTTAATAATTATGCCAAGTAATTTTAAAATCCATCTCAAAATAAGAAAGTTATTGACCAAATACGAAAAAAAGGCCCCTTTTTTGACCTTTGACCTCTAAGTATGACCTTGACCTTTGAGGTACCGACCTGCCTCATGCGCACCACACATCGTCTTACGGTTGTTAATAATTATGCCAAGTAATTTTAAAATCCATCTCAAAATAAGAAAGTTATTGACCAAATACGAAAAAAAGGCCCCTTTTTTGACCTTTGACCTCTAAGTATGACCTTGACCTTTGAGGTACCGACCTGCCTCATGCGCACCACACATCGTCTTATGGTTGTTAATATTTCTGCCGAGTAATTTTAAAATCCATCAAAAAATAAGAAAGTTATTGACCGGACACGATTTGCCCATACATATATACATACCAACAAACTTCCAAGGGAGATAATTCAAAAAGTATAAATGCGAGAGTTATGGTTCTTGCGCACTGCACGTCGTCTAATGCTGATTAATATTTATACGAAGTTTCGTGACGATAACTCTAACGGTTTTCAAGTTACAGAGCGGACACGAAAGTGTGACAGACGGACAGACGGACAGACAGACAGACAGACGCCCGGGGGAAAAACAATATGTCTCTCCGAAAAAAATTTTTTCGGGGGAGACATAACTAATTAAAATAACACGATGAAGTTGTAGTCATAGCACCCAACTATAATCCAAAACTCATATAACCGTAAACGAATGACGAATCAGAATGTTCAGACCGACAGACATGGACCCAAATAGGAAGGGTGTAGCTAGGTGTCCGCGGATAGTTCATTTGTGCGGGTTCATACAGGCGATTTGGCGTATTATATTGTGATGTCAATGTGGAACAAACCACAGTAGTCTTAAGAAGACCACCGGCTTGTGTCGGGCTATCACAACTCTGCCGCAATCTGACGCATGTCACGTGTCGCATGTCTGTTTAGGAAACGATTTAAACCTACTTGAATATTTCTGGAAATAATGACATTACTGTTTGGGCGAAACTAGGTAGTTTCAGTTCTGTGGTGAATTCCTTGCTCCCAGGATAACCCTTTTATTGAACTTATTTGGATAAAATGGGCTAGATTTTTGCAGCTCAATCTATTTTTTTTTTCTGGGCATTTAACTTGAAATATGCTAGTACTTAAATGGACTGGAAGAACATGAAAGAAAAGCCAGTCCGCAACAATACTAATTACAGAATTATATGACAGAAATTAAGATCAATTTTTATCAAACGATCTTTTTATGTTTCCCAAAGGGGTGAAAGTACTTGAGCGAACCATTTTTGGTTTGGTTTATGGACATCTGATATATTTTGAAAGTTCCATCTGTTTTTTTCCTGGGATCATTGAATCGCTGCACAAGAATCACTAAGCATCATGCGCGACCAGCTAATGCTCAGATCAGACGGCGCATGCGCCGTCTGATCTGAGCATTCGCGGTCCTCATGTGTCTATAGACGCTAGGTTCTTCAAGGGCGAAACACTGGGGAAGCCTAATATATTCAAAAGACACAGGCGCTGGTCTTAATCTTCATTGTTTGGGGATCCGAAGAAACCTTATCTCAGGACGTGTCCCCATTGTCTGGGGACTCATTTGTCCCAAGCATATCGCATTACGTACATTATTGATACCGGAAGACCAAGTTTATTGGCTAAAATCTTTTATTAATGTTATATTATTTTTATTTTACAAATATTATATGACCGTTTATGGCTACTGTCAAAAGGATAACGAGTAACCACAGTCTCGTTTGAAGCTGTAACAAAATAAAAATGGCAATGAATTTTCGATTAATTTGGCCATACAAAAACTATTAACGCTAGGATGCCGACATTATTAATGCAATTTGCGATGTTGGTACAAGGGGAGATAACAAACTTCCTAGAACGAAGCACATTTATATATTGCAGCTTCACAACGTGCATCACACATCTATTTTGCAAGACAGACTCTATTTGCCTCTAAGAACCTAGCCCAATTTACATTCAGACTGTCTACTACCGAGTTGATCTTTAAAAAAGAAGACTTCCATTTGATACTCAGAGCGGTACTCACAACGTGTCTATGTGACAGCCTGAAATTCACCCCTTCTCTCCCTTTCGCTGATTCATTAGCAGCAATTGTCAGTTTCTGACAAAAATGTGCACTGTAATGGTTAACCGCTTATGCATAAGCTTGACCGTGAAAGGTGTGGTTAGGTAAACTAACCGCCTCGATGTGACCTAAATAGTGTTAACCTGACCGTTAAACATCATAGAAACAAAAAAAAAAAAAAAAACAGAAAAATCATCATAAGGGTATTTCTTTCCAGGCAAGTCGGATCTAACGTATAACCAGGTAATACTCACTTCGGCTAGATCTGGGGGGCTTGAAGAAATAAATGGGCTGCATGATGCTTCCACGCAGAGCTGAATCCTACCCGCACACGAGTACTGGTAAACCGCTTAGAGGAACTAAGCCTGCCCAGGCAAAGCGGTGCGAGTCGGATCGTCCATGCTTATAAACCCTATTGGTTTCATTGGGCGACAGGGTTTGAGATGTCATTTCATCTCAATGTCGGGTAAAAGTCCCCCCAAAAATTGGAAGCACCGTCTCCAAAATGACCAATATAGTGTTGACGGGGACGTTAAACATCAAATCAAACAAATCGGCTAGATCTGGGCACAGCTTTGTTAGCCTAACGAACTCGATATATAACGCAAACACAGCAGTCGTGTTATGCTTTCTGTGCAATATCAGAATACCGGGGATGTTTCCACAAGAGGCTACTGACATGGAACATTTGGTAGACACTTCAGTCATATATTGGCATATTGGATTAAAATTAAAGAGAGAAACGACCAGGAACTGATACCATCAGATCCCAAATTCTTCCCAAAATATCACTAGGGAAAGAAGTCGAAACATGGGGTGACGATAGTAAATAAAACGGACCACAGGTAAACCGAGTCAGTTGAATTTCCCAAATAGGTGGTGACTCAGAAAATCCAAAACTAACAAAACAGAAGCAATGCTCATAATGGGGGGGGGGGGGGGGGGGAGGGGGGATCAGAATCACCAACATGACAAACATTAAACTGGAAGGACAAACGTAAATAAAAATGAACAACCAACAAGGGGTAAGAATCAGAATGATCAACGTAACAACATATATGATTTGGGAAAGAATCAGAACCACCAACACAAAACATGAAGGAACCACAGCAAAAGCCCCGACTTGGAATCGACAGTAAAAAATAAAAAATAACCCCTTTTTGTACCAAATGGAATCTTTCTCTTTAAATAAAGCAGGAGTCCATTTCAAAACTTAGGGTTGTCAAGTTGTGTTTTCTTAAAAATTTATCTGGAATATGGCTAATACATTTGCAAACATTGTAGGCCCTGATCAGAAGCCGCGTTCTGTGGCGTCTGATCTGGGCCTAAATACCCGTTTTGGGGTTTTGGTACAAAATGGGGTGTAACTGAAGAAACCCAACAGCAAACGCAGAACTCGCAAACACGCCTATACAAATACATTGCCACCTTTATCGCCGAAAAAATGAAAATTTTATGATGAAAAATTGTGATATTTTTCTTATTTCTGCTCAAAATATAGATTGTGGGCACTCATTAGAACCGCCTCATCGAGGCGGTTCTAACGAGTACCCCCAACCTATATTTTAGAGCAGAAATAAGAAAAATAAGATATGGCCCCGGAAACCCTAGTTTTACTATACAAAAGTGGGTTTCAAGGGTGTAAAAATTATATAGGCGTGTTTTCGTGGTAGTGGTCAAAATCAAAATGTGAACTGTTATGGTAAGTGGTACAATATGTAATACCTCGGTATTTTCAATGAAAAAACGTGAGCAGCTTTTGCCAAAACTGGCAAAAGCTGCTCACATTGTTTTTCTCAGCAAAACTATTAGCATATTTGCCTTATTAAATGATCATAGTAACTAACGACGTCGTTAATTTTGAACAACTAGCCCCTGAACTGCAGGGTGGTGAATTAAATTGTACGAACTTCACGTCATATTTTGCTTTTCCTCCCCCGCTTGATGGTTATAAGCTGTGAATCACTCTGATGATTACACAAGTTTATTGTGACAAAAAGAAAAAAAAACTTGGTGTGTATGATCTAGTGAGATGTTAGGTTGTGAATATTGCCGCGATGATGATTTATGCGAAGAAATCTTATATTTCCCTAAGCGGATCATCACATTATCAAGATGTTAAATGAATGCCCCTCAAAATCCCACTGTGGGAAGAAAACTGTCCTTTTGGCTGTCTCTGATGGGAGCTGTGGTTAATTGTATCGATTCCTGATCATTGCCATAACCTTTATTGTCCATTTAATATGTTCTGAGTAGGGTAATTCCGGTTTTCTCTGTTTAAAGTTGCCTTGTCATGGGGTAAACATTGCTTGTTACCATGATGTACAATCACCTGAAAGTTGTTTACTGGGAAATGCATTTCAGAACTATATAAATAAACATAGAAATCTCACTGCTAATTTCAGGATCTGTGGTGTATACAAACATTGCAGGTTTGGTATTCTGCACTATGCCATGACCCAGTGTTTAAATTAACAAGGAACTAATTTTTTATTATAAAGAAAAGAAACCAATGAAAAGCATATGAACAAAGTTATAACAAAACATACATGAAGACCCGGGGGAACAGCAAAGACTCAGATCTGAAAGACCCGGGGGAACAGCAAAGACTCAGATCAGACTGCGCATGCGCGCAGTCTGATCAGTGTCTTCGCTGTTCGCCGGAGCTTTCAATTATTTCTGGGCTATCCAAAGAGGGATAAGCGAAGACAGTTGCTAGCCTGGATGGATGGTGATGCTGATCTGTGTCTTTACTGGTCACATAGATCGTGTGTCGCATTATACGAATTTCTCAAAAGGAAGCTCTAATGTGTCTCATAATGACCATAAGATGTTGATAAAACATAACATCAAGGCGTTAGCTAAAACAAATGAATCCGGGTGGCAGTGTTGCAATTATTCATTATCATTTTGACTGTAAAACATATCCTACGAGCTAGACTTTTTATCAACCCGACAATCTACTGATTTGTCTATACGTACTATTAAGGTCACACCATACATCCAGTTTGTATTCATTACGAAAACAGGCATATTCAGTTATACATGTATTCAAAAAAAAAATGTCGCAAACAGTAGCATCCCAGTGTTCATGCCCCTATCTAACTGGGATGCAAATTTTTCGACAGCTTGCGACTTACATTCGCGAGTGAGTCTCAAAGCGGTCTTGTGGTGTCTTTTATGGGTGGAGTAAGTTAATTGTATCAATTCCTGATCTCTGTTTTACTTCTACTTTGAAACAGTCACAGTGATTCGCAATTTTACTCACCTGTGTCGCAAAGAATCGCAAAAGGCTCGCGATAGTTTTGAACATGTTCAAAAATTGTATGCAACAAAATGTAGCAAAGTCATCGCGGGTGTCTCGAACCCATCGCGAACTTGTCGCGGACCCTTCGCAATTTAGTTTCCGGCAGTCGTAAATGGCTTGGACATGACAGATTGGCGAAATAAATAAGACTAAATTGCGAACCAATTGCGACATGAATAAGACACTTCGTGTCTAAATTGAAAATAAATAAACGACGTTCGGGCGAACGTCGTGCGACAATAGCACAAATGGCTCACGATTATCGTGCGAATGTCTTAAATCACTCGCAATTGTGTCGTGAATGGTTAGATTTTGTCCCATGTGACCCGGGTATCGTTTTCCTATTTGAAATATTGGATTTATAAACCGAGGGAGGTAAAACAATCCGATAAAGAAACGGGTGCGAAGCACGAGTTTCTTTAACGGATTGTTTTACCTCCCGACATCACTTCTTTAACAGATTGTTTTACATACCTTCTATGACATCGAAGTATATGTCTGTTAGAACTCATAGTATTTCTAATATATAGAGAGAGTACATTCATTTTCCTATTTGAAGTATGGGCTTTATAAACCGAGGGAAGTAAAACAATCCGATAAAGTAACGAATGCGAAACACGAGTTCTTCAACGGATTGTTTGACCTCCGAGATATATAAATCCCATATTTCAAATAGGAAAAATGAATAATTTGTATATTATATGCACTTCCATAGAGTTTTAGGGCAGTTTGGATCTTGAATATTGGATCTGAATTTCGGTACTGTTGACTGTTTACAACTTAAGTTAACGGTTCAATCAGCGTAATGTTTCAGAAGCGGTATCTTGTACAAAAAGGAGTTCCAGCTAAAGAGATTTATTTCTTATATATTCGACCCTTGGTTTCAAAAGTAGACGGAATGTTCTTATGAATGAACTTCAAAGACATTGCGCGGTTTGTAACGCTTCCTTTCCTTAATTTCAATAATGGATTAGGTGCACTGATTTAGTTGAAATCAGTTATAAGGTAGGAAACTGTGTAGATCCTCATTCTGTTCGTTTTGTGCTTGAAAACTGCGTATTTAGGCCAGTTTGGAGGAAAACTCATGCTTACATGATCTAATAATAATAATAATAATAATAATAATAATTATAATAATAAGCAGACTTATGACATTCAACATGTAGTAGCAACAATGCGAAGGTAACCTGATTAATTTTCGACGACACAGTTTTGATAATTCCTCGGATTAGGCCAGTGACAATTCACAAAAAATAGCTGGTATAAATACTGCTGAGCTGACTGGTATCCACTGCGTCAATGTTATGCTCTACGGCACAACGTTCCACAAACACATTTCAAGTTAACCGAGTCTCTGATATGGCATACTGTCATATCTTTTCTTGTTTATTGTTGGTGTTTCCTTGTTTGTTTAGCTTCATTTAATCTCCTAGTTTGAAGGGGTATTGGTACACACGATATTATCTATAAGAGACAGGAAGACAATTTTAGTGGTATTTGTTTTCTTGCACTTTGAACGCATTGAAAAAGTGCTTGTCTCTTTGAGATGTACTTTCTTCTCGACAGTAAATAAGTAAATTTTATACTGCAATCAGGCATTCTAGTAACCTAATAAAGGGGGTCGAATATTTGCACGCTATAATCAGTAGTGACCTATAATACCTTATACGTCTAGTGACCGTTTATAGACCGAACCTACTTTTCAGACCCCTAATTTACAAGTGTATACAATAACGTCCAATCTTTTTATGCATGGGACAACAACGAAACTGCAAGTTAAAATCTTTGCAATATTTATTTGAACATATTTTCAGAAAATTCAGCTCAATTCTTACCTTCTCGGCCTTTCCTGGTTTGCATGGCCCGTTGGAATAACTGCGCACTGCTACTGCAGTTGCGTCTCAACCTCGAAAATAATTTCAAAAGCTTAAATAAACTATTTATTTGCAAGTTTTCATACAGAATGTAAAACGCTGAGAAACTTTAATTGAGCGTCCATGTTGTTTCCTACGTCTTTGCGGCGCGCTGACGTCAAAAACTTTGCACTTGTTGACGTCACGCTATACTACGTGTGCGCGCCATGGCACTGAATGTGGTTTAACATGCCACACTGTCTGCTGTCTTTTTCGGTTAAATTTGCTAAATTATTGCAAAACCCCTTGATTGTTTTGAACGCGATATAATCTTAATACATGGTTAGCGTCTTTGATAATAAAATATAATCGGTTCGCCGCGACAATTTTATAGGGGCTCGCTAAAGCTCGCCCCTATAAAATTGTCTAAGGCTCACCGATTATATTTTATTATGAAAGACAGTAACCATGTATTTACTATATAACCACTAAGACAAGTCACTTCATTGATGAGAGACACTGGTGATGGTATACCGTCGGGACAGTAATCTCTCAAAATATCTCTATCCAATTCCCTTTAACCCATTTTGTACCGGAAACCCCAAAACGGGTACCTGGGCAAACAGCGCATGCCCAGATCAGAAGCCGCTAAACGCGGCGTCTGATCAGGGCCTCCACTGTTTGCTAAAAAAATCAGTCCTTTTCAAAATGAATTTTCAAGAAACACAACCTGCCCCCCCCCCCCCCCCCCCCCCAAATTTCGAAATTGACTCCTGCCATATATAAGGAGGAAGATTCCATTTGGTACTAAAAGGGTTAACATGGTATGCTTTATCAAAAGTTGAGAGTGCAATTTATACCTTATTTGTCATTAGTGGTAGTAGAGAATACAATTTTGCCAGCTCAGGGTTACTCTCAATGGGTACCATCACGGAAATAAGTCCTTGAAAAGAAGACACCCCTACATCCAACTATATACACAGAAAACTGGGGTTTACGGGGTATACATTATTTTTCTTATTTCTGCTCCGAGACATAGGTTGTGGTTACTCGTTAGAACCGCCTCAATGAGGTGGTTCTAACGAGCACCTACAACCTATGTTTAAAGAATAAATAAGAAAAATATCACAAATTTTCAACCATTTTGTAGATGTGAAAAATGCACTATGTCACCCGGGTGTGTTATCGTAATGTTTTCACATAGATGAACAGAAAAGGGCACAGACGAGTCTTCAAATAAGCGCAGTCTGGCCAGAACCGATATGTAGAGCAGACCTTGGGGGTAAGCTTAGTGCAAGAAATTATGACAGTGTGCCTATCCCAATTGGATGTTCTTGTTTCTGCATTGGTGAACATAAAACTGTTAATTTTCTCATGAGACGGCATATGAGACGGCTCAGTTGGTTAAGCCAAATCAACGACCCTGTGAAATGGGAAATGTAATCAGTATTGTTTAAGTAATGAGGCGCTAGTAAAGGTCATCATCAATCTCGCGAGAACGAGATTTGAACATATTTAGTAACATATTGGCACTTTTTAGACTAAAATGCCTATTCAACGTAAATACGAGAACTGTTCAAATATGAATGCAACTAAGCACATAAAAATGATTCCGTGATAGATTTCGATGAAAAATTTATTTTGTACCCTCAAAGTATTCCCCTTTAACAGATATACAAACTTTCAGTCTTCTGATCCAATCATTGAATGCATTTTGGTAGTCTTTTCGAGGTATACTATGAAGGCACGGGAATATTGCAGAACCGAGGTGTTTGCGCTGTACAAATTTTCGACCAGAAAGGTATTTTTTCAGCCGCGGGAACAAAAAAAAAGTCACACGGGGCAAGGTCAGGGGAATACGGGGGGTGAGGGAGTTCAACAACCTTTTCCTGCTTCAGATAGTCTTGCACAATGAACGCCTTGTGCGATGACGCATTGTCATGTAGCAATCTGACATTGGCCAAACCAGTTGCGGGTCTTCGTTCTTTGAAATATTTCTTCAATTTTCGAAGAACTTTATTCGTGTAAAACTTCGCATTTACAGATTTGCCTATAGGCACAGCAACCTGAATATCAGGGTCCTGATTTGAAAAGAATATGGCATACATTACCTTCTTGACGCTTATGGTCCGCTTTGCAATGCATGGTCTTTTGCAATACTTTGTTACCCATAATTTGTTCTGAATCTTTCGTTTTGGCTCAAAAAAGTGACCCCATGTCTCGTCACCTGTGACGACATTAGCGAAAGACCGTGCATTGTAATTTGGTAATTTGGAAACTTTTTAAGCAACTTCTTGGCGCACTGAACGCGTGTCTTTTTCTGCTCATCTGTCAACAGATGGGGAATCTATCTAGCACAGATCTTTCTCATTTTCAAATCCCGTTTCAGAATTGTATGAGCTGCTCCTAATGAGATGCCAACCATACTAGCTATTTGCCTAGTGGTGTATCGTGCATTGGTAGCAACTATTTCTTTCACTCTAGCAACCATCTTGGCAGATGTTGCCCTTTTCGGCCGACGGTCATCTGGTGCATCTTCTGTTGAGCCTAGCCCACAGCTGAATTTCTTACACCAACGAAAAACTGCCGGAAAAGACTTTTCACTAGGCCCATAAACCGAACATATTTCATCAAAAATGTCTTTGCACCGTATACCAAGAATACAACGATTCTTAATATAGGACCGTATTTCAAAGGCGTACTCTGACCTTCTTCCAACCATGTTTTGTATTAGTATACAAGAGTAGACAGGGTTTATCGAACGATATACATGGCTAAAGTGAACGGATTTTAACAGGTTTGGTATCAATGTATAGGTAAATTGTTTTTCTACGCTGTGATATTTATTTCCAGATGATTTTCGCATTAGTGCATGAGAAAACGTTCTACTTGCATTCATATTTGAACAGTCCTCGTACTACCTCCCAGCAAGCAAGGAACATCGGACCAACATCGGGCCCACATCGTGTCGACCCAACGCATTTCGGCTGCTTTGTGCTGGCTGTGTTTCAGGCAAGGTTCAAAGAATCGCATTATGCAGAATGTCCATTATGACTTGCTCCGACTTCGAGCCTTTATAAAATGAACTATTAGAAACAGCTCAATAGACTGCATCGAGATTTAAAGAAATCTCTTATCAAAATATTTACACGTACCAATCGAATTTATAAATAACATACAAACGATGGGCAAGGGAAAGATTGTGAACATGTCAATCCATATCTATGATTTTAAAAGTGAAAATGATTTTGAAATAGGAAACTTTTCAATTTCGCAATTAATTCGATTTGCTAGAGTGTGTAGTCATGTAACTGACTTCAACACTCGTAATAAATTATTAACGGCTAAACTCCTTAATCAGGGTTATCGGTACCATAAACTACGCAAAGCCTTTTCAAAATTTTACAGACGCCATTCTGATTTAATTTCAAAATTCAATATTGGACTTTAATCTCTTCTGCAACAAGGTCTATCGGAACCCGAATTTTATGGTGACTTAGTATATAAATTCAGATAAATATATCACCGCAATAACTTCAGCACCCAATTTCGTAAAATCATTCTTCGATATAAAAAGATTGGGTACAACATGGATATTATACGACAGACTGCATGCATGGTAGTTAACCCAATCACGGTTGGCAACTTTGCTTCCCTCTTTAATTGTACGCCGGTGGGTCAGGCCTCAGATTCTATGACGGCTCCAACGTAAAGGCTTATTGAAAATTAGAGAGATAATGTTGGTTGGTGCCTGATGCTCTGTCTCTGGTCTGGCTCATCGGAGTCTAACTGTTGGTTTTCTTTTGCTCCAGCATTTCAGTGGTTTCTTGCTGTCGAGTCCTCACCGTTGTCTCACCTCTGTGGTTCTTTGATTTTTGTGTTCACGGAGATGTTGCACTGATGAGTTAGGAGGCCTTCATGCGGACTGAACAAATTATTTGTCTGAATCGCGACGGAAGTAAGGGCGAGGATTGTGGCCACGTAAAATCGATTTAAGCCCCCCAGTGGAAATCTTCCACCGACCGTTCCAAGGCGGCTCTTCTGTGGCGATTTATTTATGTTGTTTGATACTTACTGTGTGTATCACTTGGGTCTTTTGGTTTTGGATGGCCATATGGCCATTTTGTGGGAAAGTAACTGTCCTTATGGCCTTCCTTTGTTTAGGTTTCCATTATGGTCTGGTCGCTTAATGTTTGTATTTCTTTCCCTTTGGTATCTTTTATGGGTGGAGTAAGTTAATTGTATCAATTCCTGATCTTTGTTTTACTTCTACTTTTCAAGACATTCATTCGTCTTTAATGCTTGACTGTTAAAGCCAAGAAACATTTGTTCATCTATTCGAATTGTTTGGAAGAGTGGTCGGACATTAAGAGCTGCAAATCTCAATATTTATGTTGCCAGCCACATGTCGGCCCACTTATTTCTGCTGCTTTGTGCAGAGTGTGTGGTAACTCGGTGGAAAAAAACATTTTCCTGACAAAATTATGGCATTATCAAAATCTCATTTTGTTGTTCTGACCTCTCATTTAAAGTATTTACAAAATGATTTTAAAAATGATCTAGCTATATATATGATCGCAGTAGATTATATAGCAGCCAGTGCTGAGAATTTAAGTATACTTCTTTGCAACTGATGGGGAGGGTTATTCATTCAGGCAAAACGTTTTCGACTACATACATATTAACCATATGCGCCTTGCGCCCCATTTTGGGACATTTGCAAACACTGAAGACCCAGATCAGAAGCCGAGTTCTGCGGTTGCTGTAGGGTTTCTTCAGTTACACCCCATTCTGTACCAAAACCCCAAAACGGGTATTTGGCAATCAGTGCAGGCCCAGATCAGACGCCACAGAACGCGGCTTCTGATCAGGGCCTATACTGTTTGCAAATATATTAGCCATTTTCAAGATAAATTTGGAAGAAAACACAATTTGACAACCCTAAATTTTGGAATGGACTCCTGCTTTATTTAAAGAGAAAGATTCCATTTGGTACAAAAAGAGTCATTTTTTTTTTTTTTTTAATTTTTACTGTCGGTTCCAAGTCGGTGCTTTTGCTGTGGTTCCTTCGTGTTTTGTGTTGGTGGTTCTGATTATTTCCCAAATCATATATGTTGTAACGTTGATGATTCTGATTCTCCCCCCCTTGTTGGTTGTTCATTTTTAGTTACGTTTGTCCTTCCAGTTTAATGTTAGTCATGTTCGTGATTCTTATTCATCCCCCCACCCCCATTATGTGCATTGCTTCTGTTTTGTTAGGTTTGGATTTTCTGAGTCACCACCTATTTGGGAAAATCAACTGACTCGGTTTACCTGTGGTTCGTTTTATTTACTATCGTCAACCCATGTTTCGACTTCTTTCCCTAGTGATATTTTGGGAAGAATTTGGGATCTGATGGTATCAGTTCCTGGTCGTTTCTCTCTTTAATTTTAAATCCAATATGCCAATATATAACTGAAGTGTCTACCAAATGTTCCATGTCAGTAGCCTCTTGTGGAAACATCCCCGGTATTCTGATATTGCACAGAGAGCAAAAGACGACTGTTGTGTTCTAATTGAAAATTAATATAAGTTCTGTTGTTATTGACTTGTGTCACAGCCATGCGCCCTGACATATAAATGTCAGCACTTATATGTCATCGGAAATTCCAGCGCACTTGCAAATTTCACTTGGCGTACTATTGAAGCTGGTAAACTATGCCCCAATCCCAACCCAACAACATAACCACAATATACGGGACAATATTTGATCCATTTTGACCTGAAAAAAATAGGTAAATTATTTATAAATTCAATGGGCATGGAGATATAGTGCAGACATGGTAAAATTACAAGTGAAGGCAATGGTCAGGAATCTATACAATTAACCCACACCACCCATCAGAGACACAAAAGGGAATAAATAACAAGACCCTAATGAAACACCAATAGTGGAAAGCCAAAAAGACACTTACTTTCCCACAAGATAAACAACTGGTTATCCAAAACAAAGATGTAAGCGATACACACAAGCACAAAACATAAACCGCAACAGAAGAACCGCCTTGAAATGGTCAGGGAAAAGAATTTCACTTGGGGACTTGAATCGATTTTACGCAGCCGCAATCCTCGACCTTGATTCCGTCGCGATTTATACTTTGTTCAGCCCGCATGAAGGCCTCCTAACTCACCAGTGCAACATCTCCGAGAACACAAACATCAAACAACCATTAAACAACGATGAGGACTCTACAGCAACAATCCTGAAATGCTGGAGCAAAAGAAAAACAACAGCTCGACCCCGATGGGCCCAACCAGCGACAGAGCATCGGGTACCAGCCAACATTACAGGTAAGCCTTTACGCTGGAACCGTCATAGAATCTGAGGCCTTAACCAAAGGCGTGCAATTAAAGAGGGCAACAAAGTTATCAACAGCGATTGGATTAACTATCATGCATGCAGTCTATCGTATAATAGTTATGTTGCACTCAATATTTTATATACAAAATTAGGTACTGAAATCATTGCAAGTATCTATTTTTCTGAATTTATATACTAAGTCACCATTACATTCGGGTTCCGATAGATCTTGGCTCAGATGAGATTTAAGTCCAATATTGAATTTAGAAATTAAATCAGAATGATGCCTATAAAATTTAGATAAGGCTTTGCGTAGTTTATGATACCGATAACCCTGATTAAGAAGTTTAGCAGTTAACAATTTATCACAAGTATTGAAGTCAGTAACATGACTAGACACTCTGGCAAATCGAATTAACTGTAATATAAACGCCATAGGAGGCTCCACGAGGAACATCACCATCAAAAACAGGAACAAAAAAAATTATCGCGTTTATCATAAATTTTGCGGGAAACAAACCCGTTTTCTTCAGTAGGTAGATGTAAATCCAAAAACGTGGCCTCGATATCAGAAGAATTTGCTTGATATAACTGAAGTTCTTGTGTGTGTGTGTGAGGGGGGGGGGGGGGAAGCGGGGTGGAATCTGACTAATCAAACCATCGCAATAGGTATTGTCAATATTTAATAAAAGAAGACAAGCTAAAGGTTTGTCTGCATTGGGCTTTTCCATAGTGACTCTTATACACTTAGCTCCGATACGTACGGCATTGAAATGTAAAGCAGAAATGCATGTAGTTGGAAATGATATCTGCAAATGCAGTATTGGCAGCGCGCGTACAAGTATTTAGTTAATCGTTACAAATATAAACAAGACAGAAAATATTTACCATGGAAAATTTGTAGCAGTAAGTGCAGCCAATACCAGTATTAGAAACGTCTCGACGCCTACAACAAAAGGTGCCAGAACGCATTAGCGTAATTTCAAAACAAGTCTAATACAATTCATTAACATTCCAGTGTGTTGGATATAACGCTTTGAATATCAAAGACAGCGTCAGATCATTGGTTTCCCATTATATTTTGTTTGTTTGTATTGGAGTTAAACGGCCCAGTCAACACTATTTAGGTCAGTTTTAAGCTGGTCAGTTTACCTATCCACACTTTTCCTGGGCAGGCTTATATGCCAACTGTTAACCAGTACAGTGCATATTCTTTCGCCAGAAACTGACGACTCCCCTTCTTGAATCAGCGGAAGGGAGGGAATGACCGTAGAAAAGATTCCATGGTCAATCTCCACGAAAGAATGTTTCCGACCCCGGCAGGTATCGAACCCGCGTCCTCCTGATCACCAGTCAGACGCGCATCCGACTGAGCTACCGGCTCCCGTTATATTTTATTGTTTCAAGGCTTAATAATGCTGGTTTTCTCTTCTTTTTTTTATCAAATATGTTTTATAAAACGGTTATCCTTTGGAGGCAAGGAAAACACCACAAAATATGGAGTGTACATGTTTTCTGGGTCAGACTAGCTAGTTTGCTCAGTTGGATGCGCGTCCGACTTCTTATCCGCATCCATCGAGTCCGGCAAAATTCTTTCCTGGAGATTGATCCGCGGTCTGATCAGAACTTTTGTGTTCGCTGCTTGGATAATATAATACTTGTACTTTCGGTCGATTGTTTACCAAACGAATCAAAGTTACTTACTATAAAAGTTTCCCGCCTGCTATTGTCCACGTGACTTTTTGCTTACTGTGTACAAACTCTACCAGATATTGGTTATTAATATCATCGCTAGTCTTTGTGAAAAGTGACATCACTCGTGTACTGGGCCATTTGCAAACAGTTTAGACACAGATCTGATCAGGGTCTACAATGCTTTCTTGAAATACTGGAAGTTACTGGTTAAAGGAAACAGTTCAGGGCTATTTTTCCAGCCTACAAAATACAGAGGCAATCAACCCACCAGTGCCGACAGTGCTTTGGTCTATATCTTAAATGATAATGGCATATTCTACCTAATCCATTTCGATTTACTGGGGTGTTGGGTTTGTTTTTGGGGTGTCGGGTTTGTTTTGTTGGTGTTAAGTTTTACACGAATGTACGTGGTTTTAGCAAAGAGTGTAGATTCAGATCAGATGCCATGTTCTGTGGCTACGCTGTATGCAAATGCCTTAAAAATGGGCCGCTAGGCGTATATGTATTAAATTTCAGGACTCTAAGTAGTCTTTGTAACTGTCCAGGCCGGGTTGTGTCTTTCCTTGTCGCAAAACCGGAAGTAAGGTGTTCATGTGACGGGGCTCGTAGACACGAAACCACGACATCATCACCCCTGGTGACGAAACAGGTCAGAAACTGTTAGCGCTCTGCATGCTCGGTATTTTTCGCAGCAGACGACATTTTGAAATATTTTCCTAATTTTCCCAGAAAACACGATTTCACATCTCGTGCAAATTGTCTCCTATGGAGGCAATGGAGACAATTTGCATGAGATGTCAAGTCCTGTTTTCTGGAAAAAATGAGAAATATATCAACAATTTGCCGTCTGGTGAATTAGCCCTGAGCGTGGTAAAGGTTAAGGAACGGTCGCCCTGGGATACCCATCATTACGATAACACACCCTTATGCTACAATGGTGTCTGATAGTATTTTGCGGTCGGTTTCAGCTCTGCGTGGAAGCATCACGCAGCCCAATTAATATCTCAAAGCAGCGATTGGCGGGGGCCAAACTCCGTATATGGAAGAAAAAAAAAAACATCAGCTCAAACCATTCTGTACTTTCACTATGCAAAAAGTGTAGCGAACAGTCCACGTTAAGAGGGGCTGAGTTACTCGAAGCTAGACGGACCCAGGGATGAAAAGGTTAAGTCTTGTAAATAGATTCGATGGAATAGATTCATTCAAGATATTTAGCACAAATTTACTTTGTAAGCAACCTAGTTATTTAAATTACACTACTATTTAAATTCATGATTGTGCACCAAATAGAAGTGAAGGCAATGATCAGGGATCGATACAATTAACCCACAGCTCCCATCAGAGACACCAAAGGGAAAGAAGCACAAACATGAAACAACTAGACCCTAATGGAACAATCAATAGCGGAAAGCCAAAAGGACAGTCACTTTCCCACAAAATGGCCAATTGGCTATTCAAAACAAAAATATATAAGCGATACACACAAAGACAAACCATAACAAGAATAAACCGCGACAGAAGAACCGCCTTGGAACGGTCAATGAAACGAATTCCACTGGAGAGGGGGGGGGGGGGGGGTGGGGCTTAAATAGATTTTACATGGCTGCAATCCTCGTCCTTATTTCCGTCGCGATTGAGACAAATAATGTGTTTAGTCCGCATGATGGCCTCCTAAATTATCAGTGACCACAAAAATCAAACAACGACAGAGATGATGAAACAACGGTGAGGACTCGACAGCAAGAAACCACTGAAATGCTTGAGCAAAAGAAGACCAAAAGTTAGACTCCGATGGGCCTGACCAGAGCATCAGGCACCAACCAACATTACAAAAAATTAGATACTGTCTAATTCTCAATAAGCCTTTACGCTGCAACCGTCATAGAATCTTGGGCCTGACACACCGGCGGGCAAGTAAAGAGAGGGAAGCAAAGTTGTCAACCGTGATTGGGTTAACTACCATGCATGCAGTCTGTCGTGTAACATATATGTTGTACCCCATCTTTTTATATCGAAGAATGATTTTAAGAAATTGGATGCTGAAGTCATTGCATTTATATATTTTTTCTGAATGTATATACTAAGTCTCCATAAAATTCGGGTTCCGACAGGAGATTTAAGTCGATCATTGAGTTTTGAAATTAAATCGGAATTTTGAAAAGGCTTTGCGTAGTTTATGATACCGATAACCCTGATTAAGAAATTTAGCAGTTAACAATTTATTATGAGTGTTGAAGTCAGTTACATGATTAGACGCTCTGGTAAATTGAATCAACTGCGAAACATAAACGCCATAGGGTATATCACGAGGAACAATACCATCCAAGAAAGGAAAATTTACAATCTCAAAATCAAAATCATCGCGTTTATCATAAATTTTGCAAGAAACAAACACATCTACAATATAGATGTAAATCCCAAAACGGGGCCTCGTTATCAGAAGAATTCGTTTATTTAACTGAAGTTCTGGGCGTAAACTTGACTGATCAAACCATCGAAATAGGTATTGTCAGTATTTAATAAATCATCCAAATATCTAAATAGAAGTGGAGGCATTGATCAAGAATCGATACAATTAACCCACAGCTCCTACAAGAGACACCAAAGGGAAAGAAACACAAACATGAAACAACAGACCCTAATGGAAACACCAATAATGGAAAGCCAAAAGGACAGTTACTTTCTCATCGGGGCTTGGAGAAATAGATTGGGCTGCACGATTGGGTACAACATGGATATTATACGACAGACTGCATGCATGGTGGTTAACCCAATCACGGTTGGCAACTTTGCTTCCCTCTTTAATTGCACGCCGGTGGGTCAGACCTCAGATTTTATGACGGTACCAACGTAAAGGCTTATTGAGAATTAGAGAGATCTAATTCAATGTAATGTTTGTTGGTGCCTGATGCTCTGTCTCTGGTCGGGCCCATCGGAATCTAACTGTTGGTTTTCTTTTGCTCCAGCATTTCAGTGGTTTCTTGCTGTCGAGTCCTCACCGTTGTCTCACCTCAGTGTTTCTTTGATTATTTGTGTTCACGGAGATGTTGCACTGATTAGTTAGGAGACTTTCATGCGGACTGAACTAATTATTTGTCTAAATCACGGCGGAAGTAAGGGCGAGGATTGTGGCCACGTAAAAACGATTTAAGCCCCCCAGTGGAAATCTTTCCACCGACCGTTCCAAGGCGGTTCTTCTGTGGCGATTTATTTATGTTGTTGTTTGTTACTTACTGTGTGTATCACTTGTGTCTTTTAATTTTGGATGGCCATATGGCCATTTTGTGGGAAAGTAACTGTCCTTATGGCCTTCCTTTGTTTAGGTTTCCATTATGGTCTGGTCGCTTAATGTTTGTATTTCTTTCCCTTTGGTGTCTTTGATGGGTGGAGTAAGTTAATTGTATCGATTCCTGATATTTGTTTTACTTCTACTTTCCACGCAGAGCTGATACCGACCGCACATGAGTACTGGTAATCCGCTTAGAACGTCTAAGCCTGCCCAGGAAAATTGCTGTGAGTCGGCCCGCCCATTGGTTTCATTGGGCGGCAGGGATTGAGATGTCATTTCATCTCAATGTCGGGTAAAAGTCCTACAAAATTGGAAGCAACGACTCCAAAATGACCTAAGCTGAAGGCTTCAATGATTTCTGATTGGTTTTCAACGGAAAGGGACATCATGAAGACTTTTTCATAACAAACCAACAACAGATCCGCTACAAGGGGTGCGCAATTTGTACCCATCGGAATACCAACAACTTGTCTAAAATAACTTAGTACCAAATCAAATTTGGAGAGTTCAGTGGTGGTACAAGAGCTTGTATTTGTAATAAACCGTTCTTTGTATGGTCTTTTACTGGTGAAGTTTAGGCAACCAGCTGGACTAGTCAATGACTAGTTGTAAAGCGAAGAAAGGAGGGAGGGGTCCAGTGTTCCCGAATGTATGTGCTGATTAGCGTTGGTAGAAGAACTCATTGTCGATGAAACACTTATCCAAGTCCCACACACGAACATTACATCACGAACATTGTCCTCCCTAGGGAGGATTGTGGACTTACTTTGTTGTTTCAGGCAAACTGTCCAATACAGAGAGACTCGACTGATAGACCAGGTTAAAATGCATTACAGTTACCCAGTTCAGCTATATTATAACAAAGGAACGATCAAAAAGATTTTTTTCTGTTTACCCGCTTGAGAAAGAAATTGATAAGAAGGAGCAGGCGAATCTCTCATAAACAGTTGAAAAAAATATTTCATTATCAAAGGTAACGTAATTTCGACAGGTAATCCAGCATTTCTAACCCATATTTGCCTGACGTCCCCAAAGCTATGGTAGGCTGGTGGTTAGAATACGTAAGGTTGAACGTTCGAGCCTCTCTAATGTCAGTGACTCTCGCTGTTCACCCAGCAGTAAACAGGTGTTTACTTTTTCATTTATTGTTAGTTTTACAAACATTCTGTATTTTGAGCAAACAAAGTTGGCCATACCCAGACTCGCCAGCTAAAGTGTCCATAGCCTAAAGGCTATGATAGAGCTCCAATGGGACATGAAAGGCGGGACTCAAGCCTCTCCTTTCGCTGCATTTAATCTTCCCCGAAATAAAGCAGGTAGGTACCAAGCTATTAGATGGATGTTTGTTTGCGTCATTTATGGGTTAATATTACCTGCATTGTTTTGGTCCTAGATGTTTCTAGAATCTGCAAGAACCATTATTACATATTCAAATATATTTTTGTTACGGAAGTAGGTGTTTGACATCAGTATCATTCTGGTTTAATTAGAGCCATGTTTTGAGAAAATCTGACTTTACCATTTGCGAACAACAAAGGTGCAGATCAGCCTGTGCATCTGTGCTGTCTGAACAACACCTTGATATTCGTGGCTAGAATAGTACAATACATGTTCTTTCTATATCTAACATGTCAGATTTCTTGTTAGTTCAATACGATAACACAACCCGTCCCAGCAGGCACATGACGTAATAGTGACGTCACATCGACGTCGGTACAACGTCATGACGTTAATACAACGTCACATCGACGTCGGTGCAACGTCATGACGTTGCACCGACGTTGATTTGACGTTGTCCTAGCGACGTGTGCCTGCTGGGGTGTGACATATAGAGGATCTTACATGAGTGCTCGTGTATTATTGAATTTTATTAAACGAGTTGAGGAAAAGAGATAAAATGCGAGGCTTTGCCGAGCATTTTATCCCTTTTCCTCAACGAGTTTAATGAATTCAATAATACATGAGCACGAATGCAAGATTCTATTTATCATATGACATTAAAAACGCATTTTATTCACGATTGTTTACAAAAATGTCAATATTCCGCCTTTATTAAACGCGACGTTGTTAAGGACGTCGTATGTGTAACGTTACGGGACGTATCTAGCTAATTTGCATATTTAATCCACTAGTGGATTATCGAAAATATTACATGGCGTTATTACACTCTCAGACGCGACGTCATATGATAAAGTGCATTCTCTCATATCTCCGAAATGGTTAATTTTCTTGTGAAAATGTGTGATAGTTTTCTCATTTATACTCAAAACATAGGTTGCCGTGTGGTGGCCGCAAAACGTCTCCCCATACATCATCATAGTACAGATTATATTTTCTGGTCATTTGGGATCACTGCATGAGTTCATTTAGAATCATTTTGAGAATAGAGTTCTGCTTAAGCCGGTGCCATAGGGCGTGGCCGGTGTTGCACATTTCATTGCTGGTCATGAACAGACTCAATAAAACCGAGTCTGCTATTTTCGTTTATTTGGTGTATTCTTTGCTTCCAAAGGATCCGACTATTCAGAACTTTTAACACAGTTAGGATATTTTGAGATCAACCCAGTTATCAACGAATGCCGGGCCGACAGCGATTCGACCTGGCAACGTCGTATCGCTGTCTGTCCGACGTTGGTTCGCTGTTTCGAAGTGGTTGGGATGTCCATTTCTGACTCGCTTTGACTAAGCTGACATTCTTCGTTCTGCAATGATTTTTTTTTTATAAAACTTGTGATGTTTTATTTTTTGTTCAGTCATTAGTAATAAATCTGATTGAATATGCTTCAATAACGATAATGCTTGCATTGTAGCCTCAAGCTGAAAATCAAATGAAATCTCAGAGACTAGAACGAAATCAGCAGGAAATCTGCAACGAAGGCAAATGCAGCATATTCGAAAATTAAAAAAACCCTTTGAAGCCACTTTAGCCGTGCACATACATTTCCATTTGACCTAGCTATTAAGTGGCAAACATCTGTTCGTAGAAAAAAGGATAATACTTATGAAATTGTTTTCCGTCTTGCTGAAATCTGCCCTGCCTGGAAGGCGGAGATGAAAGTGTTTCTTTGTATGCATATGTTTGGTGTTGTTTATTATGTGCACCGAAAGACGAACATAATTAACAACACAAACACACATGTTTGGACACCACGTGGGAAACAGTTTCTCGGGTCTGGACAAACAGCAATCAAAGAGATATCACGACCTATACGCGCATACGCCTGCACAAAATACGCGTAACAAATTAACAAAGCCACTATACATTTCCTTAACTGCAAAAGAACGGCCACCATGGTACGAGCATTTGAACTACTTGGAGACTACTTCGTGTGGTGGGGTATCTGAGGAAACTTCATCACGAAACACGCCTATATAATTCTGACCCCCTTGGACCCCACATTTATACAGTAAAACTAGGGTATACAGGGGTAAACCTTATTTTTCTTATTTCTGCTCTAAAATATAAAGTGTGGGTACTTGTTAGAACCGCCTCGATGAGGCGGTTCTTACTAGTGCCCACAATCTATATTTAGAGCAGAAATAAGAAAACAATCACAAATTTTCATCAGAAATGTACTTGTATAGGCGTGTTTGCGTAATGTGGAATAAGGGAGATAAAAATGTATTTAAACTTAACACTATCAAAGAAAATGTTGCTTTGAAAAAATGTCCGGAACAAAGAGCACAACCATTTCAAGCATTCGAAGGAGGAGTAAAGCTAAGTGTCATGACGGAAAGCATAAACACATACATTGGGGGGTAGTTGGGTAAGGCAAAGATGACGTGTATCTCGCGCGATATGGGCGTCCAACTGAAACTGACTTATAGTTAGGCAAGGCAGCATGTAAGGGCAGAGGAGGATTTTTGTTATTTCTTCTGCTCACTATCCGCGGACGCCTGATTACACTCTTCTGGAGTCCATGTCTGTTGATCTGAACATTGATATTTGCCATTTTGTCTATGGACTAATGATTTTGGATTAACGCTTTGATACTATGACCCAAACTACTTTCTACACCTCCATTCATTTTCTCCTCTGTCCCTCACTTTCATCTCCTCTATAATCTCTTCTATCTCTTTTCTACCTTTCTCTGGGCAACGACACAAAGTGACCCACAAGGGTTTCGTGTCGTTAAACCCAAAACAATCAACCATGAAATGCATACATAACTACTGCACCAGCTGCCCAAATTTAATTCACATATAACAACTTGCATAGAAACGACTGCCTTGAAACGGTCAGTAGAATTCAACAAGTTGAAGTGTATAATGTTCGGCAATGTCAATTTAAAAAAAAAACAGAAGTAAAGGTATTGATCAAGAATCGATACAATTAACACACAGCTCCCATCGGAGACACTAAAGGGAAAGATACACACACATGAAATAACTAGACCATAATGGAAACACCAACAACGGAAAGCCAAAAGGACATTTACTCACAAAATGGCCAATTGGCTATACAAAAGCGATACACATATTCAAAGACGAACTTTATCAAAAATAAACCGCGAGAGAAGCTCAGCTATTCAACATAGCACCATTTTAAGCCCCCAGTGGAATTCGTTCCAATGCGGTTCTTCTGTCGCGGTTTATTTTTGTTATGGTTTGTCCTTGAGTGTGTATCGCTTAAATTATTTTGGTTTGGATAGCCTGGAAACGAGGTAATTTTGTATTAACAATTAGGACACTAATAATTGGACGTTACGATTATGGCGTAACGTCGTAGTTACGTTAGTTACCAAGTTAAGTGGAGACATGGGTCTAAGAAGACGTCTATATATAATCAATTACAATTGTTTAAAGGAATAAACTGATTTACTTTCCGCTGTTAATCGATTCTTTTGGTGTCAGTCCATAATCGGGAAAATCGTCACACCAAAAATTGGTAGCAGAGCGAGGTTTTTTTATAAATATAATCGAGAAATAGATAGAACAGATCTGTAAAATGGCGTCAACGGACAATAGAAGAAACAGTTTAGAGAATCGTAGACAATGTGTCGATCATGCCGGTACTACAATCGAGTATACGGAAAAAGTAATTGCATTAAAAAAAGAAAAGGCACGGGCGAAATCTAACTTCACACGGGCTCGAAACAAGTTGGCATCTCTATTAGAAGAACAGGAGCTACCAAGCCGGAGGACAGTTCGAGATGTTTGCAGCAGCTTGGATACTTGGATGGAGAATGCCATGAAGGTAATGGAAAATTTATCAGACTTGTATATACAATATAGAGAATTGGACAAAGGCAACAAAGTCGTGACAGAAATGGAAAAGCTAGAAAACGAATATTCTGCAGCAAGTGAGACGGCAAGAGAATATAAGGATGCGAGAAGGGACGACAGATCAAGTGTCACGTCGGAGATTATATCAACTGACATGTTAAACAAGCTGAACATAACCGATGAAGCAGAAACATATGAAAAACTGCCAATGCAACATATTAATTCGGAAAATCCAAACATTTTCATGACGGCGGCTGATGGTTTCGAGCAAACCAATATATCGACAGAAAAATGTACAGGCAGTAACTGGGCAGACATAGAAACTTCGACACACTCGGAGCATAGGACACAACAAAGCGACAATGCGTTAGATGCAACAAGAACTGTAAATGTTATGAATCCTAATGCTGCAGCTTTCGCGCCAACAACAAGCAGCGCGGTCCCTTCCATTGGACAGGATCTATGGAGACAGCTAAAGAGGGTACAGATACCTGTCTTCTCAGGAGATAAAAGAACCTACCAGAGTTGGAAGGCCGCTTTTATTGCATGTATAGATAGTGCACCGGCAACTGGTGAATATAAACTTTTGCAGCTCAGACAATATCTATCAGGAGAGGCGCTAGCAGTGATAGAAAACCTAGGCCATTCGTCTACAGCATACGAAGCTGATAAAGAAAGATTAGAAAGGAAATATGGGGCAAGACGTCGACAGATAGCAATCTACCTGGACGAGCTCGAACAATTTCGGCAAATTAGACCTGTAAACGCTAGAGACCTTGACAAATTTGCCAACCTTTTAGATATTGCTATAATAAACCTCAAGGAAGCAGGACAATATCACGAGCTTGGTGACGGTTCGCTGTATACAAAGTTGCAGCGAAAGCTAACTGAAGGAATGTTAGCACGATATCATCGCTGGGTTTATGAAAATCACAAGCAGGAGTCGGTAACTGCATTACGAACATGGGTCATACAGGAAGCCGAGTTCCAGACGATAGCGTCAGAGACTGTACATGGACTCGCGGGAATAGCCCCCACAGCAAAGCCTGTGGCGTGGCACAAGAATCAGCGGACATTTTTTGGAGATACAAAGGGTAGCCAAGACAATAAGAAGTTGTCTTGTAGTGTATGCAAAAGGCCTCACGGGGTGTGGAATTGTCCAACATTTATACAACAGAGCGTACCTGATCGCTGGATCGTGGCAAAACAAAATCAGCTTTGCTATCGCTGTCTAGCAGAAAACCATTTAGGCAAATTCTGTCCACGAAGTCGACAGTGTAAACAACGCGGATGCAAAGAGCTGCATCATAGACTATTGCATAAAATGGAATCTACTGAACGAATAGTACGCCCATCGGATGAAACCAATGTAAAAGTCATAGATAGCAGCCAAGAGATTTCTTGCCCAATAGTCGAACCAGTTCCTTCCGTCACGGAGGGGAAGCAAAACGGTGAACAAACAACTATGATGACGCAAAATCACATCCGCTCTGACTTCATAGGACTTCGCACAGTCCCTGTGATTCTGAAGAATGGAGATCGCTCGTTGACAGTGAACGCCCTTCTGGACGACGCGAGTACAAAGACCTACATCAATGCAGATGTTGCTGCCGAACTAGGATTAAAAGGTAAGACAGAACAGGTCACTGTCAATGTATTGAATAACTTAGTTGAGACGTTTGAAACCAGACCAGTTAATGTTGAGCTGAAGAGCGTCAACGGCAAAGTGAGCGTAAAAGTGTCCGCATATACAGCCACCAGGGTAACAGGAAGCATGACAGTAGTAGACTGGAACAAATACAGAATGAAATGGCCACATCTAAAAAATGTTAACTTTCAGCAATCTACGACTAGACCAATAGTAGATATTCTAATTGGATTAGATTGTGCCGATCTGCACTATGCACTTGAGGAAATAAGCGGCAAACCAGGTGAGCCGGTTGCTAGGCTTACTCCACTCGGATGGACATGTATAGGAAACCCTGAGCCATCATATAAGACTGTACTCCAGACAAACTTTGCGTACACTTACTTTGTCAAGGAATTGTCGGAAATTAAAAAACTGAACCAGAACCTTAAAAAGTTTTGGGAAATAGATAGCGCTTCACCAACAACACTTGAAACACCTATAGTCAGAATAAAAGAACAAATAGCACTAAACAAAGTAAAAAAATCGTTTACCTATGAACAGCAAATACATCGTGTGGGTGTACCTTGGAAATGCAATGACCCGATCCTGCCAAATAACTATAAGATGGCATTTCAAAGGCTTGATAATACGGAGAAGAGACTTAAAAGGTCACCTAATATAGGCAAAGCATACGGTGAGTGCATCAAAAGGTATGTTGAGAAAGGTTACGTGAGAAAACTCAGCAACAATGAACAGTCAACGTCGAGATGGTTTCTTCCTCATTTTCCAGTGCTGAGACCCGACAAGGACACTACTAAAACAAGAATCGTGTTTGATGCTGCGGCCAAGTTCGAAGGTTCGTCATTGAATGATCAGATCTATCGGGGGCTTAAACTCCAGCGTGACTTGTTTGACGTTCTACTGAGATTTAGAAGATTGCCAATTGCGGTCGTATGTGACATCAAAGAAATGAATCTTCGAATTGGTATTGCTGATGCAGACAAACCATATCACAGGTTTAGGAGGAAGAGTAAATCTAGGTCAAAATCTAGGAAAGGAAGCAAGTCTGGAAAGAGGTCAAAGTCTAAGAAGAGGTCTAAGTCTAGGAAGAGGTCTAAGTAAAGAAAGAGGTCTAAGTCCAAGAAGAGGTCCAAATCCAGGAAGAGGTCTAAGTTCAGGAAGAGGTACAAGTCCAAGAAGAGGTCTAATTCCAGGAAGAGGTCCAAGTCAAGGAAGAGGTCTAAGTCCAAGAAGAGATCTAAGTCCAAGAAGAGGTCTAAGTCCAGAAAGAGGTATAAGTCCAGGAAAAGGTCCAAGTCTAGGAAGAGGTCCAAGTCTAAGAAGAGGCCCAAGTCTAGGAAGAGGTCCAAGTCTAAGAAGAGGTCCAAGTCTAGAAAGAAGTCTAAGTCCAAGAAGAGGTCCAACTCCAGGAAGAGGTCTAAGTTCAGGAAGAGGTCCAAGTCCAAGAAGAGGTCTATGTCCAGGGAGAGGTCCAAGTCAAGGAAGAGGTCTAAGTCCAAGAAAAGAACTAAGTCCAAGAAGAGGTCTAAGTCCAGGAAAAGGTCTAAGTCTAGGAAGAGGTCCAAGTCTAGGAAGAGGTCCAAGTCTAAGAAGAGGTCCAAGTCTAGGAAGAGGTCCAAGTCTAAGAAATGAGGAGGGGAAGAAATGGAAACGAGGTAATTTTGTATTAACAGTTAGGACAATAATAATTGGACGTTACGATTATGACGTAACGTCGTAGTTACGTTAGTACCAAGTTAAGTGGAGACATGGGTCTAAGACGCCTATATATAATCAATTACAATTGTTTAAAGGAATAAACTGATTTACTTTCCGCTGTTAATCGATTCTTTTGGTGTCAGTCCATAATCGGGAAAATCGTCACACCATAGCCGACTGGTCATTTTGTCGGAAAGTGACTGTCCTTTTGGCTTACCGCTTTTAGAGTTTCCGTTAGGGTCTTGTTATTTCGTGTTTGTGTTTCTTTCCCTTTGATGTCTCTGATGGGAGCTGTGAGTTAATTGTATCAATTCTTACTTCTATTTTACAAGCTGGCCGTTTCTGTTCTGAGGTATTGCTATGAGATAACGATGATGCGCTAACAAGTAAGCTATCTTCATGGGGCACTTGTAACAGAAAAACGGTAATATATTCTGTTTCAACCATAAGAGCATTATCAAAAGCGTGTTGTTTATCCATCTGTTCAATGGGTTCCGCTGAGATAAAGAGAGAATCCGATAGCTCTGGATTTAGAAAACTGAGCATGAAGGCAGAAGTTGGAAATTATACGGTTCGAGTTTATTCGAGGATGCAACATAAAGAAAATGAAGAAAACAATTGAGGAGAGCCATAAGCACAAACACAAGACGCAGTCCATTACTAAAACACGCCTATTCAAATATATTGGTAATTTTACCACCAAAAATGAATATTTTCCGACAAAAATCCTGATATTTTTCATATTTCTGCTCAAAAACATAGATTGTTGGTACTTGTTAGAACCGCCTCGGCGAGGCGGTTCTAACGAGTACCCACAGTCTCTGTTTTTGAGCAGAAATAAGAAAAATAATGTATACCCCTGTAAACCCCGCTTTTACAAAATAAAAGTGGGTTTAAGGGGGTCAAAATTATATAGGCATGTTTTCGTGAGTCCACCCTTGGCACCAGAATGAAGAGGAGAAAAACAATCTCTTATTTCTAACGTTTCTAAAGCTGTAAGCAGATTTTGAGAGGGCAGTTAATTGTAGCATACACAAATATCAGTGTCACAGAGGTGGAAAAAGAACATGGCTCGACCGGGACTCGAACCCAGTGCCTTTCGCATACCGTGCGAACACTCTACCGACTGAGCTACCGAGCACACGGTCGACCTGTTACATCAGCTACTGTAAGGTTGTTGTTTTTTTTCAGTCAGCGACCCTAATAATCGGAATAAGGTTTGTTTGTTTGTTTGTATTGGAGTTTATCGATCCAGTCAACACTATTTTAGGTCATTTTTGAGTCGGTCGGTTTACATATCCACACTTTTTAGGGCAGGCTTATACGTAATCGGTTAACCTGTAAAATGCTCATTCTTTCGCTAGAAACTGTCAACTGCCCCAAGGGAGAAAATGACCGTAGAAAAGATTCCATGATTAATATCCACGAAAGGATGTTGCAGGTATCGAACCCGCGTCCTCCTGATCACGAGTCAGACGCGCACCCGACTGAGCTACCGAGGCCGGCTAATATAATCCGTTGCCAAAGAAAATAAGTTTAGCGTCAGACTATACACAGTCATGATAGAAAACTATGTTTTCCACTTTGGTTGGACCATGGAGGATAGGGTTACAGACTCTGTGACGACTCCAATATGAATCTTTCATAAGTGCGTTGGTTCCACCGTGGCTTTATTACTGGACAGGTTTATTCAGCCACTTTATTTTTGTGAAGTGTTCTCTGTTTGCCAAGACGTCCTCTGTAGCTTTGTCAACTGTATAATATGCTGCTCATTATATCGGTAGCATGCTGTTTCTTTATGAAAGCCGTCTATCTAGTTCCGGATAAAATGCAGCTTAAAAGATCTCACTTGAATATTACATTTTAAACTGTTCAGTCTTTGATCTCAGTATGTGACTAATAAATTTGTATGTTCAGTCAGGTAAGAGGGTTTATTCTCCTTGTTGATAAACACAGCTTGAGCTTGTTAAAGATTTTAAAGAAGTCTTCATTTCTTGAATGGCCGCATAGGATAGTTTTATGTCAATCAGAAGCAATGTAGCAAAGTGCAATAAATCAATGTTGGATTACAATATGTAAAATAAAAATGTTCCAGATTGGAAATTACGGAAGGAACCGTATGATGTCTGATGCAAAGAACATGGCTGATATTACTGTATTTAAATGTATCTAGCGTTATTGTTGTTGCCCTGCTTTATCTGGTAATCTTGTAAAAGAGTATTCCAGGGGACTTGCAGGCACCAGGAATGTCAGATTGCAGAGACAGGCAGCAAGCAGAAGTCTGCGATGTCACAACAGCAAGCCGGGGGCTGGGCATCACGAAAACACGCCTATATAATTCTGACCCCTTTGAACCCCACTTTTATATAGTAAAACTGGGGTTTGTAGGGGTATACATTATTTTTCTTATTTCTGCTCAAAAACATAGATTGTGGGTACTCGTTAGAACCGCCTCGCCGAGGCGGTTCTAACGAGCACCCACAATCTATGTTTTGAGCAGAAATAAGAAAAATATCAGGATTTTTTATCTGAAAAAAAAAAATGATTTTTGATGGTAAAATTTTACCAGTATATTTGAATGGGCATGTTTCGTAATGGGAGGTGTAAGGAATGTCGCCTTAGCCAGTCGGTGGCTAGGAGGCCTAAAGGATGTCACCTTAGCCAGCCGGTGGCTAGGAGGTGTAAGGAATGTCGCCTTAGCCAGCCGGTGGCTAGGAGGTGTAAGGAATGTCGCCTTAGCCAGCCGGTGGCCAGGAGGTGTAAGGAATGTCGCCTTAGCCAGCCGTTGGCTAGGTGTAAGGAATGTCGCCTTACCAGCCGGGGGCTAGGAGGTGTAAGGAATGTCGCCTTAGCCAGCCGGGCTAGGTCTAAAGGATGTCGTGTAAGCCCACCGGGGACTATAGGAGAGTGAGCCCGCAGCAGGGGGTTAGGAAACGTAAGGGATATCGCATCAGTCACCTTCTCTCATACGGTGTCAGTCAGAAAAGGTCTGCTGTTTTAAATTCGAAACGTCTCTTTTCAATAATTTTCTTAGTGTAAAGATAAAGAAGCTTTTTAACGTCGCATATCCGAAACAAATAACATGCGTTCTGCAGAGCTTTTATTGCGAAAAAGTATCCTTTAACAAATACTTACCTGCCTTCATTTATCTTCCTAGGACTACCCCTGATAATGTGAGCGTCAGCCAAGGGAGCACCTAGTACTATTTTTCACGTCTTTGGTATGGCGCGGCCGGGGATTAAATCCGAGACCTCCTATTCCCGAAGCGGACGCTCTACCACTGAGCTATCGGGACCGTTAATGTAAAGTAATGAAAACAACTATCGTTGTGTCCTGAAGCTGCGCGAAAAAAAAAGGTCCATTTAATAAAGTAGTTTGTGCACTGTTTTAAAACGCAAAATAAAGCCTAGTTGGGTGCTGAGCGTTGTGCACCATAGTGTCAATATGTTGCCGGCTGCCTTCGAATTTGATTCGTAAAAAAAATACTCACTGGAAAAAAATGACTGTAAGAATTATGTCACATGTCACATGGGGCTAAGGACATCTGCGTCCAGCAAAAACTCTAATCTGTTTGCAAGGCGGTTACAGGCGGTTGTTCTGTCGCGACTTATTTTTTGTAGTACTTTGTCTCTATCTGTATGTGTTGCTTATATCTTTTGATTTTGGATAGCCGTTTTAAAGTTACTGCACTATTGGCATTTCGCTTGTGATGTTTTCATTAGGGTTTAGTTATTTCATGTTTGTTTGTTTGTATTGGAGTTTAACGGCCCAGTCAACACTATTTTAGGTCATGTTTGAGCCGGTCAGTTTACTTATCCACACTTTTACTGGGCAGGCTTATACGTAGGCGGTTAACCAGTACAGCGCACATTATTTCGCCAGAAACTGACAACTGCCCTTCTTGAATCAGCGGAAGGGAGAGAATGACTGTAGAAAAGATTTCATGACCAATCTCCACGAAAGAATGTTGCCGACTCGGCAGGTATCGAACCCGCGTCCTCCTGATCACCAGTCAGTTTTTCTTTTCCATTTTGTCTCTGATGGGAGGTGTTGGGTAGTGTTTTTTTTTTTGTTTTGGTTTTGGTTTCACGGCCCTTTCAAGATTATTAGACACATATCGAGCCAATCGTTAATCAGAAGTGGGCGAAAACCGGAGTACCGGAGAAAAAACACTTGATCTTCTGTTGCAGAACTTGACGTCTCACGTGTGACCCGAGCCAGGCTCGAACCCACAGCGGTGAGAGACCTAATGATTAAGAGTCAGCCGTCTTCGGAGGCCCGTTAAGTGTTGGGTTGTTCAATCGATTTCTGATCACTTCTAATTAGTATATTCACACATTAAGGGCACCTCCTTTTCTGTCTGTACTTATGAGCTTTGGTCAAACGGCATGGATGCTACGCACATACTTCTCTGTACCCAAATGCAAGAAATCACACTTTCGCTGGATAGTTAGGTTTGGGATTTAAAAACACCTTCGCCGGGAACTGTTCAAAAGTGGTATTTAAGACCACTTTTGAACACATTACGAAAAGACGCCTATACAAAATACATTGATAACTTAACCGCCGAAAAACGAATAATGTCAGATGAAATTTGTTTTATATTTTTCTTATTTCTGCTCAAAATATAGATTGTGGAAAAGAAGTTATACCCCTGTAAACCCCAGTTTACTATATTAAAGTGGGGTTCAAAGGGGTCAAAATTATATAGGCATGTTTTCGTGATGAGTTCCAATGGTGAGTCCTTACCAGAAAAACACTCGGTCAGAGAAATGAGAATGTTAAATATGTTTTTTTAAATAACTAGTCTTAGTCTAGTATTATCTGGTATGAATTGTGGTATTGTACTGTATAGAAACGCTAAAACTGTATTTGAATAGGAAACTATATTCTTAATGGCAATATATCTCACACTGTAAACTATGTGCTTCGTTTCCGTGAAAGAAAGTGTCGAATTTTCATTAACTAAGGCACCAGAGTATAAAGAAACAAGAAATGAACAATTATCTGATTTTGTGGAGAATGAGTCTTTGATTTACACATCATTAGTTCTTGGCAAGAATCAATGAAATGTTGACAGGACCTGTAAATCAAGACAGGAAAAGGATGGAATTATAACTGTACCAAAGAAGATTAGTTTTCGGGCCCATCATAACCAAATAAGCCGACCCGTGGAATAAGGGCTCTGATTTACGTTCTTAAACACTCGAATGTAGCTAACTGATACTATTCCGAAATACAATGAAATTCCGCCACCTAAATGTAAGACTTCTTCTTTTTTTTAAAAAAAAAACAGTATAGTAGGTTTCACTTCTTTCTTTGTGTTTTCTACAACCAGTGTCTCCTTCTAAAAGACAACCTTAGGGACTTCAAAGACAAACCATAACAAAAATAAACAGCGACAGAAGAACCGCCTTGGAACAGTCAGTGAAATGAATTCCACTGGGGTGGGTGGGGGTGTTGGGTGGGGGGGGGTGCTTAATCGATTTTACGTGGCCATAATCCTCGCCCTTATTTCCGTCGCGATTTAGAAAAATAATCTGTTCAGTCCGCACGAAGGCCTTCTAACTCATCAGTGCAAAAGTATTGTTCTAAACACATACTGTTTTTGGCTCGAATAGAGATCAGCAAATTGTCTGAGACAAGTATTTTCTCCTGAGCTAGCTCAAACACAGATGTTTGTTAAGATTAAGTTAAAGCGAACAAAAAACAGCACTAAATTTCCGCGATATGTGATTTGCGCAATCGGGCGCAGTTTCAATTTTATTTCGCATTGGGGTCTTTATAAGAAATATCATTCGACTGGTCCCATGAAGCTAATAAAAAGATCAAGCTACCTAAAAGTACCAGGCAATGTGTTTATTCGGGATACCTTCGTTGCATTTTGAAACCTTGATACATACATATTACCTGAAGATAACTCCACAGATAATCAGTGACGTTGCTGACGCAGGTATCTCAACGCGTTGTATTCTTGCTTCATCACACCTGTTACGTTAATTTTAATTGTTGCCCTTGATGACACATTGAATCGCTAGGAGACCTCCATGTGAGCCGAAGCGTACTTATCTGTGTAAGCCGCGGCTAAAGATGTGTGGGAAGGAATGAGCCCACCCCCCACCCCCCACTCATGAAAGCGGTTTAGACGGCCCGGAAATTATTAGTGGCCATCCCAAGGCGGTACTTGCGTTGCGGTTTCATTTGTTTTATGTTCGGTGCTGTTCGTGGTTTAAATGCTTTCATTTTAACACTTCTAAATACTTTCGTTCATCTGTTTGGGATTGAGCTGCTAATCAGGCTTGTCACTGATGAGATAGGAGGCCATCATGCGGACTGAACACAGTATTTGTCTTTATCGCGACGGTAGTAAGGGCGAGGATTGTGGCCTTGTAAAATCGATTTAAGCCCCCCAGTGGAATTCGTGTCCGCTGATCGTTCCAAGGCAGTTCTTCTGTCGCGGCTTATTTTTGTTATGGTTTGTCTTTGGGTGCTTGTGTCTCTTTCCCTTCGGTGTCTCTGATGGGAGCTTTGGGTTAATTGTATCGATGCCGGATCATTGCCTCACTTTCTATTTTGTCGCGTGTGGTTTTGTTGTTTGTTAAAATGTGTTTGTCCATCTTTCCCTTTGATGTTTGGGACAGGCTTTGAGTTCTGAAGTATCGTTACTCACTTTATCTATACAAGACTTACATTTCTTTTCTTTCTCTTTAATTTCTTTCGCCAAGGCATGTATTTTTTGTATTTTTTCGCAGTTGTATTCATTAATTTTTCGACATATGTTAAAATTACAATATAAAATTCGAAGTATTAAGTCTAGGATAGATCTGTCTCGTTGTACAGCAGCACTATCGTTTGTTTATTCTAACTCTCCAGTAGACAACAAAGCCTCAATACAACAAGTCGAAATTACAACAGAAACAAGATATGTATAAACCATTGTCGCTAAAGAATCGGCATATTTGATTGAGCTATAGACACATCCAAAATCTACGTCATTGTTACTATTTGGTGCTTATGCACGTCTAAATTATTTTTAGTAGGTATATGGCAAAGCAGCGTGACTAAAGTATTTTAGATGAAATACGTTAGGCAAAATACGTATCGCCACGCACCGAGCGGGCATATATCATGAGATATATTCATGCACGGTCTGTGGGGAAATTATTCGCCATAAAGTAGGCCGCTATAAGTCTGATTTTTACGTAGTTTGCCTAAAAAGTCACCAAGCGCCAAATAAGGCCATATATATTTCTCATGCCAATCGCATTGTTGTGGATATTCGTACTGACGGGATTTATACCATGGATCTGTAGGGAAGTTTCATCATTTTTCTCCAAAGGAAATTCAATTGTAACAGAGATCAATTTTCTGCTGAAATTAGCTGCATGGCTAAAATTGTGGTCAGTGTCTATACTTCTCATAATTTTATCGAGCTAGCACGGGTATGCATGATTTTCCTGTAAGGCCGATAGTTATAAATAACCTAAAAATTATCGTAATGTCAGCGGCAGGCCAGAAGTAAGAGTATAAGAGTATACATAAAATTGTGCCGAGCCAAACGCCGAAGCTTTGACCGTATATTAAATCTATGTTTAGTTTTATTTTTGCAAGAACATGCATGTATGTTTTGGAGGGGTTTTCTTCTTAGTATACGCCAACTTTCTGAAGCCTATTCTGGATTCATTTTAGAAGCCTCCGTGTTGTAGTGGTTATGCTTCTCGCTTGATAAACCAAGGATCACAGGATCGATCCCGGGCTTCTCCTGAATTCGAACGAGTCTTTAAATCGAGGTCCTATCTCCGTATGACCCTAGATGTTGGTGAGACGTAAAACTATGGCACTCGCTCGTTCTGGATTCATTTAGGCTTTTTATAGAAACTTTTTGTAGAACATATAGCCACCTTTCAAATTATATGCATGTTTTACATTCCAAAACCAGAATGAGGCTAAGCTGGCAAACATTAGTAGAATGAATAATGGCTACAACTGAATCTTCCATTGTAATTTTTTTCTGAAACAAAATCAACTCATTTTCATTGTTGTATACCAAATTGTACTTTGATGGTAGATATGACAGAGCCTTGTCTTTTCCCCAATTGCTAAAATTGAAGTGTATAGTAAACAAATTATCATTAAAATAAGATGACGGGCCCCATTTAAAGGTTTGAACATTACTGATGATTCATAGTATTTCTTTAGCAAAATTAAAAAAAGAAACATCTTAAATACCTTTCAGCAAAATATCCTGTCTTTTATTTGTAAGGTAGAGCAATTCCAGAATTGATATTAACCCGTTTTGTACCAAATGGATTCTTCCTACCTATATAAAGCAGGAGTCCACTTCAAAATTTAGGGGTGCCATGTTTTGTTACCTTTTACGATTTATTTGAAAAAAAATAAATAAATAAAAAAAGCTGAACAGTTTGCAAAAAAAAAAAAAAAAAAAAAAACAGCTGAACTTTTTGCAAATAGTGTAGGCCCTGATCAGACACTGCATTCTGCAGCAGCAGTGTTTGCCAGTATCCCATTCTGGGGTTTCTGGTACAAAATGGGTTATACGAGCTCGTATGTAAATATCTTAGTGTTACCGTAGAAAATCCAAAGATGCCACGTACAGCCATCACGTCTAAGAGCTTGACTGTTGAGGACATGTGTATATATGGCTGATCTGGATGATTTGTTTGTTTGTATTGGAGTTTAACGGCCCAGTTAACACTATGTCATTTTTGAGCCAGTCAGTTAACCTATCAACACTTTTCCTAGGCAGGCTTATACGAAAGCGGTTAACTAGTACAGTGCACATTCTAGAAACTTACAACTGCCCTTCTTGAATCAGCAGAAGGCAGATAACGACCGTAGAAAAGATTCCATGATCTGTCTCCAAGAAAGAATGTTGCCGACACCGGCAGGTATCGAACCTACGTCCTCCTGATCACCAGTCAGACGCGCATCCAACTGAGCTGTCGAGGCCGGTCTGATCTGGATGAACAAACAACTGTCACATTAAAATTGAGTCAGCCAGGACAGAATGTCAAACACTTAAACAACAGCTATATTTAGAAAGTTTGGGTGTAGCAAGGTTTTTCACAGACAGTAGTTTGAAAAACTTACACATGAGCTGTTCCGTCTTTTACTAAATGCATCAAACATGCAAAGTGCATACTACATGGCCCGTTAGATGTCCATTAGGTTTAGTCAGGCGCAAAAGATGCGTATTTATATATATAATGTTATATAGATGAGTTTATCATTTTATCATGTTTATGTTTTGGTTACGGGTTGGCCTCCTTTTTGCAAGACTTAAGTCACGTGTTCACTTCAATTGCTCAGTAGCAACAGTAAGCAGAAAAATTGTCACACGGGGATTATCCATGAGCTTATGCCAGACTTCTTTATGCAGTTGTGTCCAGGAACCAGGGTAATAGCAGACTGCTGAGATACGAACTCAACAACCTTCTTCGCTAGATTTTAACGTTCAGTCCTACTCAAATTATATAGGAACCAACACTTTCACATGCCTTCTTCTCATGGTGCTGTTACATTCATATCTTCTTTGTACAAAGGCTGCATGCCAGATGTTGAAATAACAAAGTTATCTGGCCTGCTAGACTTGCGTGACCCATGGGCTGGATGATGTGGTGGTAGATGAATGCTTCATTTTGCTTAAATTGTTTGCTGCAAAAGGCATCAGACTCCACATTTCTCACTTTCAGATCAGCAATAATAATAATAATATATATAAAAAAAGTTTTCTAGTGAAGTCAATGATATTGAACAAATTGCAAATCCCAAAATCCATACCGGCGAATCAAGGAAATCGTTTGTTTGATGCACCATGTCCCCTTTCATTAGCATTTGTTTTACAACCCATGTTTAATACATATTTCTTAGAGGGCACATCCTTCTTCTTGGGCAGGAATTGTTGTTTACCTCTTTTTCCATAGTCTAGAGGCCACAGAAGATAGAAGTGAAGGTAATGATCAGGAATCGATACAATTAACCCACATCTCTCATCAGAGGCACAAAAGAGAAATAAATATGAATATGAATTAGTAAATAATTGTTTGATTGGTTTATTTGAGTTGTGGTTTAACGTCCCTGTCAACACTGTATAGGTCATTTTGAAGACGTTGCTCTCAATTTTGTGGGACGTTTACCCGACATCGAGATGAATTGACATCTCAAGCCCTGTCGCCCAATGGAACGAATAGGGACAGCCCGCCTCACACCGCTTCGCCTGGGCAGGCTTAGATCCGCTAAGCGGTTTATCAGTACTCGTGTGGGGTCGGTTTCAGCTTTGCGTGGAAGCATCATGCAGCCCATCTATTTCTTCTTTTAATAAAGTAAATAAAGCTTAATGGAAACATCATTTGGGGGAACCAACAGGACAGTTAATTTCCCACAAAATGCACAATTGGCTATCCTGTCATCATTGAAGGTCCTAACCAGACTGTGTAGTTGCGCAGTCTGAAATGAGTCTTCACCAGTTGCAAGTTTTGAAGTAGGTTTTGTGATGCACGGGCATCTTGTACAATGTGATGTTAGTGAGAACACTCTCCGTTAACGAAGCAAACGTTGTCTGCTTTTGTCACTTAAATAGATAGGTGCCTTAATCAGAAGAAGTGGGGTACACTTTCCATAGGAAATGTGATATGTAATTGTTTACATTTCTTATCTTAACATGATTATTTTTCCATGAATTTGTTTGATAAGTCAAAAGAGCAAAACAAAAATGGCCTTGTGTCAAAACACTTAATCAAAAGTAGGAACTTAGAAGAGAAATAAGTAAGAGAACCAGCCTCTGTATACTAAGCTGAAACAAGTGCCCCATTAACATATATGACTTTCTCCTGAAGATGACTTTTTGGATTTAAAGAAAAAAAATAAAATTAAGAATTAATATACTAACTAGCCTGACCTATATGTATGCTAACATTCTGTTGCTAGTAATCTTAGCCAGCTTACAAGTTTGTTTGCCAGCTTAGCCTCGTTCTGGATATACATTAATATTAATGAGCTATAATATTAAGAAAGGTCTATTTATTAACTTTGGATCACTTGCTTGATCCATAGCTTCTGACTGCTGGTTGTTAGCAAACCGAGGTCCTGTCTCTATATGACATTAGGTGTTGAGGGGACGCAAACTTTAACAGACAGGTTTAAGCATATCTTCATCATCAGGGCGAATTCTTAGACAAGAGCCTGTCGGGTTATCCGTGATGATGAACCGAGATGAATTGGTATTGCAAGCATGTTCATGTTTGTGTAGGAAGAATTATGTTCAGGAAGAGTTACGAGTTCATTTTCTGTTGATACATATGTAAATAAGTCGAACTTCGATGGTTCGAACACTTTTGGGACCACGAAATTCTGTTCGAGACAGGGGTAGTTCGAGCCACTGAGGGTTACTGCCAGGAGGCATAAAGGGGATAGTTTGGGGCTTCCTTTCGGTGTTCTAGAACATCAATGTATGCTGCGTGTACTCATTAGAATCGCCTCGTTGAGGCGATTCTAATGAGTACACACAGCATACATTTGCAAGATAAGGAACGAAAATAGCTTTAATTTTCCCCTTACTATTTCTTATGTAGCGAAATTCCCTAGGGACTCCAGAAAGGGTTCGACTCAGCCATGGTAAACGAGCCAGCGGTGTTCGAGCCATCGAAGTTCTACTGTAACGTGATTTTGATTTGCGAGAACTGCATTGCGTAGGATGATAAGTTTGGGTATTTGGTCGTCACGCGTTGTAACGACCTGAGCGGCGCAGATGACGTCAGCAACGTCATCAACGTCGCAAAGACGGTCCTAACGTTACGTCTACCAAATACGGAAATGATTTTAGCTTAGTATTGGACGGCAAACAGTGCAGGTCCGTTCATGCTATTTGCTACGGCAAACAGTGTGTTCCCTATCAAATGTTGATTCGCGTGGTGTAGAATAGGTAAAAATCTTCCTGTTTTTAGTTTCTATCTGTTGTTAATGTAACCAATTTGTGAACAGCCATATTTGTGAGCCGTGATATGAGATTGAGTTTTTGTTATTTTTTTCAGGTAATTTGCGAATGACCAGGTAGCGTAAAGGTGCAGTCTGTTCAATTGCCTCTTACTGTGATGATGCAATGAGCATGAATTTGATGAGTATTATGCTCATCTGTGGTGAGCATTAAATTGATTTCTGTAGTGTTCAGTAAGGGAGCATAAATTTTGAGTATTCAAGCGCTGGGTGCTGATATTTGTTGCACAGTCAAGCTGGGTTCTGCCGCTCGGTTATTGTCGCATGCACTGATCAGCCTGTTTGTCTGATCAACGCATGCGCAGTAACGATATATGCATGAACATTTTCTGTCTTTTCTGGGGCAGGGATCATGGTGTAATGTATACGTTTTGTGAACCGTATGTTAGTTGATTATCGTCGTTTCCAGGCGGTCTATGTTGGGAGGTGACGAGGTGGAGCGACCTTCTGCTCCCTGGTCTATATGAGCAGGTAACTAACGACGGGCCAGAGGGTATAGAGCCTAGCAGAGACGGGCAAAACCCCGATTGCGGACCGTCCAGACCCGTCCCCGGGAAATCGTATCTACTGGACTGAGCCGTGTTTCTCGCAGCTCCAGAGATTGGAATCAATGGTGTCGACATAAAAAGTTGCCGAGTGTGTAACTAAAGATATGGGTCCAGTTGTTCAAAGCATCGTTAGCTTAACGAGCTCGTTAGTGGTCATATTGTTAACTGTTCTAGCAAGTTAAATATATGAATTTTTGGTATTTTTGCTGAAAAAATGTGAGCAGCTTTTGCATCCGCAAAAGCTGCTCACATTTTTTCAGCAAAAATTTCAGCATATTTGCCATAATAAATGATCAAAATTTTAACGATACGTTAGCTAACGACGTCGTTAGTTTTGAACAACTGGCCCATGGTCAACTTAAATAGTTGAAATTGTTATAATTTAGTTCGTGTCTCCATTGGAATACCAGTGCACTATTGCGGTGACGTAGTCCACCCTAAGTGGTCTTGTATTTTTTTCAGCCGGCATATTTTTTTCCGTTGGTTTACTTCGTTCGTGCGCTTTGTGTTATTTGTTTCTAAATAATTTTCATGTCACCGTCAGGAGCACAAAACGTGGTTTTGCCTTCGGGGCGTGCGCCGTTAAATGTTGTGAAAAACAAATGTAGTGTTAAGTGTTGGTATTGTTGTTTATAGTTATTGTTAATAGCTTATGTCTTGTATATATCATCTTTCTTGTGCCTTGCCCCACAGTTAGTTTATACTAATTTATTTTAGTTCGATTGCGATGGAAGCTTCAAGCTTATTTAATCGCTCTCGAACACTCATTCCGGATGTTATCACGCGCGTGAGAGAGAGGTAGTGACTATTGCACCACTGCTACCCATTTGCACCTTGGTGGAGTGAGGCGGTGTCATTACGTGACTTGCCCAAGGACACACCTCGATACCGGGTGCCGGATTCGAACGCACAACCTCTCGAGCATGAGTCGAACGCGTTAACAACTGCGCTATCGAGGCTGACAGTTGCCCGTTCACCAGTCAGAGATTACCCTCGATCGTCTTGTCAGCATGTGTGCTTGTGGGACGCCGTGTGTGTAACCGTCATACCAGGTAAAGGTCATTAGCCTCGTTTTCTTTGATGGGCAAAATAACTTGCGGTTCCGTACTCTACCTTTGATTTAACACGAATAACTTTCTTTATCACATGACGTCGCGTCTGAGAGTGTAAAAACGCCATGTAATATTTTCGATAATCCACTAGTAATCCACTAGTGGATTAAATATGCAAATTAGCTAGATACGTCCCGTAACGTTACATGTACGACGACGCGTTTACTAATGGCGGCATATTGACATTTTTTAAACAATCGTGAATAAAATGAATTTTAAATGTCATGATAAATAGAATCTTGCATTCGTGCTCATGTATTATTGAATTTATTAAACTCGCTGAGGAAAAGGGATAAAAGGCTCGGCAAAGCCTCGCATTTTATTCCTTTCCCTCAACTCGTTTAATAAATTCAATAATACATGAACACTCATGTAAGATCCTCTATGTAATAACTATTCCATCGTCCTATCAAAATAGTTTGCCATGAATCATGTTGGGCATTCAACTGCTTCTATCTCGTAAAAATTTAGTTAGATGGAAAATATATCGGCTTTAATTTTTTCCGTTCATCAAATAAAGGGAATCAACAACGTTTCGTCATATTAGTTGGTAGTTTTATAACGCTTTTAGACAACAAAATGTGCGATGAAATGTCTATATCATGTTATACTTAAAAACATAATTGTCAACGATTAGTTTTTTTTTTTTTTTTTTTTTTTTTTCGAAAAAAAAAGAGTTAAATTATACGATGGATATTCGAAAATCTCATTGACACTATACGGAAACATGCTTGTTTTGCCAACCAGATAAAAGAGGTACTCAACAGGGGGTGGGGGGGGGGGGGGTAAATGGCGCATGCGCAATGAAATATAAACGAAGTCAGGTGTCAAAACTTGGACCCGTCTGTACTTGAGTCATTGTTTTATTTGGCATTATTAAATAAAGAAAAATGGGACATTTGGCGCATTTAAGACTATAATTGTGAATGCTGTTATTATAACATGAGCATTAAGAATACATTATGGTCATACATCGGGAGTCTGAAACAGGAACTTCGATGATTTCAACTTCATTGGATTACGCGTTTCAGTAGTTGTCTGTCGCTGACCTCAACAAAACACGAACACAAACCCACAGTATACAGGTCTTCTGAGTCAATTACGTTAGTTATTTTAATTTTGAATGTTTCGTTTGTTTGATTTGAGGCTTAACGTACCTGTCAGCACTGTATAGGTCATTTTGGAGACGTTGCTTTCAGTTTTGTGGGACTTTTACCCGACATTAAGATGAAATGACATCTCAAGCCCTGTCGCCCAATGAAACAAAACAGGGTTTATAAGCATGCATGTTATGGATTGTCTTTGAGTGTTGGTATCGCTTAATATATGTTTTGCTTTGGAATGCCAACTGGCCATTTAATGGGAAAGTAACTGCCCTTTTGGCTTTCTGTTATTAGTGTTTCCATTAGGGTCTAGTGTTTCTTTCCCTATGGTGTCTCTGATGGGAGCTGTGGGTTAATTGTATCCATACCTGATCATTGCCTTCACTTCAATTTTTATAAGCATGAACGGTCCGACTTGCATCGTTTTGCCTTGGTAGGCTTAGATCCTCTAAGTGGTTTACCAGTACTCATATGCGATCAGTTTCAGCTCTGCGTCGAAGCTTAATTTAGGCCATCTATTTCTTCAAGCCCCGATGGTCGGGGCCGAATTTTGAATGTTTATCATTTCAAATGCATCGCAGCGGAAGGAGAGGAACGGGCAAGCATGTCTCCATATACATGGCCAAAAGAACACTAACAGGGCTGAGATCACATTGCAGATAGAAAATGGGAGTTTCGGCATTATTGAGATCTGTTTTGAGATTCTTTATAACACGAATTGAACGTTTTGGAAACAAATAGACCAGGTTACTCAGAAAACGCCAAGGACATTGCAAATATGCATCTCAAACATGACAATAGTCGCATATATAATACGATAACACACCCGTGTGTTTAAATTCCATCTTTATTTCTCCAGATTAAGCACGTTTCAGATGGAAAAAAAAAATGTTATTTGTTTTCTTATTGCTGGATCAAATATGAGGCGGTTCTTCCGAGTTCCAACAACCTATAGTTTTGATCAAAAATAAATAAAATAATGAACCCCCTCCACCCCCTCCCACGTAAACTCAATTTTCCCTATATAACGTGGGATCTAGAGGGTTGTTTATTACACGGACTTGTTAACCAGATTATATGACCTGCACTCTGCACTTTGCTAAAGGGGAATGGGAACATCTGGCAGATTTTTCCGCCATTTTTCAAAGGGCGACAACTTTCGGGATTTCCTGTTTGCTTTTCTATAAGCCCTGTCCCACTGGAAAAGGGATCTTTCCTTAAAGGAAAGAATTGGCTCCCCTATTGACATTAAAGACAAAAATACTTTTGCAGGAGTCGCCTCCCCCGAAGGTGTATACTTCAAGAACGGGAAGATGTTCTGCCACAAACACCAGTGTTGCACTGAAGTGTCATACAATTCTCATCATCGAGTGTTTTTACGTCGTATAATGTTTCAGTGTCCTGTACAGAAAGGATGGGCGGATACAGAGATAAATAAAGCATAACACACAGAGAGATCAGTTGAAATTTCCTGCCGTATGTTGGAGAGAAGAAACATCAAGACTGACATTTAAAGTTGTTTTACACAATGGAATGCAATTTGGGTGTATTTATCATGTTTTTAAAATGAGATAATGCATTCTGAAAACATTCTCTGCAGGTGTCAAGACGATCCTATTAGTCTCACTGGCAACATCAGTTACTTCCGAGATATTTGTCTGAACAGATCTGTATGAACAAAAAAGCTCACTGAAACAAATCTAAAGTCAATGCTATATATATATTTTTTATCAAAAATAAGGAAAATAATGAACACCCCCGTAAACTCCAATTTCTATATATAACATTGGATTTTGAGGGGTGTTTATAACACGGACTTGTTAATCTGATGTCTTCCCGCAGAGAATACAAATGTCACCTGCACTTGACTTAAGGGGAATGGGAACAACTTCAGGGGAGGCAACTCCTTCAAACGTATTTTTGTCTCCCTTGTCAAAAGTGGTCAACTCTTAAAGGAAAGAATTTGCTCCTGAGGAGCAAATTCTTTCCTTTAGGAGTAGACCCTTCTTTTAGTGGGACATGGCTTATAGAAAAGCGAACAGGAAGCCCCGGAAGTTGCTTTGTTTTATTTCACGAACCTATTTCTTTCAGCTGTTTACAATAGAAGTAAAGGCAATGATCAGGAATCGATACAATTAACCAACACCTCCCATAAGAGACGTCCCTAATGGAAACACCATTAGCGGAAAGCCAAAAGGACAGTTACTTTCCAACGCAATGGCCAATTGGCTATCCAACACGATACATACATTCAAAAGATTAACTGTTTGCAGAAAGTTCATAATTTAAGTGGTCTACTTAAGTTCGAAATTGTCAGGGATAATATTCTATTCTGTTCAGTTTGGTTTCATTATACAAATGTACTGAAAATTTTAACACCAAAGAAAGCGACAATTTCTGATAAAAAAAAATCTGAATTTTTAGTTCACCAGAGCCGATGGCTCCGGGGGAGCTTGAAGTATAGGTAGTGGTCTGACGCCCGTCGTCTGCGTCGTCGTCGTATGTGTCGCCGTCAACATTTTAAATATCTCCTCTGAAACCACTGGGCCAATTGAAACCTAATTATATGTGGATCCTCCATGGTGTTGGACTAAAAGTTTGTTCATGGGATTTTGGTCAGATGACCAAGATGGCTGCCCTGTCCATATATGGTAAAACCCTTTAAAATGCCTCTTCTGAGGAACGAAATAGCCGATGGCCATGAAACTTGGTATGCGGCATTAGAGACTTGGACCCTACCAAGTTTGTTCAAATGATTGACCTTGACCTAATGAACATCTGGATCAAATTTGGTCACTTTGACATTTTTATGCCCCCAACTTCGAAGAAGTTGTGGGGGCATATTGGTTTTGCCCTGTTCGTCCGTCCGTCCTTCCGTCCTTCCGTCCTTACGTCCGTCCCACTTTTTACTGCATAGCATAACTTTAGAACCATGGGTGCTAGGTTTTTGAAATTTCATATATGGATTCCTCATGAAAAAATAATTGACCCGTGTTTTTTTTCTCGTCAGGATTATGCCCCTTTTTTGAGTTATGCCCCTTTGCAAAAATACTATGAAATCTTGTAAGCAAGATATCTCAAAAACTGTTTGAGCTATTGCCCTGAAACTTTACATGCTGGTTGGGGATGATGAGTAGATGAACTGATTAACTTTTGAAAAAAATCCGAAATTTTTTTCTTGAGTTATGGCCCTTTGAAATTTTTCGCGTTTTAAGTTTGTAAGCAAGATATCTAAAAAAACTATTTGAGGTTTTTCCCCGAAACTTCACAGACTTGTCGGGGATGATGAGTAGATGAACTGATCAACTTTTGAAAAAAATCCGATTTTTTTTTCTTGAGTTATGGCCCTTAGATTTTTTTCGTGTTTTCAGCTTGTAAGCAAGATATCTCAATAATTGTTTGAGCGATTGCCCTGCAACTTTACAAGCTGGTTTGGGATGATGTGTAGATGAACTGATTAACTGTTGAAAAAAAATCCTATATTTTTTTCTTGAGTTATGGCCCTTTGAAATTTTTCGCGTTTTAAGTTTGTAAGCAAGATATCTCAAAAACTATATGAGGTTTTTCCCCAAAACTTCACAGACTGGTTGGGTATGATGAGTAGATGAACTGATTAACTTTTGAAAAAAATCCAATTTTTTTTTCTTGAGTTATGGCCCTTTGATTTTTTTCGTGTTTTCAGCTTGTAAGCAAGATATCTCAAAAATTGTTTGAGCTATTGCCCTGAAACTTTACAGGCTGGTTGGGGATGATGAGTAGATGAACTGATTAACTTTTGAAAAAAATCCGAAATTTTTTTCTTGAGTTATGGCCCTTTGAAATTTTTCGCGTTTTGGCGTCCTTCCGTCCTTCCGTCCTTACGTCCGTCCCACTTTTTACTGCATAGCATAACTTTAGAACCATGGGTGCTAGGTTTTTGAAATTTCATATATGGATTCCTCATGAAAAAATAATTGACCCGTGTTTTTTTTCTCGTCAGGATTATGCCCCTTTTTTGAGTTATGCCCCTTTGCAAAAAATACTATGAAATCTTGTAAGCAAGATATCTCAAAAACTGTTTGAGCTATTGCCCTGAAACTTTACATGCTGGTTGGGGATGATGAGTAGATGAACTGATTAACTTTTGAAAAAAATCCGAAATTTTTTTCTTGAGTTATGGCCCTTTGAAATTTTTCGCGTTTTAAGTTTGTAAGCAAGATATCTAAAAAAACTATTTGAGGTTTTTCCCCGAAACTTCACAGACTTGTCGGGGATGATGAGTAGATTAAAATGGCCACCAGAGCTAAAAATAGAAAAACCTTTAAATGATATCTCCTTCTAGCCCATTAGTTCAATTTGAAAATTATTTCACAGAAATGTTCCTAAGGTGACCCTGTACCAAAATTGCTTAAATCGTTTCAGCTAATTAAAATGGCCGCCAGACCTAAAAATAGAAAAACCATTAAACGACATCTCCTCCTAGCCTATTAGCCCGATTTCAAAATAATTTCACAGAAATGTTCCTTGGGTGACCCTCTACCAAAAATGCTAAAATGGTTCTGAACTGCCTGCCAGAGCTAAAAATAGAAAAATCTTTAAACAACATCTCCTCCTAACCCATTGGCCCTATTTGAAAATAGTTTCACAGAAATGTTTCCTGAGGGACCCCCTACCAAAGTTGCTAAAATGGTTATGCTCCGCTAACTAAAATGGCCACGAGAGCCTTTACACAACATCTCCTCCTAGCCAATTAGCCTGATTTCAAAATATTTTCACAGAAATGTTGCTTTGGTGACCCTCAACCAAAATTGCTAAAATGGTTCCGCTCCACTAAACAAAATGGTCACCAGAGCTTAAAATAGAAAAACCTTTAAACAACATCTCCTCCTAACCCATTGGCCCCTATTTTAAAATAATTTCACAGAAATGTTCCTAAGGTGACCCTGTACCAAAATTGCTAAAATGGTTCCTCTCAGCTGCAACTTTTTGATTTTCTAACACTGAGGCAACAAAAAAAAATGTTCAAATCATCCAGATCCCCAGACCCAGATCAACATTACGCCCAAATATAGTTAAAACCCTCACAAATCATTTTCACTAGAACCACTGGGCTTATTGTCTTGAAACTTGGCATGTGACATTCGGTAATAAAGTACTACCAAATTTGCAAGATCGATGACCTTGGTTGACCTTGAGCTACTTCAAGCAAGGGTAAAATTATGTTCCCTTGCCATTTCAGTGACAAAAAGGTAAACAAACACATTTTGTTAAAATATCCTGGTGCAAGTCATGAGATTAGATATAAAATGAATGTCAATGAATACTAAATGTCAAGGTCTTTTGGGCATTTAACCAAGGATAACTTGCATTCGAGGCCCATTGACTTGAAAATGAACTGCTTGAAAAATAGATAACGCTGCATAATGCTTTCCTGCAGAGCTGAAACCAATGACTACTGGTAAGCCTCTTAGAGGTTCTAAGCCTATTGACAAAGAGTGTTTTACACGAGAATGTACATGCGTATAAACCCTATTGGTTTTGTTGGAAAAAAATGTGAGATGTCATTTCATTTCGGATATCAGGTAAACATCCCAGAAATTTTAAAACATCTCCAAAATGGCCTATACAGTATATAACCACAAATCAATTATATAAAAAAATGTGTCTGTTTCAATTAAATTTTATACGCAGCCTATGACTGGTGGACTAAAGTTTGAGTGGTAATGGCCACATGACTAACCTGATCACCTTGCCTAAATATGGTAAAAGCGTTATAAAAAAAAATTACCACAACCACTGGACCAGTTGTCTTGAAACTTCATGATTTCATCACATGATTGATTACTACAAAATACAAAAAATGGTGATAGTTTATTAAATTGAATTAGAATTATGCTTCTTACTGATGTAAAAAAATTTCATCAGCCTAAATTTCTTATGTCAGAACCAATTAATGGAGTTTTGCATATGTTTCAATATTGGCAAGTTCTAAATTCTAATTCTTAAATGTTGATTTTAATTTTCGTGCATATATTTTATAACAGAGATAAGTATAAGAAAAGTTATCACCCTTCATTTTCATATAAATATTATGTTTCAAAGACTGACAAAGCCTCCTTGTAATTTTCTTGTGAGTGAGCTTTCAAGCGAAATTTGTACACGTGCAAGCTTCATTATTCCTGCAATCAAAATATTTCCAGTCTCTAGATGTTGGGAGAACACTATCTATGGGATAGATATCAATTCCAAAGCCATTACATACCACACTAAAATCATTTACAATGCAAAGTGACGAAAGTTCGAAAAGCTCATGGTGTTTCGAGAGGAGAGAAAGAACCCAATCACAGTGAAACTGTCCTCCACATGCAAGGGTTCGATTCCAAATGCAGATGAGATCCTGCAACGCATTTCTGAAGGAGAACTCATTGCTCCATATCCACTATACTACGGTTTAGGATTTGATTCAACGATGACCACATACAAATTTGGACCCATAGTTCATGAACAGTATCTTAGAGCATTACAGTTACATGAAAAACACTGGATAAAAGATGCAAGGTATTATGCTTCTTTGTTTTTCGCGGAAGAATAGTTTGTGGAACTTAATGCATGCTTGCTTAAGACAGGTTGCTCGCTTAATAAAGGTGGCCACTAAGACAAGTTTGACTGTATCTCTAAAACTGTATGAGCTATTATCCTGTAACTTAAAAAACTAGTAGGGGGTGATAAATAAACGACCTGATTAACTACAGCTTTTCTTGTGTAATTTCAGCATTACAGCCACATAAAAACAAGATATCTCAATTACTGTTAGGGACAAGCAGTGTTAGGGTCAAGCAGTTGGGGGCATTGTGTTTCATAAACACTGGCTCTAGTTATGGAAAAAGAACTGTAGATTTTATGATTCTGATTCTGTAGACTGTGTCAGCAAAATTTATATTTGCAATCAGCTGAATGGCCATTTTCTGACCTTTGTCTTGGATGGCTCAGATTCAGAATTTATTAATTATCTTCTTCTCCACTAAAACTGCTGGGCTGATCGAAACCAAATTAAACGCGGAACCTTTATGGGATGGGTATTAAACGTCTGTTCATGATATCCTGGTCACACGACCAAGATAGCTGTCATGCCCATATATTCTTTTAAAGTCTTCTTTTCAGTAACCTAGCGGCCGATGGCCTTTATACTTGGTTGGTAGCATCATGGACTCGGGCCCTACTAAGTTTGTTCAAATCATTACATTCGGTTGACCTTGACCTATTTTATGCCAAGGTCAAATTTGGTCACTTCGACATTTGTATGGGGAAAAAGGCAAAACTGTGGCTTTTTTCGGATTCTGTTGTAGCCTGTCGCGTCAGAATTGATATCAATTCAAAGGTCAAGTTCATTATCTGATCTTTACCCTAACCCAGTTTGTTAAATGTTGACCTTGACTGCCCACAGCCTGTTTTTTACTACAAGGCCTTTTTGATCAATTATACGTTTATTTGTGAAAGGGGCAAAACTGTGGATTTCTCTTACTTTGTTGTAGCCGGTGGCATCGAGCAAGTTTGCTCACATGGTGACCTTCGGTTGACCTTAACCTATTTTATGTCAAGGTCATATTTAGTCACTTGGGCATTTCTAATAGGAAAAAGACAAAACAGTGGATTTTTCTGATTGTCTTGTAGTCTTTGAAACCAGAATTAATAGTTACAGTCAGCTAAATGGTAGTTGACAATTGGGCCCCGTCAAGCGATTTTGGTACTTATCGCCTATGCGAGCAGCAAAGGTTCAGGCGAGCCTGCGCATCCGCGCAGTCTCGCCAGAACCTTCGCTGCTCGCTCATAAAAGCAGTCAATCAAAAGGAACCTTAAGACAGAAAGCCATATCCCTGGCCCATCTGAATGGCTGGGTATGCGCAGTTAAAATTTGTTATGACAGAATGCTCGAAGACACAAATTCGCTTGGCGGGCTCAATTATGAGTTAGGGTTACCATGCCCATGTATGGTAAAAAGGACTGGAACCTCTTCATTTCAGGAACTGAAAGGCTAGATTTTTCAAGCCACCACGGTTTGTTGAAAAACATGGCAAAGGGTTCGTTGCAAATTTTTCACACTTGACTTCTGGTGAGCGTAGTGGCCCCTGGGCCTCTTGTTTCAAATTACTGTTCAAAACATACGAGTACCCATAGCCTATGTTTTTGCGCAGATATAAGAACTAGAAAAATGCCTGACGGCATTATGGACGGGGTTTTCAGAACAGTTTTGCCGGCTCCAAAACTGTACCAGAATACTGTAACTGTCTAACTGTTGGTTTTCGTTTGCTCCAGCGTTGCAGTTATTTATTGCTGTCGTGTTCTCACCGTTGTTTCTTCTCTGTAGTTGTTTGGTTTTTTTGAGTTGGGATATGTTGCACTGTTGAGTTAGGAAGCCTTCCTGTGGACTGAATAAATTATTTCATTACGAAAACACGCCTATTCATATACATTGCAAATGTTACCCGCGAAAAATGAAAAAATCAGATGAAATATTGCGATATTTTTCTTATATCTGCTCAAAATATAGATTGTGGGTACTCGTTAGAACCGCCTCGTCGAGGCGGTTCTAACGAGTACCCACAACCTATATGTTAGAGCAGAAATAACAAAAATAAGGTTTACCTCTGTAAACCCCAGTTTTGCTATATAAAAGTGGGGTTCAAGGGGGTCAAAATTATATAGGCGTGTTTTCGTGATGGTCTAAATCGCGACGGAAGTAAAAGCGAGGACTGCGGCCGCGCAAACCAAGTGAAATACTTCAAAGGCGGTTCTTCTGTCGCGGTTTATTTTTACAGCTCGTCTTTGAGTGTATGTATCGCTTTTATCCTTTTGTTTTTGGATAGCCAATTGACAATTTTGGGGAAAATAACTGTCCTTTTGGCTTTCCGCTATTGGTGTTTCCATTAGGGTCTAGTTTTTTCATGTTTGGTTTTCTTTCCCTTTTGTGTCTCTAATAGGAGGTGTGGGTAAATTGTATCGGTTTCATTTCTATTCCGCCACCAAACTACAACTTGCCTATGTAACAATCCACAGGAACTTGTAGAAGTATGGCACTTTGGAAACAGTTTAACAAAAAGCTTAACTTGGAATTTTGCGCGTACTATGATGTACAAAACATGCTATTTCCAAACCAAATTTTAATAACTGATGGAGACACCGATATGTAAACTGAAGGAGTACCTCTCATGGACCAACAGGCAAATATTAAAACAGTCTGCTGAAAATACGAAATTTTTATTTGACCAAAAAGAGGAAGAAAATCTATAAACTTCAAAGTAATAATACCTGTTTATGTGTAAGAAAAAGGAAGAAAGAAAGGAAGAAAGAGAAAAAAAAGGAAAATATCCTCCACCAGGATTTGACCGCACGACCCTCTGGTTCAAAGTCCAACGCTCTATCGACTGCTCTACAGAGCTTGTAAAATCGCAAAAAGGCAATTATCACCAGAACTTTGATCCTTGGTGCCATTAAGTGTTTGTATATGAAAGGGGTACCCCAAATGAAGCATCAGTCCAGATATAAAAGAAATCCCCTGAAGAATTAAGGTAACATATCACTTTGAAAAAATGTTAACCAAAAGGTAAACCCGCCCGACGACGCCCGCCGCCCGTACATAGCACTTTTAAGGACGGATTAAAAAATAATATGTTCAAATATGATGTATACTACTGTCAATCCCAGCTTTAGTGCATCATAATGGGGTTTTAGGGGGTCAAAATTATATAGGTGGGTTTTCGTTATGAGTATCCTTCTAAATTCCAGCGGAGTTTTCAATGCTATCTTTGAAATATATGTCATTACGAAAACCCACCTAATCAAATACATTTAAATTTTACCGCCGAAAAAAATATATTTTGAGATGAAACAAGAAATATCTTTAAAAAAGATATGCGGCGTAGATTTAATTGGAAGGTTGTTTAGAAACCAGTGCTTCAGCTGAAGTGCACGACCCGCCGGATGCTTTTAGCTTGATGAGTGTTACCATATATGGGTATGGCGGCCATTTTGGTCATGTGACCTGGACCTAAAACGGTTCCCCCAATAAATGCGCCTTATCGTAAGGAGCAAAAATATATCTAATACTTTAGTACTGTATTCTGAATCGTTTGCAGGATAAAATGAATTCTCACTTTTCCAATACAAAAGCATATGTGTCAAAGTTTGACCTAGGCACAAAGAAGGCCAAGGCCAACCCAGGGTCACCATTTTAGCAATTTATGATGGGCCTACGTCCCAGATGTTATTTATCAAGTTTCGTGGAAATTTGCCAAGTGGTTCTGAAGAAGACTATTTTGAAGGGTTTTTTTTACCATATATGGCTTTGCAGCCATTTTGGTCATGTGACCTGGACCCCATGAGCAAATTTTGGTTTCCTCCATCCCATAGAGGCTCCATATGAATTTTGACCTTAATCGGCCCAACGGTTTCCGAGGAGAAGCAGTTCGAAAATTTTCACATTTTTCGCCTCGGCGAGGCTATACTAAATGGAATGTAATATTTTGCAAGTTCATTGGTTAGACCTCATTGATACTATCAGTATGCCAAAAATTGTTTAAATATTCCAAGCGGCTAAGTCACTATCACCAATTTTCACAAACGGGTTACGGACGGACAGACAGACAGACCATATATGGCTTGGCGGCCATTTGGGTCATGTGACCTGGACCCCATGAGCAAATTTTGGTTTACCCCATCCCATAGAGGCTCCATATGAAATTTGACTTCAATCGGCCCAACGGTTTCCGAGGAGAAGCAGTTCGAAAATTTTCACATTTTTTCGCCTCGGCGAGCCTATACTAAATGGAATGTAATATTTCGCAAGTTCATTGGTTAGATCTCATTGATATCTATCAGTATGCCAAAAATTGTTTAAATATTCCAAGCGGTTAAGTCACTATCACCAATTTTCACAAACGGGTTACGGACGGACAGACAGACTGACAGAATGACACGGTGATTTTAGGGCACTCTTAGAAAATCAACCGACTTCAGTCGGTCGCTTTTTCTGCGGGTCGTGCAATATGAGCTACAATAGTGACAGCAACAATTGTCTAGCTATGAACTGGTTTACTGTATTCAAACAATTCAGATGTCACGCGAGGAAAAATAGCTTTGTAGAGGGAGGTGTCCCGCCTGTTTGAGCTAAGGTCAATGTAAAAGGTCAAGGTTAAAAACATCACCTCATTTCAAGAGCATATGATCTCAAGTATATGCACAACAAATAAGAAAACGTTATCATTTACTGTTTTTGAACACAAATTCTAGGGTTAACATTTCGGGTTGTCGCTATGGTGAACGTAAACGCATAAGCGGACGAACAAACGGACGAGCAGACAAACGGACGGAAACTTGATCTTATGTGCACCTAATTAAAACTCAAATTACACCTATTCCTTTTCAGAATTTATATAACATTAATGATATTCGAAAATAGCCATTTTGTGTTAAAATGGAGTACATAAAGTATGCTGAAGACAAATGATACACTGCAACTTTTATTTAGCATATATTGTAAATTTTTTGTCATGCTATATCTCTTTATTGGTTTCATTGGGCAACAGGGCTTGGGTGTCATTTCGTCTCAATGTCGGGTAAAAGTCCCACAAACTTGGAAGCAACGTCTCCAAAATGACCTACACAGTGTTGATGTGGACGTTACACCTCAAATCAAACAAACAATTCCTTTCGCAGAAAATGCTTCCTTTCGCGAAAGGAACCTTCCTTTCGCGAAATGGTTCCTTTCGCTATATAGACCAACCACGTGAAATTAGGTCAAAATAGCTATTCACCGCAGCAGTTACAGAATTCACTACAAACACAATTATACATATGACGTATGGTCATCAAAGGACAAGACGGTGAGCAAGCCGAAACTGTATATATTTTTCATTCATGTCTCACATAAAAAACGAAACATTTCAGGGGTTAAAACTTCAGTAAACTGTCGTACTTTTGAGTAGATTTATTTATGCAAATCATTGACCAATGAAATGGTCATCTCCTTGGACATGTGGTTTTATTGACCAATGGAATAACGAAAAATGTAGGACAAAAGCAAAACTATAACGGCTACGCCGTAAAAAATGTGATATTTTCTTATTCCTGCTCAAAATATAGATTGTGTGTACTCATGAGGCGGTTCTAACGAGTACCAACAATCTGTATTTTAGAGCACAAATAAGTAAATAAAGGTTTACCCCTGTTAACCCCAGTTTTGCTATATAAACGCGGGGATGAAGGGGGTTGGGGGGGGGGGGCAAGGATATAAAGGCGTGTTTCCGTGATCTCAACAACTTAAGGTTTTGTGCACTCTTTACCCACATTTGTGTTGGAAGCAGACATAAGAAAAAACAAGTCCATGATGGACCTAATTCGCTCACCTGCGTTATGATGTAGTAACATTGTTGTTTACAGGTTTTGTTGTATTCAGCTCTAACAGTCATTTTCTACAGCAGAGCAGAACCACTTAATCACTTTTGGTAGAGGGGTCACCCAAGGAACATTTCTAAGGAACACACCTTAGCTGGGCCATACCGTTTAATCAATTTTGGTACAAAACTAAAAATAGATATATTTCTGTGAATTGGTTTGAAATCCGCCATTGTCCTAGAGTGAGTAAGTGAGGTTTTGAGTTTTATGTCTCACCAACAGCTAAGGTCATACGGAGCCGGGTCCTCGATTTGAAGACTCATCCGAAAACCTGGAGATGCCCGGGACCGGTCATGCAACCGCTGGTTTACAAAGCGAGTAGCATAACCACTAAACCACGGAGGCTTCTAACCCATTGTCCTAGATGGGTATGTCATATAGAAGTTTTTCTATTTTTAGCTCTGGCAGCCAGTTTCTTCAGTGAAATGCAACCATTTTAGCAATATTGATAGAGGGTAAACAAAGGATTATTTCTTTGAAACAATTTTATTAATCTGGGAAATGTCCTTAAAATGTGTTTCTATTTTTAGCTCTGGTGGCCTTTTTGTTCAGCGAAGTGGAACCGTTTTAACAAGTTTGGTAGAGGGTCACCAAAGGATCATTTCTGTGAAATTATTGTGAAATCAGACCGTTAGCCTATATAGGAGTAGGTGTCGTTTGAAGACTTTTCTATTTTTTTTTATCTCTGGCGGCCATTTTGTTCAGCAGAGCGAAAGCATTATAACAATTCTGATAAAGGGTCACCAAAGGAAAATTCCTGTTAAATTATTTTCAAATAGGACCATTAGCCTAGAAGGAGATGTCGTTTAAAGGGTTTTTTCTTCTTCTATTTTTAGCTCTGGCGCCCATTTTGGGCAGAGATGCGGAACCAGTTTAGCAATTCTGGTAGAGGGTCACCCGCGGAGCATGCCTGTGAAATTATTTTGAAATCGGACCATTAGCCTTGGAGAAGATATCGTTTAAATGTTGTTCTATTTTTAGCTCTTGTAGTCATTTTGTTTGGCGGTGCGGAACCATTTTAGCAATTGTGGTAGAGGGCCACCAATTTTTAAATCGGACCATTAGCCTAGGAGGAGATATCGTTTAAAGTGTTTTCTATTTTTCGCTCTGACGGCCATTTGGTTCAGCGGAGCGGAACTATTTTAGCAATTTTGGTAGAGGGTCACCCGATGAACATTCCTGAGAAAGTATGTTGAAATCGGACCATTAGCCTAGGAGGAGATGCCGTTTAAAGGGTTTTCTATTTTTAGCTTTTGCAGTCAGCGGAGCGGCAATTTTGGTAGGAACGTTCAGGTAAAATTATTTTAAAATTGGCACTGTGGTTTAGGAGTTGTCATTTGAAGAAATTCTTGACGGACGGACGTACGGACAAAAAGCGTTCACAATAGCTCACCCTGAGCATTTCGTGGTATGTCGGGTAAAAGTCCTACACATCTCCAAAATGACCTATTCAGTGTTGTCGGGGACGTGAAACCTTACAGGTGCGCTAAAAATCAAAGCACTGATAGCACACATTGGTCGACTGTCTTTGAGTTTAGGCTGTAAAAATGATCCTGATTGGAGAATTAGACTTTCGGTTTGCCCTTATCGGACACCGCGTTTTGTGGCATGTGATCTAGCTCTACACTATCGGGAAATGTCCCTGCATTTTTGTAGATATCCCTATTTATCCCACAGAATGCCAATCACGACAATTGCCATCTAAAAGTTACTTAAAAGTATTTTTTCAAACAGTGTGGAGGGTCACCCGCGAATCATTCCTGTGAGCAGTCTGATTTGGGTCTACACTGTTTGCCTGTATGCAAAAATATTTTTTAAAAGTTTGCAGCAGACGACATTTTCAGATGTAGTTTTTCTTGGCGTCTTAAGGGTTAAACTACACTCTGACGTCACAGCGACAAAGCTGGCGAGGCTATAAATAATCGTTTGCAGACGAGAAGCTTCTAGAGTAAACATACTTATGGTCGATTGAAAAATAACTGCCCATACCATTACGGTTTTGTTTGATTTGAGGTTTAAAGTCCCCGTCAACACTGTAAAGGTCATTTTGGAGACGTTGCTTCCAATTTTGTTGGACTTTTACCCGATATTGAGATGAAATGACATCTCAAGCCCTGTCGCCCAATGAAACCAATAGGGTTTATTAGCATGGACGGTCCGCCTCGCACCGCAGTTCCTGGACAGGCTTAGATCCTCAAAGCGGTTTACCAGTACTAGTGTGCGGGCCGGATTCAGCTCTGCGTGGAAGCATCATGCAGCCCATATATTTCTTCAAGCCCCTGAGAGCGGGGGCCGAAACCATAACGATAACATGCCCCTGCGACATAGTGCATCTTTAACATCTCCAAATAGGGAACTTTTCTGGTGAAAATCAGTGACATTTTTCTTATTAATACTGCAGACATAAGTTGTGGGTGCTCGTTAGAACCGCCTCCTTGAGTTCCAACAACCTATGTCTTGGAGCAAAAAAAAAACAAAATAGTGTTAGCTCCAGAAAAACCCTGTTTTCTTCATACAAAGTGGGGTTTAGGGGGTGTGACCTTCGCGGACTTTTCACGTGATGAGTAAAAAATTCATTAATTTTCATCAGAAAAAAAACATCAGTTTTATTTATTTTATTTGTTATTTTTTGTTCATTTATTTGTTTTTATGTTTTTATTATGTTCAATTATATTTTTCGAAGACATGAAGTATACTTTATCTCCCACGAGTGTTTATCTTGAAGCGTTTGGAATCTACACGAAACAACCTGTAAGTACTCTTAGACAAAAAAACTGAAGATGATCTCTTGAAATCTCATTTTCTCCATACCTAGTTAGGCAGGTAATAGATAGGAACAGATACGAAACCAACACACATGCGCAAAATATTACCAGATCAAAGATAAGTAGTTTGCAATGTAATTTCGACAAGTAATCTTGCATCATTTTATCATTTCTGCAGTTTATTTGGTTTCGAATCTTTTCCTCTATCTGGGTGATTAATCAGAAAACTCTCGAAATATATTTTTGTTACATAAGTAGGATCTTGACATTCTCATCAGCGTGATATAATTTTTGCTTTATTCCCACGTGGATTCCTGGAACCCATGGAGCTAGCAATTTGGCAAATTTGATATATACATTAACCTGTTCTATCTCTCAATTAAGACAGCGAAAAATAAGTATATATTCTAATTTACTCGATCAAAGAAATTCATATGTGTTATATTCAAAAAGGTCAAGGAAATATTAAATCATAGAACTGTATAACCCCTAACATAACACAAAATTCATCGTCTGCTTTGTCGTCTGCTGCTTAGTTTAACAGTCATCGTTGCAAACAATGTCCAAGGAGATCAGACTGCAGTCGGGGGTCTACACAATTTGCCTGTTTGCAAAGATGCGTTCGTAAAGTTCGCAAGAAGACCCAGCAGACGATATAAACAGACGACATTTTCATACTCAGATTTTGGCCCAGAAAACATGTACACTCCATATTTTCTCGTTCTGTGGTGAAGTCTTTGCTTCCAAAAGGATAACCCTTTCTAGAACATATTTAACGTCACTACAACTGTTGTCTGGGAATGTGTGGCGGCCGTAAAAAGTCTCCCTGCCCTACAACATAGTGAAGTTTATATTTTCTTGTCCTTTGGGATCATTGATTCCATTGTGGACTTTTGAAAATATTTTAGGGTCACTGATGAGGCCTAAATGGCCGAATCTAGCTAGTCTTGCCCAGAAAACATGTACACTCCATATTTTCTCGTTCTGTGGTGTAGTCCTTGCTTCAAAAGGATAACCCTTTCTAGAACATATTTATTGGCATCTTAAACGTTAAGCAGGCCATTTATTCCGATTTGATTGGTTTCTCTCTAGGATATCCAATTGGCCATTTGGTGGGAAAGTAACTGCCCTTTTGGCTTTCCGCTATTGATGTAGTTATTACATGTTTGTGTTTCTTTCCCTTTGCTGTCACTGATGGGAGCTGTGATAATTGTATCAATTCCTGATCATTGCCTTCACTTCTATTTCGGAACGGTCAGCAAAAAAGTATTTCACTTGGGGGCTTAAGGGGAATGGGAACATCTGGCAGATTTTTCCGCAATTTTTCAAAGAGAGACAACTTTCGGGACTTCCTTGTCGCTTTTCTATAAGCCCCGTCACACTGTAAAAGGGGTCTACTCTTAAAGGAAAGAATTTGCTCCTCAGGAGCAAGTTCTTTCCTTTAAAAGTTGACCCCTATTGGCAAGGGAGACAAAAATACTTTTGCAGGAGTTGCCTCCCTTGAAGGTGTATTCATGGTCCTTGTTCTGTTGTAGTTAAGACAAATAATTTGTTCAGTCCGCACGAAGGCATTCTAGCTCATCAGAGCTACATCAAACGACTACAGAGATGCAACAACGATAAAGACTCGGCGGCATGAAATAACTGAAATACGGGAGCAAAGAAAACCAACAGTTAGAGTCCGGTGAGCCCGACCTGAGACAGAGAATCAGGTACCAACCAACATTATCTAAAACATATATAAGTAAGCCTTGACGTCACCGTCAACTAGGTATTCAAGAATTTCATAAGACGTTTGTTTCAGCCCCAGCAGACAAGGCCGCTAACAATGTCGTCGTTGTTTAACGACTCCACTATTTTAACACGCTTCAGCAAGAACTTGGTGGTACTAAGGCATATGAACTGCAGCGTTTCGCTGCAGAGAGGGTTGTAATTGATGACCACACTTGTCATTCAGCAACCAAGTTTGCTGTATGTGTTACAGAAGGCCAAGACAAACTTCCTACGTTATATTGGTTACCTAAACATCATAAAAGACCATACAAAGCACGGTTTATTACAAATTAAAGCTCTTGTACCACCACTGAACTTTCCAAATTATTAACTTCCTGTTTTACAGGCATTAAAGTACGTGTGATTAAATATTGCGACAAAGTCTTTGAAAGATAGGGGAGAAATCTGTTTTAGTCTATAAAAATTCTAATGAAGTTTTAAATAAATTGAAATCCAGACTTTTTCGTGCTTCAAAATATAAGTGAAGGCAATTCAAGTCTGTCTACTCATGATTTGACCACCCTGTACACTACATTACCTCATAATCTTATAAAAGAAAACCTTAATGATTTAACTGAATGGATATTTCATTGGGAAGACTCTCCCCGTACATCAACCATAGTGCAGTTTATATTTTACTTTTGGTCCTTTGAGATCAGCGTAAATATTCTGAGAAATCAGAAATAAATTATTGGTTTAGACTCATATTCTAGACAGGTTTTTAATTATTTGGACCCCATTTTGATTTATATCAGTCCTTGAATCGACTGCATATTCGAAATTCGCAAAATTGCAGTACATTTCCTCTGGCTTTCGTTGCCGGATCATTACAGGGTCACTGATGAGGCTTTATTAGCCGAAACTACGTAGTATGACCCATCTTCTTTCTTATGAATGTTTTCATTGCTCTTAAAGGAACTCATTTTAGATTTTTATTTGCCTTCACTGCAGCTGATGTTGTGCCGTGTGGCGGCCGTAAAACGTCTCCCCGTACATCAACCATAGTGCAGTTTATATTTTACTTTTGGTCCTTTGAGATCAGCGTAAATATTCTGAGAAATCAGAAATAAATTATTGGTTTAGACTCATATTCTAGACAGGTTTTTAATTATTTGGACCCCATTTTGATTTATATCAGTCCTTGAATCGACTGCATATTCGAAATTCGCAAAATTGCAGTACATTTCCTCTGGCTTTCGTTGCCGGATCATTACAGGGTCACTGATGAGGCTTTATTAGCCGAAACTACGTAGTATGACCCATCTTCTTTCTTATGAATGTTTTCATTGCTATTAAAGGATCTCATTTTAGATTTTTATCTCTCTATCTCGCATGTAATGTAATAATTGTTTTTATCCTCTGAAGAGCATAATATTATACTTTATGGTCATGTCAGAAAGTGTGTGAAGCTCTCACCTTCCTACTTGACAATATTTACATAAGATTTGGTACTTAGTTATTTAGACAAGTTAAGGGTACTCCGATGGGTACGAATTGCGCAGCCCTGGTGGCTGATCTGTTCTTTTTGTTATGAAAGAGACTTCATAATGTCCCTTTCCGTTGGAAACCAATCTTAAATCATTAAAGCCTTTAGCTCGACTTCTAGATATTTGGATATTGATTCTAGATATTTGGATATAGTTCGATTATTTGATCAGTCGTTTTTACCCCACAGAACTTCAGTTAAATATAGCAAATTCTTCTGATACCGAAGCCCCGTTTTTGGATTTACATCTATATAATGTAGATGGGTTTGTTTCCAGCAAACTTAAAGATAAACACGATGATTTTGATTTGAGACTGTAAATTTTCCTTTCTTGGATGGTAATGTTCCTCGTACAGCATCCTATTGCGCTATATTTCACAATTCGATTTGCAAGAGTGTGTAGTCATGTCACTGACTCCAACACTCGTAATTATTTGTTAACTGCTAAACTTCTTAATCAGAGTTATCGATAGTTTAGTTTAATAGTATTTTATTGCATACAAACAAAGCAAAGGGGTTGGGTCACGAGTTCTACCAACATCAGTTACGACTCTTCCCCTACAATATCACAACTAAAATTTAAATTCACATGACAGTGGCAAACAATGCAACATTCTAAAAAGATGACATGTAACAAACGTATACAACAGCTAAATAAATAGTAAGAAAAATAGATAACATAAATAAGTGTGTGTGTGTGTGTGTGTGTGTGTGTGTGTGTGTGTGTGTGTGTGTGTGTGTGTGTGTGTGTGTGTGTGTGTGTGTGTGTGTGTGTGTGTGTGAATAAATTTGGTTTGCCAGGAGCCTCAGCGTGAAGGTAAAGCTCTTAAGGCATATTCCTTTTAAAACGATTGTATACGTTAACTTGTAGTTTGGGGAAAGTCGGCAGTGAATCTTCTGGTTGATTTGATGTAATTCTGAACAGCTATAAAAATACAGGTGTTATCATTATTTGACAAGTTCGGATTGCCATAAATAAGTTTGTTAACATTTAGTGGATGGAACCGTCGTGTTGCGTGAAATAGGTCAATGCGCTTTTCTTGGTAAAATGAACATTTAAAGAAGAAATGCTCGGCGTCCTCAGTTCCTCGTTTGCAGTCACATATAGGTGTGGGGCAGAGATGATTGTTAAATAAATCTTTTTTGAGATTACTGCACTTATTTCGTATTCTGGCATGCATAACGGAATTATATCTATCTCCTGTGAGATAGAAAGGCGGTACTACATCATTGGTATTTGGTCGAAGGTGTTTTAGGTGGTTTTTAAATTGTGATACGCTGCTTGCAGACCGGATGTTTTCATCTAGGGAATTCCAGAGGGAAGCTGAAGATGAGATACAGGATTTTCGCGAAATTTCAGTACGAGTAAAGGGAACAGCTAGGTTGTTTTGATTTCTTAAAGGATATTTTGTTGTTTCTCTGACAAAGGACGGTATTAGTTCGGAAATATAATCTGGGGTATGACCATTGACCGCTTTGTACATAAATGACATTTTTTTTTGTTCCTGTCGTCTCAATCTAAGGGGAACCCAGCCGCACTCATGGTAAAGATTTTCTAAGGAGACTGATCTTGTCAAGCCTGTTACTATCCTAGCAGCTTCATTCTGAAGTTTTTCTAGGGTGTTTGCTTCGAGAACTGTACAGTTATCCCATACTACAGAGAAGTATTCTAAGATTGGAAGAACATAAGCCATATAAATTTGATTAAGAGCTGGCCTATGGAACGAAAATTTTAGTTTTCTCATAATGCCAATAATTTTGGATGCACTAGCAACTATGTTTTCTATGTGTGTGTGCCATTTTCCAGTGTTATTAAACGTTAAACCAAGGTGTTTGTGATCTGTTACAAAGCTAATTTGTATTCCATCGAAAACAATTTGTGGAAGGTTGTATGTCTTTTTAAGAGTAAACAGAATAGCTTCAGTTTTTGAAGGATTGAAGTTAATCAGCCACTGTTTGGCCCAGGCAGAGAGACATAATAGATCGTGGTTTATAATTCCTTCTAGCTCACTGACTGTAGAGGCCGAATAATACAAAGAGCTGTCGTCTGCAAATAATCTAGTCAAACTAAGTAAAGAATCTGCTATATCGTTTACGTAAATTAGAAAAAGGATTGGGCCAAGCACTGACCCTTGAGGCACTCCGGCATTGACATTCTTGGCTGAAGACGTGCAAGACCTGATCACCACTCTCTGTGATCGATTATTAAGATAATCAGAAATCCATTTAAGTAGAAGGCCAGAAATCCCGTGTTGTCTTAGTTTAAACAATAGGCCCCTGTGCCAAACGCGGTCAAAAGCCTTTGACACGTCGCAAAAGACCATACAGGAGAATTGCTCATTGTCAAACGTTTGGCAAACATGATGATAAATGTCTATCAATTGGAAGGTAGTTGAGCGGTTAGGGAGGAAACCTGACTGGTATTTGTATAAAAGATGATTTTCATGCAAGTGGTTATAAATATTCTTAAAGACTATACGTTCCTGTAGTTTTATACGTTCCTGTAGTTTGCCAATATTGCAGAGAAGAGAAATAGGTCTATAGTTGGCAGGAAGAGATTTATCACCTTTCTTAAACAGGGGTAGCACATTGGCTTCTTTCAACGATGAAGCAAAAATGCCTTCTCTAAAGGACCTATTAAATAGAATACAAAGTGGAACCGCTATCTCTTTGGCAACCGCCTTCAGCATTCTATTGCTAATAGCGTCAGGTCCTTTTGCCTTATTTGGGTTTAATAGCTTAATAAGGGTTTCTATTTCGTTGTCGGAGCACGAAATAGAGGCAAGCTTATTTTGGGTCTTTGCTTCAAATGGTGGAAGCACGGTGTTACTATCATCTTTATTACTAATTGAGGTGAAAAAATTATTTAAACATTCTACTTTCTCCTCGTCAGAAAAACAGTATGTTGTTGGCTGGTCCAATGAAGAATTAACCAGTGGGGGAATAGTACCGGAAGTATTATTGCTTTTAACGAAATGGCGTATTACCTGCCAAAACTTTTTCTTATCATTGTTTTGAAAATCTGAAATAGAAACCTCTAAGTCATTATAAAATTTTTCTTTTGCATGTTTTTTTAAGTTGTTAACCTTGTTTCTTGCTTTTTTGTCGTTTTTCCAGTTATTTTGGGTGTCTGATTTAAGAGCCCTTTTCTTGAGTTTGTCTAGTATACGTAAATGGTGACGGATTTCAGAATCGAACCAAGGCTTATCATTTGGTCTAACAGTGATAAATTTGGAGGGAACACAATTTCTGACATAATTCAGAAAAATATCTGTAAAATTGACAAATGCTTCATGAACTGTTCCCTCATTTAAGCACATCCAATCATGATTTGATATAAGCTGTCTCAGACGTTCAAAGTTTGCCTTTTTATAATTCCAAACTAACCTTTCTTATGATTTTTCACAGGAATATAAAAACGGAATATTAATAAAGGTAGCTTTATGGTCGCTTATACGTGATGGAGTCGAAATAGTACCCGAAACTATAAAGCACATATCGTCTGGAATTATTATAGGATCAAGTATTGCTTCCAACCTTGTACAGTCTTTTATCGATATCATAAACTAAGAAAAGCTTTTTCAAAATTTTATAGACGTCATTCTGATTTAATTCCTAAATTCAATGTTGGATTTAAATCTAAAGGTCTATCGGAACCCAAATTTTATGGTGACTTCGTATATAAATTCAGAAAAATATATAATTGCAATTACTTCAGCACCCAATTTCGTCAAATCATTTTTCGATGTAAAAGATCGGTAACAACATAAATGTTATACGACAGACTGCATGCTTGGTAGTTAACCCAATCACGGTTGACAACTTTGCTTCCTCTTTAATTGCACACCGGTGGGTCAGGCCTCAGATTCTATGACTTTTCCTATATAAAGGCTTACTGAGAATTAGAATTTAATTTTATGTAATGTTGGTTTTGGCCTGATGCTCTGTCTCTGGTTGGGCCAATCGGAGTCTAACTGTTGGTTTTCTTTTGCCGCAGCATTTCAGTGGTTTCTTGCTGTTGGGTCCTCGCCTTTGTTTCATCTCTGAGGTTGTTTGATTTTTGTGTTCTCGGAGATGTTGCACTGATGATTGCACTTCTATTTTACTGAGAAATAGAATTTTATGTAATGTAGGTTGGAGCTCGATGGTCTGTCTCTGGTCGGACCTATTGGAGTATAACTGTTGGTTTTCGTTGCTCCATGATTTCAGTGGTTTCTGGCTGTCCGGCACTCGCCGTTGTTTCATCTCTGAGTTGGTTTGATTTTTTATTTTCTCGAAGATGTTGCACTGATGAGTTAGGAGGCCTTCATGCGGACTGAACAAATTATTTATCTAATTTGCCCCCACCCTAGTGGAATTCGTTTCACTGACCTTTCCAAGGTGGTTCTTCTGCCGCGGTTTATTTTTTATGGTTTGTCTTTAAGTGAGTGTATCGCTTATAATTTTATTGGCCATTTTGAGGGTAAGTGACTGTCCTTTTGGCTTTCCTCGACTGATGTTTCTATTAGGGTCTAGTTATTTCATATTTGTGTTTCTTTCCAGTTTGTGTCTCTGGTGGGAGCCGTGGGTTATTTTATCGATTCTATGTTACGCTACAACCGTCATAGAATCTGAGACCCGACTCATCAGCGTGCGATTAAAGAGGGAAGAAAATTATTAACTGTTACAGTGATCGGGTTAACTACCATATATGTAGTCCGCCGTATAACATTTATGTTATACCGAATACTTTGGTATCCTGTGTGGACTATTCTAGCCTCAGTGCCCCCTTGATGATCACTGTTTGGAAGTAGGATAACGTTGAAATCTATTATTCTTATGTGCAGTCGTGTGTTTTTCTTCTTCTTCTTCTTCTTTTTTTTTTTTTTTTTTTTTTTTGTTCCTACTTTAGGACGCATTTAATGAGGTTTCTTGCGGTACTGCTTTTCTCGCTACGCAACTCAATGGGCAATGCTGTTTGGAGGTTACAAGTAACCACAAGTAACAAGTAAAGAGAATTTTGCCAAATTTAATTCATAAATCCTGGATCGATTTTGATAGTGATTTTGTTATCGGAACAAAACTAGTAATCTAAAATCAGCAGCACCAATCTGCAAATTTATTAAAATGGGACAGATTCGGAGGGCACTGCCAATTTGAAAGATGGCAGCGGCGCCCGAAAATGAATGCCTAACATAAAATATCGCGGTTTTATTATTTGCATGTGCACTTCCAGTTTGTAAGTTTGTTAATCCCCATGGCATGTATCATTGTCGTTTACATTTTTTGTGCTTTCTCATTTTGTTTACTGGATGCAAAACAGAAATGGAAGCAATGATCAGGAATTGATACAATTAACCTACAGCTCCCATCAGAAGAAACACAAACATGAAACAACAGACCCCAATGGAAACATCAATAGCAGAAAGCCAAAAGGACAGTTACTTCCTACAAAATGGCCAATAGGCTATCCAAAATAAAATAATATTAGCGACACAAACATCTAAAGACAAACCATAACAAAAATAAACCGCGACAGAAGAACCGCCATGGAACGGTCAGCGGAAATGAATTCCACTGGGTGGCTTAAATCGATTTTGCCTGGCCACAATCCTCGCCCTTACTTCCGTCGCTTTTTAGACAAATAATTAGTTCAGTCCGTAAACTTGAGATATCAATAACAAACCAGAAGTGATGGCAATGATCAGGAATCGATATCATTAACCCACAGCTCACATCAGAGACACCGAAGCAAGTTTGAATAAAAATCGAAAAATGAGTTCCTTTAAGAGCAATGAAAACATTCATAAGAAAGAAGATGGGCCATACTACGTAGTTTCTTCAAATTGGATTTTCGTATCTGCAATTTTAAGAGTCAAATGTTTGTCAAAAGTTTTTTTTTTTTTTTTTTTTTTTCAAACTGCAATAGGTTTGAATCATCACGATAACAAGTCCGTGAAACGAAGACCCCTCTAAACCCCACATTATATAGAGAAAAGTGGGATTTACGGAGGTATACGTTATCCGCCTTATTTTTGCTCAGAAACACAGATTGTGAGTACTCGTTAGAACCGCCTCATTGAGGCGGTTCTAACGAGCACCCGTAATCTATGTTGAAAGCAGAAATAAGAAAAATGTTATCATTTTACACAAATATTGTCACTTCTGACACCATGTTGGACGCCATTATTTCCTAAAATAGATCCTTGAGGTACTTCTTTCTTTATTTTAGTTTGTTTGTTTGATTCGAGGTTTATACTCCCCGTCAACACTGTACAGATCATTTTGGAGACGTTACTTCCAATTTCGTGAGACATCTCAAGCCCAATCGCCCAATGAAACCAATAGGGTTTATAAGCATGGGCGGTCCGACCCGGACAGGCCTAGATCCTCTAAGTGGTATACCAGTACTCGTGTGCGATCGGTTTCAGCTCTGCGTGGAAGCATCGTGCAGCCTATCCGTTTCTTCAATTAAAAAACAAAAATTAGTTCCTTTAAGAGCAATGAAAACATTCATAAGAAAGGAGATGGGTCATACTACGTAGTTTCGGCTAATAAAGCCTCATCAGTGACCCTGTAATAATCCGACAACGAAAGCCAGAGGAAACATACTGCAATTTTGCGAATTTCGAATAGGCAGTCGATTCAAAGACTGATATAAATCAAAATGGGATCCAAATAGTTAAAAACCTGTCTAGAATATGAGTATAAACCAATAATTTATTTCTGATTTCTCAGAATATTCACGCTGATCTCAAAGGACCAAAAGTAAAATATAAACTGCACTATGGTTGATGTACGGGGAGACGTTTTACGGCCGCCACACGGCACAACACCAGCTGCAGTGAAGGCAAATAAAAAACAAAAATGAGTTCCTTTAAGAGCAATGAAAACATTCATAAGAAAGGAGATGGGTCATACTACGTAGTTTCGGCTAATAAAGCCTCATCAGTGACCCTGTAATAATCCGACAACGAAAGCCAGAGGAAACATACTGCAATTTTGCGAATTTCGAATAGGCAGTCGATTCAAAGACTGATATAAATCAAAATGGGATCCAAATAGTTAAAAACCTGTCTAGAATATGAGTATAAACCAATAATTTATTTCTGATTTCTCAGAATATTCACGCTGATCTCAAAGGACCAAAAGTAAAATATAAACTGCACTATGGTTGATGTACGGGGAGACGTTTTACGGCCGCCACACGGCACAACACCAGCTGCAGTGAAGGCAAATAAAAAACAAAAATGAGTTCCTTTAAGAGCAATGAAAACATTCATAAGAAAGGAGATGGGTCATACTACGTAGTTTCGGCTAATAAAGCCTCATCAGTGACCCTGTAATAATCCGACAACGAAAGCCAGAGGAAACATACTGCAATTTTGCGAATTTTGAATAGGCAGTCGATTCAAAGACTGATATAAATCAAAATGGGATCCAAATAGTTAAAAACCTGTCTAGAATATGAGTATAAACCAATAATTTATTTCTGATTTCTCAGAATATTCACGCTGATCTCAAAGGACCAAAAGTAAAATATAAACTGCACTATGGTTGATGTACGGGGTGAAAAAAACAATAAGCATATCTCCAGACCATGCTAAAAGCATTTGTAGAGTTTAAAAAGGATTAGCCAAAAACTGTAGGAGGAGTTGCGCACACAAGATACATACTCCCTATACATTTCTACAGTATTAGGGCTCCAAAAAAGTCCAAGTTGAAAATGCAAAAAAAGTGATCAAAAATATATTCAGGATTCTGAAAAAACAATATGCACGCCTTCAGACCATCTTCGAATCATATATTACGTTTCAAAAGCATTCGACTAAAACTGTAGCAGGAGTTGCACACATACTCCCTTTGTTTCTGTTGTATGAGGGCGCGAAAAATGTCTAAGTTAAAAATGCAAAAAAGGGATAAAAAATAATTCAAGGATTCTGAAAAATCAAATTGCATATCTTCAAACTATCCTAAAGGCAACTGTAAAGTTTCAAAAGGATTGGCCAAAAATGTAGGAAGAGTTGCGCACACAAGAATGGTGTGGGGCGCTGACGGACGGACAGACGGAACGGACGTAAAGGCGGACGACTCTACGAATGGATACTTAATTGGCTAGGCGTCGGCATATTGACTACTTAAGCGGCAAATTCTCTTAAGCGGCAAGCCACCCAAGAGCGAATTTTTACCCCTTAAGTACCAAAATAACGGAATAAAGTCCATTTGGACTCACGAATATATACCTAAGTGTCAAACTGTCCAAATCTTTTGCCCCCTAAATGTCGTTTCGTTGATGCGGACAAACGGACGGACGGACAGACAGACAGACAGACAGACAGACGGACGGACGGACGGACGGACGGACACTCAAAATTTCAGAGGGTATAACATAAAACCCCGCCACTTTGTGGTGGCGGGGTATAAAAATATAAGCGATACAATCTTAAAGACACACCACAATAGAAATAAACCGCGATAGAAGAACCGCCTTGGGACGGGCAGTGAACAGAATTTCTCTGGGGGGCTTAAATCTTTTTTACGCCGCCGCAATCCTCGCCCTTACTTCCGTCGTGATTTACGTAGACAGATAATTTGTTCAGTCCGCATGAAGGCCTCCTAACTCATGAGTGCAACATCTCCGAGAATACAAAAATCACACAACCACAGAGATGAAACAACGGAGAGGACTCGAAAGCAAGAAACCGCTGAAATGCTGGAGCAAAATGAAAACCAACAGTTAGACTCCGATGGGCCCAACCAGAGACAGAGCATCAGGCACCAACCAACATTACATAAAAATTCTACTTCTCAGTAAGCCTTTACGCTGGAGCCCTCATAGAATCTGAGGCCTGACCCACCGGCGTACAATTAAAGAGGGAAGCAAATTTGTCAATCGCGATTGAGTTAACTACCATGCATGCAGTCTGTCGTGTAACATTTATGTTGTGCCTAATCTTTGTATATCGAAGAACGATTTGACGACATTGGGTGCTGATGTCATTGCAAGTATATATATATATTTCTGGATTTATATACTAAGTCACCATATAATTCGGGTTCCAATAGACCTTGTGACAGAAGAATTTTAACATTGAATTATGAAATTAAATCGGAATGACGTCTATAAAATTTTGAAAAGGCTTTGCGTAGTTTATGGTACCGATTACTGATTACTGATACCGAGGACTGATTATTGATACGTCTTGAATTCGCAGCTTGCTATATACCTCTACGTTATCGATTCCTGATCATTGCCATTATTTCAATTTAATAAGGGTATTCCTTATACAACATGTTAACGTGATGTTTTTCTTAAGAAATTTTGTGTTACTTCGTATTGCTAGGCAAACGACTGCATTATTATCCAACCTTTTGTACATTGTAGTTGTATGTTTGGGAAGACAAGTCTTGATAGGACACATCACGAAAAACCGCCTATATAATTTTCTGACCCCCTCGAACCCCACTTTTATATAGTGAAACTGGGGTGTACAGGGGTAAGCCTAATTTTTCTTATTTCTGCTCTAAAATATATAGTGTAGGTACTCGTTAGAACCGCCTCATTGAGGCGGTTCTTACGAGTACCCACACTCTATATTTTGAGCTGAAATAAGAAAAATATCACAATTTTTCATCTTAAAATTTTCATTTTTTCGGCGATAAAGGTTACAATGTATTGGTATAGGCATTTTTCTTAATGAGAAAGTAAGGTGGGTTTACTCTCTGTATTCTTCATCACGAAAACACGCTTATACAAATACATTGTAAACTTTACTACCGAAAAATGGAAAATTTTAAGCTGAAAAATTGTGATATTTTTCTTATTTCTGCTCAAAATATAGATTGTCCTTAATTTATGTTTGAAACAGAAATCATAAAAAAAAAAAATCCTCATCAAATGTCATCTTTACAGCAAGGAAAGGAAGTGGCATATCACATGTGTGTATGAACCTGATGAGTTATAGCCCCCGCCCATCGAGGCTGGAAGAAATAGATGGGCTGCATGATGCTTCCACGCAGAGCTGAAACCGACCCGCACACGAGTACTGGTAAACCGCTTAGAGGATCTAAGCCTGCCCAGGCAATACAATGGGAGTCCATGATTATAAACCCTATTTGTTTCATTGGACGGCAGGTCTTGAGATGTCATTTCATCTCAATGTCGGGTAAAAGTCCCACAAAATTGCCAAAATGACCTTTACAGTGTTGATGGGGATGTAAAACTTAAAATCAAACAAACAAAAAAAAACCTGATGAGTTATAACCGTTCAAGATAACATTATACGGTATGTCCTTGAAATCCAAATGACACTTGAAAGACACTAGAATCATGATACTAGCTACTGGAAACCTATAGTGGATGATTGATTAGAAGAACTGTAGGTTTCAACATAAAGCAATCATAATTATAGTTCTTTCTGATTCATTAGCTTTGTTGGTAAAAGTCGAGTACAAATCATTAATTAATGTAGGCACTCTCTTATTGGGACTTTTCCGCTTGCAGAAGTTCTGTCCCCGATGGCTAGCAAGACCCTGATGCCATTATCTTTTATAATGGCTTTTCTCCTGAGTTATCATGTCCTGATGCCTGAGAAAATAATCAATCAAATATGATATCCCACATTCCTTGTCCAAATATGTTATAGATTAATAAATTAGCTGCCAAACCTATGGACCATCGCGTTAACCCTTCTCTTGCTGAATATTCATTTTAGCCACACCCATCTCTGACTTTGAACCGATCAGATTGCTTAATGTAATTTATTCCTACAAATTCATAACCTGAATGTCAAACAGTGTAGATCCAGATCAGATGGCTTCTGAAGAAGCCATCTGATCAGGATCTACACTGTTTGCAAAGATAGGGGTTGTCGTGAACTGCAAGATAAGGGTTAACTAGTCCGTGTAACATACATCACTGTTAACATCATATTACACAGAGAAAAGTGGGGTTTAACATTATTTCTATATTTTTTCTCAATAACATAGATTGTGGGTACTCGTTAGAACTGCCTCATTGAATTCCAGCGACAACCCACAATCTTTGTTTGGACTAGCAATAAGAAAAATATAACAATATTCATCTGAAAATTGCTGATTCTATCATAGTGCAATGAATGACATGTACAGTAAAACTCCTATATTAAGACCTCTTTTGAACAGTCCCAAAGGTGATCTCTGACAACAGGACATGGTGTGTAGAAAACACAGTGTCTGGTTGTGATAGGGAGCTCAATGCTCACTTTTATAGTGCTGTCTCACTGAAGTATCATGTCCCAGACACATTACATGATACCACACAAAGTCACATTATCCTGACACTGGGTCGACCAGTCCTATCTCTACCCCGTAAATCTGAGTGCCAAGCGAGGAGCAAGCTAGTACCATTGTTAACGACTTTGGTATGTCGCGGCCCGCGATCGAACCCGTGACCTCCCGTTCCCCGGAGCGGACACTACCAACTGAGCTATCGGGGCCGGTAACTACTAAATAAGCTTTTAAAAACAGAATTAGTCTTAATTTTAGGTGGTCTTAATGGTGGAATTTTACTTCACTTCTTAGTGTAGACATTGTAATGAAGACAATGATCAGGAATCACACCACCCATCCAAGACATCACGAAAACACGCCTATATAATTTTGACCCCCCTTGAACCCCACTTTTATATAGAAAATCTGGTGTTTACAGGGGTAAACCTTATTTTTCTTATTTCTGCTCTAAAATATAGATTGTGGGTACTCGTTGGAACCGCCGCATCGAAATGGGTACGAGCTCCCCGCCTATTCTCCGGAATTAGCTCCTCAATTCCCAAACTTGAAACAGGATATCCGTGGACGTCATTTCCCGTCCAACGAAGAAGTCGTGGCGGCAGTTGAGAAGTGGGTCGGAGGCAAGGACCCTGGCTTCTTCAGTTCTGGGCTGATGGCACTGGAACATCATTGGTTCAGGTGTATCATTCTAGAGGATAATTACATCAAAAAAGAATAGATCGATCTCATCCAGAAATAAGTTAGGCTAGTTTTTTTATTGACTCGCCCTCGTATGAAAATAGAATCGTCCATCTCATAAGTTTGGAGTGGTCCATTTCCAAATATAGGGTTGTTAGGTTTGTATTGTTTGTGATAAATTTAAGCAAACAGTGTAGATCATGACCAGAGGCCGCGTTCTGCGGCGTCTGACCTTGGTCTGAACTGTTTGCCATTGTTCCAAAAAAGGGCCGCTAGACTTAAGAATACATGTAGCGCGGCTATTTTGGCTGGTCCGACACGTAAAGCTTTCTGCACTTTATAACTTTGGATCGATTCATAAACAATCGACCAAAAAGGAAAACGCTTGTATACTATGTATTTTGTAGAAAAACAATTTTGTTTCAGAGATTAAATGCCAGTCAAACTTGATCTATTATTATGCAAACTTTTGTCTAGCAAACAAATCAAATTTTGACGTACGAAGAATTGATCGGAAGGACGGGTTAGAACAATTTGTCATAACAGAAAAGCGCACTTTCAATAAATAAAGTTTACGATTTCTAAAGCAAGCATCTATCTAACTTAGAGAACCGCATGTAATGATACGGAGATAATGGGACGCTGCGCAAGAAATTTGGTCTTAAAAGTTTGCAGTACGTGAAATATGTTCTAGAAAGGGTTATCCTTTGGAAGCAGGGAATACACCACAATACTTGAAAATATGGAGTGTACAGGTTTTCTTGGCCAGACTAACTAGTTTCGGCAAATTAGGCCTCGTCAGTCACCCTAAAAAGTTAAAAATTTCCCCATTGGAATCGATGTTCCCAAAAGACAAGAGAATATAAACTACACTATGATGTAGGGCAGGGAAGCCTGCCAGCCTTTGTGACCACAGAATCCTAGTGATTACAACATTCAAGAATCGAACAACAAAGACGCTCACCACACTGCGCGGATGCCTGTATTGTTAGCATGTGGAATAAGGCATATTTTCTTTGTTTAAATCGGAGTCATATTATATATGAGAATTTCATTGGAAAAGTCATTTGTGCTTAGGTAAAAAACATTCTTTGACAATGCAGTCTGGCATAAAGGCAGGTTGATAAATGAAAAACTAATTCGCTGACTGAGCAAACATGCAGACTTATTCTTATAGACAATTAAATAGCTGAAAATCACACACAGACACAAATAAAGTGTAGGGTCACGTTCATAAATGCGTTACGTTCAACATCACAGAAAAAATGTGGTTAACAGTGGTATATCAGCTTTCCGCTGAGTGGAAAGCTGATATACCACGGTTAACCACTCACCAGTTAAGCAACGACGGTACGAAATCCAGGTTTCTCTTGTCGATGTGTGTTCTGAAGGAAGGTTGACTGGTCTCAAGTACTGGAGTCGTCATCTGTGTAGACCAAGATCTGACAACACAGAAAGCAGCATCTGATAAAGGTCTACACTGCTTAAGGAGCAACAACTGAAGGTTCAACCCTTTATGCCTAGTGGATCATTTGGGACATTGGCAGTGTAGATCCAGATCAGACGCTACAGATGGTGGTACCTGATCTGAGTAAAGAGTGCTTGCTTAAAGAACGTGCATTTATGTAAAATTTGCCACACACACAAAACACACACACACACACACACACACACACACACACACACACACACACACACACACACACACACACACACACACACACCTGACACCACTTATTGGAAAGGGACCACCCCGAACTCATTACTTGGACTATTCCATTGTTATACATATATAAACAAAGACTATAGATCTATCAGTTTTATTAGTACTTTTATTTGTAAAAGTTGTCGTCGGAAAAGCCTCAGTGAGCACCCGCCATCACGAAAACACGCCTATTCAAATATACAGAAAGGACGGGTTACAGTTTAGCCATATTTGTGCCTACGATGGATCTGGATGAAACCTATACGCAATATAGTCCAACATATGCGCGTTCATATGACAACAATATTTAATTAACCATGACATTTGCAGTCATGTGACTTCCGTTTTTCTACAAGTGGGGTATTTGTCAGTATTTGGTGATTTGCCAAAGTAATATGATATTTTTTAACAATTAACCGCATTAAAGCGTGCTAATCTACATGTCCATATCATAATCTATGTTTCTTGTATACCTTGACACAATATTATGTACAGTATGTGCATAAGAAATTTATATTGCGTTGAACTTATATGTATTTAGTATATGTTAGAAGTGCTTAATAATACGGAATGTATTTTCGATTCTGGACAATATATTTAAAATGTTGACATAAAGACAACAACAGTACAATATATCATTACTACATACAGCAGATTTGATTGGATTTTGGTGACCTTGGCCTCACTTTTCAAGGTCACAGAAACCTCAAAACAGTCATTTTAGGCCAAAAATGGCTTGTCTGTACTCTATCTCAATAACAAATTGATTAATTTTAATCAAACTTGGAACAATATATCATTACAACATACCGGAAATTTGATTAAATTTTGGTGACCTTGACATGGTTATCAAGGTCACAGGCCCCCCAAAACAGTCAATTTTGGGCCAACAATGGCTTGTCTGCACTCTATCTCATTAAAGAATGACTAATTTTCGTCAAACTTGGTACAATATATCAATATAACATACCGCAGATCGGGTTAGATTTTGGTGACCTTGACCTTTTTCAAGGTCACAGGCCCTCAAAGATAATCAATTTTGGGTCAAAAATGGCTTGTCTGCACTCTATCTCATTAATAAATTGCTTAATTTTAGTCAAACATTGTACAATATAACATTACAACATGACGCAGATTTGATTATATTTTGTCGACCTTGACCTTTTTTCAAGGTCACAGGCTCCCCAAAACAGACGATTTTGGGACAAAAAAGGCTTGACTGCACAATTTCTCATAAACAATTTTTTTTTTTTTGCATTCAAACTTGGTATAATATCCCATTACAACATACCGCAGATTTAATTAGATTTTGGTGACCTTGACTTTTTTTCAAGGTCACAGCCACCCCCCTCCCCCCCACCCCCAAAAAACAAAAAAAAAAAACAAAAAAAAAATAACAGTCAATTTTGGGCCAAAAATGGCTAAGGATAACCCTTTCTACAACTTATTTAACATCACTGCAGCTGGCTTCTCGGAATGTGTGGCGGCCGTAAAAAGTCACCCTGCCCTATACATAGTGTAGTTTACATTGTCTTGTCCTTTTGGGATCATTGATTCCATTGTTGAATTTTGAAAATATTTTAGGGTCACTGATGAAGCCCAATTGGCCAAAACTAGCTAGCGTGACCCAGAAAACATGTACACTCCATATTTCCAGTTCTGTTGTTTATTCCTTGCTTCCAAAGGATAACCCTTTTTGCAACTTATTGTCTGCATTCTAAGGCAAAGGTCTCCCGAAACCTGTTCTTTTAGGGCCAATAATGGCTTATCTGTAACCTATATCATTTAAGAATTTATGAATGTTGAACAAAATGGGTACAATATTTAATTGCAGTATACCAAATTTGTCTGGTGATCTGAGCTTTTTAATGACTGTTTTTTAAGGTCATAGGCTCCCACAAAAACTGTCAGCTTTTGACCAAAAATGGCTGGTTTGCAGCTTACATTTTGCTGACGTTAATCTAGTTATTAAGTCAAATGGGTGTTATAGATACATTTATGGTGAGGGGATATTGTTTTCCTCTGAAAACATTTTTATTTATACCAGCATTCGGGGTACGTCTGCAGAAAATATGAATGTTACATACCCTGTAAACAATATAAGACAGAAACTGGTAGTGGAAGGTAAACATGAATGCATGTCATACAAGTAACATGCAAAGCATGTGACAGCAGTTATAGTCCTTTAATTCATCAATGAAAAGCATTTCCGTTTGCCCAGCAAGGAATGATGGTCCTGCTCATACAGATGGCCAGCCGCTGTCCTTCAGAATCAGAATTGTATATGTAGACTATATTGACTTTTTCCTGTGCGAGTATGCACAGTACTTTGATTACATTGATTTTCTGACCTTATTTTATCGATAAAAGTTTATTTTTCAACATCCTCCACATCGTTAACCGCCAAAACATCAGCATTTTTGAAAGCATTATTGTTTTTGAAATAAAGTGGTGTGTAGTTTTCTCTGGTTAACGATGTGGACGACCATGCAATTTTCCTTTGAACACCAAAGGGGTCTTCACTTTTTCCATAGGCGCCATGTTACACATGACCAGTAGTGCATGTATTCAACCGGAAATTTCGTTACGAAAACGCATGCGGATGAAAAAGTAAATATTCGTCCAACAAACCAGAGATATTTGGTCACCTTATGAGTGTATTTTGATCAGTTTTTGTTGACTTCAAGCATTAGGCACTTTGCAATAGAAACCTGTAACTCGTCCTTTCTCCAGCAAAATTGATTATTTTCAAATTAAAATTAAACTCAATATTTTAACATTGATGCATAAAACATAGATTGTGGGCACTCGTTGAAACCGCCTCGGCGAGGCGGTTCTAACGAGTATCAACAAGCTATGTTTTAACAGATATAAGAAAAATAATGTATGTCCCTGTAAACCCCAGTTTAACTATATAAAAGTGGGGTGTACGGGATTCAAAATTATATAGGCGTGTTTTCGTGATGCAATGCTTGTTTTTAAACAGAAAATACTGGAAGTGGAGATGACTAAATAGGTGTAAACTCAGATTTGATGAAATTCGGCAAGTCTGATGTATAGCGTAACACCATTTCCACAAACAAGTAGGTCAATGTGACGTACATGTACGTTTGTAGAAGGTGACGAAGTGTGCAAAGTTCTACCGCGTATGGAAGTAGAGGTATGAATCCGACATCGCTTTCTGTACCGTCTGATCAGAGTCTACACCGCTTGCCAATATCCCATTTTGGGGTATTAGGTTAAAAAAACATTTTCGGTCCTTGCAAGTCATTACGCTTTGACTGTTAAACAGTATTCAAAACCTGCTGTATTTTGTGTGCTGTTTACACTTATTAGTCAGTAATTATCACGCTGGCAATAGCAGTAAAGCTGGGTCAGTATTGTTGATTTGTGTCAACTGATAAAGATTCGACCCCCACCCTCCCCCACAAAAAGCAGCAGAAAACTGTCAGAATGAATGACGTCATTACTCAGCTTGTAATTAATCATCATGTTGTCTGCCCATAGGGTCAAATCAATTATAGCGATAAATGTGTTAAAACATGGAACACACTGTCCCCATTAATGCCGGTAGACGATTAAATGTAACAGTTTAGGGCAGACTCGTTAACAATATTAGGAGTGTTTAGATTGGTTTTATTCATTCTGCATTTACAAAACTTCTTTATTTTGATAATACAGTGTAGACCCTGATCAGACGCCGCATAATAATGCGGCGTCTGATCAGGTTCTTTACTGTTTGTCAGTGTGCCTTCTCTAGGAACCCAGGCATTAATGTGGAGCCGGCTGTCTCGTTAGTTGCATCACTAGTTCAATTCTAAAACAATTCCGAGTCGTGTAATTGATAAAGTGTTAATAGTTCCCAAGCATGAATTCGAAACAAATTGAGATTTATCATGCAACACTGGAATTATCGTGCAAAGGAAATCATTTCTCAAATGGACTTGCTTAGAGATGTTTTGCTCCTAACAATATCTTTTCCAGCTTATGTTTGTAACAGAAATTAGGAACAAATATTGCAATTTCCTTTTCCGGGCCATGAAGCTATTTTTTTTTTTACATATATGGTATATCTTACCCACCCACCCACGAGACAGGATTTGTTCTATTTTCTTTTCGCTTTGCGATATTTTGGTCTGTCGCTCCCCAACCAATCGGGGCCTGTTTGAGTACTGGTCAATCACTTAGAAGGTCTAAAATAGAAGTGAAGGCAATAATCAGGAATCGATACAATTAACCCAAAGAGACACCAAAGGGAAGGACACACAAACATAAAATTACTAGATCCTCATGGAAACATCAATAGAACAGATACTTTCCCATAAACTGGCCAAATGGCTATCAAAACAATAAGATATAAGCGACACACACACCAAAGACAAACCATAACAACAACAACAAAAAAAAAAAAAAAAAAAAAAAAGAACGCGACAGAAGAACCCTCTTGGAACGCTCAGTGAAAAGAATTTCATTGTAGTGCTTAAATCGATTTTACGCGGGCGCGATCCTCGCCCTTGATTCCGTCGTGATTTAGACAAATAATTTGTTCAGTGCGCATGAAGGCTTCTTAACTCATCAGTGCAAAATCTCCGAGAACACAAAAATCAAACAACCAGAGACAACGGAGAGGACTCGACAGCAACAAATCACTTAAAAGCCTGCCCAGGAAATATGGTGCGAAACTAAAGCGTTTTTTTTTTTCTCTATGTCGGGTAAAAATTCCACAGAAATTGGAAGCAACGTCTCCGAAATTACGTAAATAGTGTTGACGAGGACGTTAAACCTCAACAAAAACAAAGTTTGGTTTGTCTTTGCCATGGGCCGATACTGCGTTTAAAATGACGTCAGAATTTCAGCCTTCATACTAGCGTCACTCTGAATCAGAATTGTTACTGGTGACACGTCAAATGACATTCATACACCAGGACCTGTGACACGGGAAGTTAGTCCCTAGCTCTAAACAAAGAGGTAAACTTAGCTACACAATCCTCAGCACATCCAGCTGTCGAAATAATCGAATCGGGAGGGGCATTCTAATCTCTAATGATTCAGGGGGAAGAACGATTCTTTATAAATGTCAGTTCTTGCAGTTGGGTCTGAACGCTTATTTATCATATGACGTCACGTCTGAGAGTGTAATAACGCCATGTAATATTTTCGATAATCCACTAGTGGATTAAATATGCAAATTATGTAGATACGTCCCGTAACGTTACATGTACCACGTCCTTAACGACGCCGTGTTTACTAATGGCGGAAAATTGACATTTTTGTAAACAAACGTGAATAAAATGCGTTTTAAATGTCATATGATAAATAGAATCTTGCATTCGTGTTCATGTATTATTGAATTCATTAAACTCGTTGAGGAAAAGGAACAAAATGCTCGACAAAGCCTCACATTTTATCCCTTTTCCTCAACTCGTTTAAAAAACTCAATAATACATGTGCACTCATGTAAGATCCTCTATGAACGGTGATTTCTACAGTGTCTAGCTGGGGGAACAAGGTCATCTGTTGGAATCTTGTCTACGGTGATTCTCTACCTTCTGATTCAAGAATGGCAGTTGTCAGTTTCTGGCGAAAGTATGTACACTGTATTGGTTAACCGTTTACGTATATGCCTGTCCAGGAAAAGGGTGGATAAGTAAACTGACCGGCTCAAAAATGACCTAAAATAGTGTTGACTGGGCCGTAAAACCCCAATACAAACAGATTAACAAACAAGGTTACTGATGAAGATTTCGTCTCAGGAAACCAAGCGTTCTATTTGCGTTAGTATACATGTTGCTAATATATGTATTCCATCTCAAATTGTGTATGATTGTCACACTAAGGTATTTAATGGAATCCACATTCTTGATGACCGTTCCCTCTAAGGTGTAAGAAGCCTCGATTTTATTAGTTATCTTCCTTGTTATCTGCATAATACTGCATTTAACGGGTTGAAATCTCATGCCCCATTTTCGTTCCTAACATACTAATCTGTCCATATTGTGCTGACGTTTCAGTGAGTCATCTGTATCTCTAATTTCCCGGTAACAAACACAGTTATCAGCGAACAGTCTTATTTCTGAGTCAATGCCAGTGGAAATACCATTGCTGTACTGGGAGAACAACAGTGGACCAAGCACAGTACCGTTTGGGACCCCAGACAAAACTAGAGCCCACTCTGAAGAATCACCATTATCAACAACACGCTGTTTTCTGTAGCAAAGAAAGGAATCTATCCATTTGAGAGTCTTTCCCCCAATTCCGTAAGCAAATACTTTACATATAAGTAGTTCATGAGGAGGGGTGTCAAAAACCTTATCGAAGTCCAGAATAAAAGTGTCTACCTGTTCCCCTTTGCCCAAGATTTTTGCCCGGTCATTAATAACTTTGCTCAGCCGAGTTTCGAAACCATGTCTTCTCCTAAATGCATATTGTCTATTTGACAAAAGTTTATGTTCATCGAAGATGGCCATGATGAGCAGACTATATGTTCAAGCATTGTACACAGATCACAAGTCAGAGACACAGGACGATACTTACGGAAAAGAGCCCTATTGCCTTTTTTGAAGAGTGGACAAATGTTCACTAGGAGCCATTCTTTGGGCATTCTCTCGTATAAAGAGACTGTTGAAACAGGTCTGAGTGAGTGAGTGTTTGAGTTTTACGTCCCACCAACAGCTAAGGTCATACGGAGACGGGACCTCGGTTTAAAGTCTCATCCGAAAGTCTGGAGAAGCCCGGGATCGATCCTGCGACCCCTGGTTTACAAGGCGAGTAGCGTAACCACTACACCACGGAGGCTTCTTTGAAACAGGTGTGCAAAACAACTGGACCTAACTCGTTGTTAGTTCCTTCAGGACTTTAGGATGAAGCTCATCAGGTCCTTAGGCTTTTAATGGGGTTTAATATAGAAATAGAAGTGGAGGCAATGAGCAGGAATCGATTCAATTAACCCAAAGCTCCCATCAGAGACACCAAAGGGAAAGAAACACAAACATGAAACAACAGACCCTAATGGGAACATCAAAAGCGGAAAGCCAAAAGGACAGCTACTTTCCTACAAAATGGCCAAAAGGCTATCCAAAATAAAATAATAAAATATTAAGCGACCTAAACACCCAAAGACAAACCATAACAAAAATAAACCACGACAGAAGAACCGACTTGGAACGGTCAGCGGAAACGAATTCCACTGGGGGGCTTAAATCGATTTGACGTTGCCACCATCTTCGCCCTTACTTCCGTCGCGATTAAGACAAATAATTTGTTCAGTACACACGAAGGTCTCTTGACTCATCAGCGCAACATGTCCGTGAACACAAAAATCAAACAACCACAGAGATGAAGCAACGGTGAGGACTCGACAGCAAGAAACCACTGAAATGCTGGAGCATGAGGAAATCAACAGTTAGACTCCGATGGGCCCGACCAGAGACAGAGCATCAGGTACCAACCAGCATAAGCCTTTACGCTGGAAGTAACTTGATCACCCCTGCAACCCCTTTAAGCCTTGAAGTAACTTGATCAGCCCTGCAGCTGACACAACACTATTATCCATGAATGGGGCCGATCTTCCAGTCAATGGAACCTCCATGAACTCATGTTTTATTAAATGCATCATTGAATTGACCAACTAATTCCTTTGCCCTTTCAGAATCTGATTCAGCAACCCCGTTCCCACTCCTATTATTAAGGTAAGGGATACCTTGCCTGTCTTTCTTCTGGCTAGAAAACTCTGAGATTTGCCTTTGCATCACCTACCAAGTTATTCACATACAAATCATGCTGATTTTTTTTTTTGTATCAGTCTTGATTTCACGTCAAGTTTTCAAATTTTGTCCGGAGTTTACCACTTTCCCTTTTTTTGGCTTTTGCATGAATCTTATTCCTTGTGCGACTTTTCCTTCTTATCTCTGGTGTAATCCAGGGAATCGAAGATACATACCTACTAGTTTTTGAGGGGATAGGATTTTTCGGCCGAAGTATGGATGACAGAGGTTTTCATATCGAAGTTCTCCAGGACAGAGCGAGCATCTGAATGACAATTAAAGTATTTCTCCTTTGCAAATCTGAGCGCATCCTTCCTCATAGTTTCATAGTCATCTTTTTGATACGGGTACACCTTCCCCCGAGGTTTCTTTATTGGAAGAATGTAAATTCTTAAATATCCGTAGACAATGTTATGATCACTTAGTTTATCTGGAGACCTGGTTCTGGTGAATGAATGTCATTTGACGCGTCACCAGTAACGATTCAGAGACTGAATATCTTCAAACTGTCCTGGCAAGGTCGAAAGAATCAGATCCAATGTGTTCTCATCACGAGTGGGGAAGTTAATAATTTGTTCTAAGCCATGATCGTTCATAATATTAATTAAAGTTTTCATTCGGACTGACTCAGCATTGTGCCTTGTTTGCTGAGCCTGTCGGGCCAAACAATGTCTCTGAAGTTGAGGTCACCTATAAACATGTACAGCTGAGAGTTTTTTTTTACCATTATGCTGCGACTTAATGCAATCAAGTTGTACTTTGAACAACTTGAAGTTTTCGACTGTCCTATTTGGTGGTAGATACCAACTTGCTACGAAGTGAGAAGTTTTATTTGCAAAAACTTTAACCCAGACCGATTCGTTGTCATTTTTCAGTTCCGTGAAAGGCATGTGAGGGTTGTCTCTGTGAATGAGCAACAGCACCCGTGGCCATTCGAGTTCCTATCTTTTCTATAGACACTGTACTGACAAGTTTCTGGGAAAAGCTCAGATGAACTGTCAATCCTTGTTTCCTGAATAGCCACAATATGTGGTTGAAACGTATCGAGGAAAGCTAAAATGGCCAAACGGCTATCCAAAACAACAACAAAAAACAAACAAACAACAACAACAACACACACACTCAAAGACAAACCACAACAAAAACAAACCGCGACAGAAGAACCACCCGGAATGGTCAGCCTTACGAACCGGGGGTGGGGACAAATCGACTCTACGCGGCCGCAATCCCCGCCCCCACCTGCGTCGCGATTTAGATCAGTGCATCATCTCCAAGAACACAAAAATCAAACAACCACAGAGATGAAACAAGGGTGAATCTGACGACGATCGAGATCACAGTACTACTTGTTGTCCATACAATACCATCCCAGTTGAAATTCAAAAGGTCTTAATGCATTAAATCGTGTTTCATTGGCCTCTAAGTGCAAGAACGCGTTTCAGCCGAGTCATTGGTTTGAGGAAGATTGTCTAAGGACGTGTCACAAGTAAAAAAATCAGAATAAGATTTCGGCCCGGGTCGTTTCGGCCCAATTCGAAGGTGGGTCGATTCGACCTAATCAGATGAGCCGTTTTGCCCCAGGTTGTTTCTGCCCACTGCGGTAGGATGAAATGCTGGTGGTATGTATCAGGGTGAAATAGTGAAGCATATTATTCGTGTGGGGGTTTGGGTGGGGGTGGGGGTAAGATAGGAAAGTTATAAAGAATATGGTCGTCATTATGGGTAATGCAGAGTAGAGTAGGCACCCTATCCAAGTTAACGAACCATACACTTATACCTAGCTCACGTACAGACCAAAATAGAAGTGGAGGCAATGATTAGGAATCGATACAATCAACCCACAGCTCCCTTCAGAGACACCGAAGGGAAAGACACACACGCATATAACAACAGACCCTAATGGAAACACAAACAGCGAAAAGCCAAAAGGACAGTTACTTTCCCACAAAATGGCCAATAGGCTATCCAAAATAAAATAACATAAGCGACACAAACACCCAAAGACAAACCATAGCAAAAATAAACCGCGACAGAAGAACCGCCTTGGAACGGTCAGTGGAAACGAATTCTACAGGGGGGGGGGGGGCTTAAGGGTTAATTTGGTATGGTTCAGCTAGATATTTGGATGATTTATTGGGGGGGGGGGGGGGCTTAAATCGATTTTACGTGGCAAAAATCCTCGCCCTTACTTCCGTCGCGATTGATACACATAATTTGTTCAGTCCGCATGAAGGCCTCCTAACTCATCACGTCAACATCTCCTGAACACAAATAATTAAACAACCACAGATGGGATACAACGGTGAGGACTCGACAGCAAGAAACCGCTGAAATGCTGCAGCAAAAGAGAACCAACAATTAGACTCCGATAGGCCCGACCAGAGACAGAGCATCAGGCACCAACCAACATTACCTTGAATTTGATCTCTCTAATTCTCAATGAAATAGAAGTGGAGACAATGATCAGGAATCGATATAATCAACCCACAGCTCCAATCAGAGACACCAAAGGGAAAGAAATACAAACATGAAACAGCAGACCCTAATGGAAACACCAACAGCGGAAAGCCAAAAGGACAGTTACTTTCCCACAAAATGGCCAATAGGCTATCCAAAATAGAATAACATAAGCGACACAAACACCCTAAGACAAACCATAACAAAAATAAACCGCGACAGAAGAACCGCCTTGGAACGGTCAGTGGAAACGAATTCCACAGGGGGGGGGGGGGGGGGGGCTTAAGGGTTTAGCTGGTATGGTGTAGCTAGATATTTGGATGATTTATTAGGTGGGGGAGCTTAAATCGATTTTACGTGGTCATAATCCTCGCCCTTACTTCCGTCGCGATTTAGACACATAATTTGTTCAGTCCGCATGAAGGCCTCCTAACTCATCACGTCAACATCTCCTGAACACAAATAATTAAACAACCACAGATGGGATACAACGGTGAGGACTCGACAGCAAGAAACCGCTGAAATGCTGCAGCAAAAGAGAACCAACAATTAGACTCCGATAGGCCCGACCAGAGACAGAGCATCAGGCACCAACCAACATTACCTTGAATTTGATCTCTCTAATTCTCAATGGAATAGAAGTGGAGACAATGATCAGGAATCGATATAATCAACCCACAGCTCCCAATAGAGACACCAAAGGGAAAGAAATACAAACATGAAACAACAGACCCTAATGAAACACCAACAGCGGAAAGCCAAAAGGACAGTTACTTTCCCACAATATGGCCAATAGGCTATCCAAAATAGAATAACATAAGCGACACAAACACCCAAAGACAAACCATAACAAAAATAAACCGCGACAGAAGAACCGCCTTGGAACGGTCAGCGGAAACGAATTCCACTGGGGGGCGGGGGGGGGGGGGGCTTAAATCGATTTTACGTGGCCACAATCCTCGCCCTCACCCCTGTCGCGATTTAGACAAACAATATGCTCAGTTCGCATGAAGGCCTCCAAACGTCAGACAAACCATAACAAAAAATATATATACCGCGACAGAAGAACGGCCTTGGAACGGTCAGTGAAACGAATTCCATGGGGGGGGGGGGGGGGGGGGGGGGGCTTAAATCGATTTTACGTGGCCACAATCCTCGCCCTTACTTCCGTCGCGATTTAGACAAATAATTTGTTCAGTCCACATGAAGGCCTCCTAACTCATCAGTGCAACATCTCCGTGAACATAAATAATCAAACAACCACAGAGGTGAGACAACGGTGGACTCGACAGCAAGAACCCACTGAAATGCTGGAGCAAAAGAAAACCAACAATTAGACTCCGATGGGCCCGACCACAGACAGAGCATCAGGCACCAACCAACATTACCTTGAATAAGATCTCGCTAATTCCCAATAAGCCTTTACGTTGGAACCGTCACAGAATCTGAGGCCTGACCTACCGGCGTGCAATTAAAGATGGAAGCAAAGTTGTCAACCGTGACGTAAATCTCACCTGCAACAAGGTCTATCGGAACCCGAATTTTATGGTGACTTAATTGTTTCGATTCCTGATCTTTGTTTTACTTCTACTTAGTATATAAATTCAGAAAAATATATAACCGCAATGACTTCAGCACCCAATTTCGTAAAATCATTCTTCGATATAAAAAGATTGGGTACAACATCAATGTTATACGACAGACTACATGCATGGTAGTTAACCCAATCACGGTTGGCAACTTTGCTTCCCTCTCTAACTGCACACCGGTAGGTCAGGCCTCAGATTCTATGACGGTTTCAACGTAAAGGCTTATTGAGAATTAGAGAGATTTAATTCAAGGTAATGTTAGTTGGTGCCTGATGCTCTGTCTCTGGTCGGGCCCATCGGAGTCTAACTGTTTGTTTTCTTTTGCTCCAGCATTTCAGTAGTTTCTTGCTGTCGAGTCCTCACCGTTGTCTCACCTCTGTGGTTCTTTGATTTTTTGTGTTCACGGAGATGTTGCACTGATGAGTTAGGAGGCCTTCATGCGGACTGAACAAATTATTTGTCTAAATCGCGACAGAAGTAAGGGCGAGGATTGTGGCCACGTAAAATCGATTTAAGCACCCCCCCCCCCCCCCCCCCAGTGGAAATTTTTCCACTGACCGTTCCAAGGCGGTTCTTCTGTGGCGGTTTATTTATGTTGTTGTTTTTTACTTACTGTGTGTATCACTTGTGTCTTTTTATTTTGGATGGCCATATGGCCATTTTGTGGGAAAGTGACTGTCCTTATGGCCTTCATTTGTTTAGGTTTCCATTATGGTCTGGTCGCTAAATGTTTGTGTTTCTTTCCCTTTGGTGTCTTTGATTGGTGGAGTAAGTTAATTGTATCGATTCCTGATCTTTGTTTTACTTCTACCTTGTCTAAATAACTTAGTACCAAATCTTATGTACATATTGTCAAGTAGAAAGGTGAGAGCTTCACACACTTTCTGACGTGACCATAAAGTATAATTTTTTATGCTCTTCAGAAGTGAAAAAAAGCCTTTACGTTGGAACCGTCATTGAATCTGAGGCCTGACCCACCGGCGTGCAATTAAAGAGGGAAGCTAAGTTGTCAACCGTAATTGGTTAACTACCATACATGCAGTCTGTCGTATAACATTTATGTTGTATCCAATCTTTTTATATCGAAGAATGATTTTACGAAATTGGGTGCTGAAGTCATTGCGGTTATATATTTTTCTGAATTTATATACTAAGTCACCATAAAATTCGGGTTGCGGTAGACCTTGTTGCAGAAGAGATTTAAGTCCAATATTGAATTTTTAAATAAAATCAAAATGGCGTCTATAAAATTTTGAAAAGGCTTTGCGTAGTTAATGGTACCGATAACCCTGATTAAGAAGTTTAGCCATTAATAATTTATTAAGAGTGTTTAAGTCAGTTACATGACTACTCACTCTGGCAAATCGAATTAATTGCGAAATATAAACGCCATAGGATGGCGCACGAGGAACATCACCATCCAAAAAAGGAAAATTTACAATCTCAAAATCAAAAAAAAAAAAAAAAAAAAAAAATCATAGCGTTTATCATAAATTTTGCACGAAACAAACCCATCTACAATAGATAAATGTAAATCCAAAAACGGGGCCTCGGTATCAGAAGAATTTGCTTTACTTAACTGAAGTTCTGGGGGATAAATCTGACTGACCAAACCATCGAAATAGGTATTATCAATATTTAATCAATCATCCAAATATCTAGCTTAACCACACCAGCTTAACTCTTCCCTGATAACAAGTTTTTTTAAAAAAAAACGTAAAATAGATTTAAGCCCCACCCCCCCCCCCCCCCAAAAAAAAAACAATTGAATTCGTTTCCGCTGACCGTTCAAAGGCGGTGCTTCTGTCGCGGTTTATTTTTGTTATTGTTTGACTTTGTGTGTTTGTGTCGCTTATATTATTTTATTTTGGATAGCCTATTGGCCTTTTTGTAGGAAAGTAACTGTCCTTTTGGCTTCCCGCTATTGATGTTTCCATTGGGGTGTGTTGTTTCATGTTTGTATTTCTTTCCCTTTAGTGTCTATGATGGGAGCTGTTGATTGTATCGATTCCTGATCATCGCCTCCACTTCTGTTTTATCGATTTTTCCATAACAGCCTGATCATGCACAACGCAGTACCCTGGAGTTTGTAGTCTGGTTCTACCAAATTGGCTCCAAAACACTCCACTCGGATGAACAAGATGGCCGCCTGAGCAAAAAATTGAAAACCCTTTAAACGGCTTCTCCTCCCTAACCAGTGAATGAAATATGAAATAATTTTGAAATAATTTTCCAAGGATTTTCCTGTGGTTACACTCTAACAAAATTGTTCAAACTAATCTGCTCGGATGAACAAGATGACCACCAGAGCTAAAACTAGAAAAAAATAAACGACTTCTGCTCATTAATCAGTGGATGAATTTTGAAATATTTTCACGGGAATATTCCTTGGGTGACCCTCCACCAAAATTGCTCAAACAGTTCCGCTCAAATATACAAGATGGCCGCCGTATCTAAGAATAGAGAAAAAACCTCAAACGATTTTCCGCCTCAACCAGTGGATGCATTTTGAAATAATTTCACAGGAATCTTACTTGGGTGACCTAACAAAATTGCTCAAACCGTTTAGCACGAATGTACAAGATGTCCGTTAAACAACTCGTTAAACGACTTCTCCTCCTTAACCAGTGAGTGGGATTTAAAAAAAAGAATTACACAGGAATGTTCCATAGGTGACCATATACCATAATTGCTTAAATTGTTCCACTCTGATAAATAATTTCAAAACAAAAGCGAAGGCAATGATCAGGAATCGATGCAATTAACCCACCGCTCCCAACAGAGACACTAAAGGGAAAGAAATACAAACTTGAAATAACTAGACCCTAATGGGAAGACCAATAGCGGAAAGCCAAACGGACAGTTACTTTCCTACAAAATGGCCAATTGGCTATCCAAAACAAAATATATATATAAGCGACACCCACACTCAAAGACAAACCATAACAAAACTAAACCGCGACAGAAGAACCGCCTTCGAACGGTCAGTGAAACGAATTCTACTGGGGGCGGGAAGCAGGAGTAGGGTTCGCCATCAAATCACACTGTGTCAGCAAGCTCTCATGACTTGCAATAGGCATGAATGACCGCCTGATGACGCCGAGACTACCCTTATATTGTAAGAGGCATGCAACTACTGTAAGTGCCTATGCACCCACAATGACCAACCCAGATAAGGTCGGATACAAGTTCTGTGATGATTTGGATTCTGTGATTTCTGCTACACCCCGGGGAGACAAACTCATCATCCTGTGAGAAATCAATGCTAGAGTGGGCATTGACCACCAAACCTGGGAATGAGTGATTGGGAATGCAGGGATAGGAAAGTGCAATAGCAATGGCCTTCCCCCTTTTGATGAAGTGTGCAGAGCATGAACTGCTGATCACTAACACAGCCTTCCGCCTGCCAACTCGCAACAAGACATCATGGATGCATCCTCGCTCCAAACACTGGCATCTCATTGATTATGTCATAGTTAGAAGGAAGGACAGACAGGATGTAAAGAGTGATAAAACAGAAGTGAAGGCAATGATCAGGAATCGATAAATTAACCCACAGCTCCCATCAGAGGCACCAGAGGGAAAGAAGCACAAATATGAAACAACTAAACCCTAATGGAAACATCAATAGCGGAAAGCCAAAAGGACAGTTACTTTCCCACAAAATGGTCAATTGGCTATCCAAAATAAAACAATATAAGCGATACACAAACCCAAAGACAAACCATAACAAAAATAAACCGTGACAGAAGAACCTCCCTGGAACGGTCAGTGAAACAAATTCCACTTGTGGGGAGGGGGGAGGGTGCGATGGTGGGGGTGCTTAAATCGACTTTAAGCGGCCGCGATCCTCACCCTACTTCCGTCGCGATTTAGACAAACAATTCGTTCATTCCGCATAAAGGCCTCCTAACTCACCCGTACAACATCTCCAAGAACACAAAAATCAAACAACTACAGAGAAGAAACAACGATGGGGACTCGACAGCAAGAAACCACTGACAAAAAAAAAAAAACACTCTTGCAAATCCAATTAAATGCAAAATAGAAACGCCATAGGTATGTGTTGCGGACTGCTGGACGAATCACAGGCTTGTTATCAGCAAGCTCAACCTGTGAATCCAGCCTGCACGGCCACACATGGCAAAAAAGTGCCCAAGAGGCCGGGTGTCTCTAAGCTGAAAAAAGACAGCAAGAGGCAAGCCTTCACTTATGACATCTACAACAGACTAGATGCAATGGAATTCAGCTCAGATGATCAAGAAGAGAACTGGACAGTCTTCAGAGACACTGTTCACTCTTCAGCAATGGATTCCATAGGTCCAGTATCTCGCAAACATCAAGACTGGTTTGTCGAGAATGGTGAAGAAATCCAGAGACCCCCTGAAGAGAAGCACCAAAAACACAGTGCATACCTCAGTGATACCAGCTCAGTATCTAACAAGGCGGCTTATTCAGATACATGCAAGGCAGTCCAAACAAGACTCGGAGACATGCAAGACCCCTGGCTATGCAACAAGGCTGATGAAATCCAGCCTTTTGCAGACAGAAAGAATATGAAGAAGTTCTTTGATGCACTAAAGACAGTTTATGGTCCCCAGAGCCCAGGAACCACTCCTCTCCTCGGTGCAGATGGAACTAATCTTCTGACTGACAAAGAGGCTGTCTTGAAAAGATGGGCTGAGCACTTTGATAGTGTTCTTAATCGGATATCCTATAGTAATGATGATGCTATCAACAGACTACCACAGGTTGAATGTAATCTGCTGCTTGACAAGTTCCAAACCGTTACTGAAATGGTGAAAGCAATAAAACTTCTGTCATATGGCAAGGCCCCAGGACCAGATGCAATACATGCTGAGATTAACAAAGCAGGAGGTACTACAGTTGCAAAGAAGATGCCAGTGTTATTTCACATCAAATGGAGAAAGGAAGTCATCCCTAAAAAATTCAAGGATGCGTCAATTATCCACCTATTCAAACGGAAAGGGGACCCTCAGATCTATGACTATCACCGTGTCATCGCTTTATTGTCAATTGCTGGGAAAGTCCTTGCAAGAGTCCTACTTAACCGACTGAATGAACACCTTGAACGGTCAGGGCTTCTAACAGAAAGCCAGTGTGGGTTTAGGAAAGACAGAGGAACAATTGATTTGATATTCACAGCAAGGCAACAGCAAGAAAAATGCCAGGAACAAAACATGGACCTACACATGACCTTTGCTGACCTCACCCAAGCATTTGACACAATCAGTCGTGAAGGCCTTTGGAAGATCATGGTAAAATTTGGATATCCAACCAAGTTCATGGCAACGGTGAGACAGCTCCACGACGGTATGCTTGCATGGATCCAAAATGATGGTGAATTTTCAGATCCATTCCCTGTGACAAACGGAGTCAAGCAAGGCTGTGTGTTAGCCCTAACACTGTTCAGCATGATGTTTTCTGCCATGCTCACAGATGCTTTCCAGGATGGTGACAATAGCATACCTATTAGGTATCGCTCTGATGGGAAGCTTTTCAATATCAGAAGATTACAAGCCAAACCCAAAGTGCAGACAGTGGTGCTAGATGAGTTCCTCTTTGCTGGTGACATGGCAAAAGGTGCTCCAACAGAAGAGAAGATGCAAAAAGGTATAGATCAAGTATCTGACTTCTGTGATAGCTATGACCTCACAATCAGCATCAAAAAGACTGAGGTAGTCTATCAGCCAGCACCCGGCAAGCCTTATAAAATGTCAGCCATCATAAAGAAATGTCAAAGATTGCAAGTGGTAGACAAATTCCCCTACCTTGGGAATAGACTGACAAGAGCCGTGCACATTTATGATGAAGTCAATGCCAGGATTGCAAAAGCTAGTGTAGCATGTGGCCGACTACGTGGTAGTGTCTGGGATCGAAGTGGAATCAGACTTGACACAAAATTGAAAGTCTACAGAGCTGTGGTGCTGCCAACACTAGTGTATGCATGTGAAACGTGGACAGTTTACCAACCTGAATCACTTCCATACAAGATGTCTAAGCAAACGCTTAAAGATTAAGTGGTAAGACAGGATTCCAGACACGGTAGTCCTGAACAGCGCACGGATGCAAAGTGTACATACTCTTCTGAAGTTAACACAGTTAAGACTGACAGTCCATGTCACCAGAATGCCTAAGGAACGTTTGCCAAAGAAAATCCTCGAAGGCGGTCGAAAGAAGCGCTACAAGGACTACTTCAAAGTAGAAGTAAAACAAAGATCAGGAATCGATACAATTTACTTACTCCACCCATCAAAGACACCAAAGGGAAAGAAACACACACATTAAGCGACCAGACCATAATGGAAACCTAAACAAAGGAAGGCCATAAGGACAGTTACTTTCCCACAAAATGGCCATATGGCCATCCAAAATAAAAAGACACAAGTGATACACACAGTAAGTAACAAACAACAACATAAATAAACCGCCACAGAAGAACCGCCTTGGAACGGTCAGTGGAAAGATTTCCACTGGGGGGGGGGGGGGCTTAAATAGATTTTACGTGGCCACAATCCTCGCCCTTACTTCCGTCGCGATTTAGACAAATAATTTGTTCAGTCCGCATGAAAGCCTCCCTCAGTGACTTCAACATTCCAACGGGAACAATTTGCACAGGACAGAGCAAAGTGGCGAGGCCAGTGAATACGAGGCAAACAGAATCAGTGAATCTGAGTAGAAACGTGTACAGCGCAAAGCCAGAGCTAAGGCATCACGTACAAAGCTGTCTGCCTCCAGCCTCTCTGTTGCTCTATCTGCAACAGGTAATTCAGAGCTAGAATCGGTCTCATCAGCCATCTTAGAACACACAAACAGTAACATTTCTCAAATATGATTAAGATTGGTCATTGTCAGTATTGACAGACGAACTTTTACTGGAAGGGTGGGGGTGCTTAAATCGATTTTACGCGGGCGCAATCCTGGCCCTTACTTCCGTCGCGATTTATACAAATAATTTGTTCAGTCCGCATGAAGGCCTCCTAACTCATCAGTGCAACATCTCCAAGAACAAAAATCAAACAAGCCTCGCGATTCTACAAGCATTCTCGAAGCCTTGCCTGATAAACTTGATATCAAAAGACACTCACCTGGTATTCTATATGTACCTGCTCCAAACATATTTGCTCACGGACAAGATAAGTATTGTTAACTCCGAAAAAAAGTTGAAATTATCCTAAATGAACAACATGATTTTCAATGCGTTCACACGCCTAAGCAATATAAAATGATCTTAACAGCTTTCAAAATGACAACTTTCTAGAAAATACTTTAGTTACTTTATAACTTTTACACATTGTTTTGTTATCCCCTCGCAACAACGTTGTGACGGGGATATAGCATCGGTACCGGGCGTCCGTGTGTGTGTTTGTGTGTTAGTGTGTGTGTGTGTGTGTGTGTGTGTCCGTCCGGAACCTTGTGAACACGATAGAAGACAAACTTTGCATCGTAGAAGCTTCAAACCTTCCAACAAAAAAATTTTCCCCGTGGAAATACGATGACCCCTATTGGTTTTCAAGGTCGAGGGTCAAAGGTCAATGTCACAATGGCATTGTCATTAAAAACTTTGTGAACAGGAGAGAATACAAACAGATCATCCTAGAATCTTCAAACCTTCACGAAATGTTTTCCATGGGCAGATAAAGAATTCTATTGATTTTCAAGGTCAAGGGTCAAAGGTCAAGGTCATAATTAACTTGACCTTAAAAACCTTGTGAACAGGATAGAAGACACAGTTATCCTCGTAAAAGCTTCAAACCTTCCACATATATTCCCCATGGAAAGACGATGAATTATATAGATTTTCAAGCTCAAGGGTCAAAGGTCAAGGTCATAATGAACGTGACCTTCAAAACCTTGTGAACAGGATAGAAGACACAGTTATCCTCGTAGAAGCTTCAAACCTTCCACAAATGTTCCCCATGGAAAGACGATGCACCCTTTTGATTTTCAAGGTCAAGGGCCAAAGGTCAAGGTCACAATGAACTTCATCTTTAAAAACATTGTGAACAGGATAGAAGACACAGCTTCAAGCCTTCCACAAATGTTCCCCATGGAGAGACGATGAATCCTATTGACTTTCAGGGTCAGGGGTCAAGGTCACAATGGACTGGACCTTAAAAACCTTATTAACACGATAGAATACACAGTTATCATCGTAGAAGCTTCAAACCTTCATGTTGATGAATGGTATGCAGTTGCGAGGGGATGCTACGCTTGCGTTGCTGTTACGAAAAGAACTGGGACATTTTTATCTGCACTGTAATAATTCACCCGACTGCCAGTGAATGTTTGTGAGGGAAATTCTATGAAATCAATTATTTCATGTGTGTAGAAATCAAATTACATAGAAAAACAGCATCATTTTCATCTATCAAGTAAGCCACTCTTTGTTTATTACTATTTCCTTCAATGTATCTCCTATCGTTCCCTACAACCCCTTGAGATACACCTCAACTGCAATAGTAAAATAGATGAGATGAAAAGCAATGAAACTCATCAGTCAGCTGTGCAAGATTGAATTCCATTACGAAAACAAGTTTATACAAATACATTGTAAACTTTACCGCTGAAGAAAACGAACATTTTGAGGCGGTTCTAACGAGTACCCACAATCTATATTTTAGAGCAGAAACAAGAAAAATAAGATTACCCCTGAAAGCCCCAGCTTTACTATATGACAGTGGGATTCAAGGGGCACAAAATTATTTAGTATTGTTTTCGTGATGTATTGCTGCTAAATGTGACAAAAAAAAAAACAAAAACAAAAAAAACTATCCAGTCATTTTTTTTCAAATGACAAGCTTTTCATGACCTTCTAGAAAATTATTTGTGCCCAAGAAAGTTGGTCACAGCCCTGGCAGGGGATATTAAGACAACATTCTCAACTCCTCGATAGGGGAATTCCCCTATCAGTGAGTTGGGAATGTTGTCTAAATGTGTGCCCAGCTGTCTCTGGGAAAACTTTGATAGGTGCATTACTTCGGTCAGTCTGAGAGCAGTAATCATTGACGTACATCACGATAGCAAGTCAGTGAAACGAAGACTCCCCTAAGCCCCACTTTATATAGAGAAAAGGTGGGTTTAATTGGGTTAAAGGTGCTGATGCCTCATTTTTGCTCAAACACATAGACTGTGGGTAATTGTTAGCACCGCCTCATTGAGGTATGTATCGTCGAGAAAATAACATATTCTCTGTTTATTAGATATCAATAAGCTAAACGTTAAATATGTGCGTCAGAATTTTACGTCATGCAAATTTTCATGTCATTCTGGCGCTGATGCCGTCACTTTTAGCACCTACGCAGTATAAACAATGCATGCGACGCCAGACTGGCTTAGCAACAGTGGACTTTTTGAATGCAGATTTCAAGTGAACCATTTTATAGAGTAACATTCCAAGCGGTTTCCCAGGTGCAAACTTTCAGTTTACAGTCAATAATATACCCAGTTAACACGCTGAACACCTCTAAATCGACGCGATATCGCCATGGAAAAAGTTTGTTTCCTGATCTGCATTAATAATTACAGTTTAAAGCATATAAGAAAAAGATTTTTTTCAGTGTAAGATCGATTTTTATTTCACTCATGAACGCCACTCATGAACATACTTGCTTTGGTGATATAAAATTTGTCCTTACACTGAAAAAATACCAAATATCCGCTATTTCCGCTACCTATTACAGGAACTACTGTGAATGGGAAGAATTTGCTCCCCACGGGAGAATATTCTTTGAGCCGGGGTACAACATTTCCTACAATTTACATGTGCGCACAACGAAGAATCAGATCAGCCTGCGTATCCATATAGTCAAACCAGAGACTTCACGGGCTGCATGAATGAGCATTGGACCCATAACTATCATTAGAGCGCACAATGAAGACTCTGATCAGATTGCGCGGATTTGTAGGTTTTGTCATGCGCTGGCTCCTTTCCAATCTGAGTGGCCCAATCTCGGAGAAAGATGATTTCGATTAGACTTCCCTTGGTTTGCGAAAATGTATTTTTGCTCTGGCTATGCAACTGCTAAGGTGACTAATAGGTCTACTGCTAAGGTTGTATGCTACGATGTTTTCGTTCTGATGCTGTATGATGGCTACTAGTATGATAAGGGATGGTGGGTTCGATCCCGGGCTACTCCAGACTTTCGAATGAGTCTTCAAACCAAGGCCCCGTCTCCGTATGACCTCAACTGTTGGTGGGACGTGACCCCCCCCCACACACACATACACACAAGCACTAGTATCGTTGTTTCTTTGAAAATATATTCCCCCTACTTGTCTATGGCTAGTTTCTATACTAAATGCCCTCCAGACATCTTATGTCTGGAAATGGGAAACCAGCCTACAGACTAGCTACAAATTATTCCTGGTAAATTATGTAACAGATAAAAACCTATGGTGCTAATGTTATTAAGCCTTGGGTAAGGCTAGATTACTGGGTATGAAACATCAAAGCCTTATATGTTGCATTTGATATGTTCTAAGAAAGGGTAATCCTTTAGAAGCAAGGAATACACCACAGAATTGAAAAATATGGAGTGTACAAGTTTTGCTAGTTTCAGCCATTTGGGCCTCATCAGTGGCCCTCAGATATTTTCAAAATCCAACAAGGGAATCAATGATCTCAAAGGACAAGAAAGTATAAATTACACTATGAGCATTTTTCAGCACTGTTTCCAAAAACAGATTTCATTATGATCACGATGATAACACTACCGCGCGACTTCATATCTCCAAAATGACTACTTTTTCAATGAAAGTTTATGCTACTTTTCTTACTTATCCTGCAAGCATAAATTGTGTGTACTCGTAAGAAATGAAGCGGTTCTAACGAGTAGAAATAAGCATAATAATAAATTATACCCCTGTAAACCCAAGTTTTTTTCTACAGCTATTGGGGTTTAGAGGGGTGTTCATTTCACTGACGTATTTCTTTTAATGTGTGTATCGCTTATATTTTTGTTTTGGATAGCCAATTGGCCATTTTGTGCCCTTTTAGCTTTCCGCTATTGATGTTTCCATTAGGGTCTAGTTATTTCATGTTTGTGGTTCTTTCCCTTTGGTGTTTTTGGTGGGAGGCGTGGTTTAATTGTATCGATTCTTGATCATTGCCTTCACTTCTATTTTGCTATCATGATGTAAACATAATGTACATTTGTTTCCCCTGTAATCGCGTAGGAACACAAAGAAAAATGACGAACATTCGTATTACAGATACAGTATAACTTCGATGGCTCGAACACTGATGGCTCGTCTACCATGGCTGAGTCGAACCCGTTCTTGGGCCCCTAGGAAATTCCTCTAACATAAGACACAGTGGGTGATAATTTAACAGATTTTAATTTTTTATCTTGCAAATGTATGCTGTGTGTACTCATTAGAATCGCCTCAATGAGGCGATTCTAAAGAGTACACACAGCATACATTTTTATTTACATAAATTATTATTCTAGTACACCGAAAAGATGTCCCAAAGTATATCGTTATGCTCCTAACAGTAACCCTCAGTGGCTCGAACTACCCCTGTCTCGGACAGATTTTCGAGGTCCCAAATGTGTACGAGCCATTGAAGTACAACTGTACTAAGTGGCGCCTGTCATATCAATAGGGGCATAAAAATATAATAATAAGACTTTTGCCACCAGAATAAACTTAGTTCAGCCTACTCCGCTAAGGCTGGTCAGAGTAATCGCTGTTCATTCACTGGTCAGACCTTGTGCCATCCGCCACCGGTCAGACTGGCTTAAAGCACAGGCCGATCTGCGTTTCCGCTGGTTGCATAGGTTTTCTAGTTGCATAAACCATTGCGAGAGCAAGAAGCACCCCATCATAGATTTACGTCATGTTGGTCAGAGATATTATTATCTCTAATGTCGGTTTATATGTCTCCGGCGTCATATACGACGATCTGTGACTAGCTTACAATTCTCCGGAGAAACACAAACTTGATTTGACCAATTGTGAGATGATGTATTGATATTTGATGAGGCAATATTGTTACAGCCAACACAAGGCATCATCGAGTGATCTGCTTCGGCCTCTGACTACTCGTACGACATGCGAAGATTAAGATCAGCCTGTGCAACTGCACAGGCTGATCTTAATCTTCGCTTGTCGTCAAGTCAATTCACAACTTGCTTCTTTTCCCAAGAACATTTTGTCTGGTGTCTTTTTAATCCGAAAAAAAATCGCCACTCCAGCGAGCCCGGTTGGCGGTCATAACATTGCATACCTATCTCATGTGGAAAGACCTGTGACACATTCAGACCTTTTGTTATGTCCAATGACAATCCATCCAGGACCTCTGACATCGGAAATTAGTCACTAGCTCTCACAAAAGAGGCTCGTCTAGCGATACCATTTGCAGCTTTAGCTGTTGAAATTATCTTATCTGGGAGGACATTCCAGTTTCTAATAGCCTGAGAGAAAGAATTCTGGATGCAATATTTAGACCTTTGTACAAGGTTTAAGTCTTCCGTCTCTCTTCCTTTTCGTGAGAGACTTACAATAACAGATAGCTTAATTAAAGGCATATAAATTAATATCGTAATTTTCGTTGTCATTGCTAGAAACTTCTCAAAATTTTTAGAAAAATGGTAGTGTTGGTTGGTTGGTTGATTTGAGGTTTAACGTCCCCGTCAACACTGTAAATGTCATTTTGGATACGTTGCTTCCAATTTTGTGGGACTTTTACCCGGCATTGAGATGGAATGACACCTCAAGCCCTGTCACCCAATGAAACCAATAGGGTTTATTAGCATGGATTGTCCGCCTCGCACAGCGGTTCCTGGACAGGCTTAGATCCTCTAAGCGGTTTACCAGTACTAGTGTGTGGGCCGGATTTAGCTCTGCGTGGAAGCATCATGCAGCCCATATATTTCTTCAAGCCCCTATGGCGGGGGGTAGTGTAGATGTCCATAACAGTCGTAGAATGCCCGGAAACCAAACAAACCGGTAAATGCTGTTTTGACGCATTGCACAATTTAGGAGATCGAAATCAACATTTTCAATGCCAATACGTCCGGTTTTAGAGACTCGGTTTGGGTTTAAAATACGAATATTTAAAGTACAATTGTTAAGAGAATGATAGCATTTTCTGTTGTATTTTTTCCTACCCTGCTTAAACGACAGTACAGTATATTTTGCAGAATACTAAACCAGAAAAAAACATGTGGGGGTGGTTGGGTGACGCAAAGGCGACGTGTATCTTGCGTCACTGGAGCAGCTTACTAGATAAGGGTAGAGGGGGACTGTTGTTATTTCTTCTGTTTCTGTACTTCCATTCATTTTTCTCTTCCCTCTTCCTCCTCTGTCCCTCATTTATATCTCCTCTACTATCTCTTCTATCTCTTTTCTCACTTTCTCTGGGAGACGACAGAAAATGGCCCACAAGGATTGACGTGTCGTTTAAAACCTAAAACAAATAATCAATTTTTATTGCCATGGGAGTGGAATGCAGTTTGTCTTACATACGTTTTGACCCTATCATCATGGTTACCACTGTTTATCAAGAACAGCAAAGCAGGGAATAAGCAAGATAATCTTTAAAGATTTTTAACCCACACATGACAATGGAATCTCCCACCTAATAAGTCTGGAGTGGTGCACTGGTGCACTGGTGCCAGGTTTGTTTTGTGAGCGATATGTTTTGCAAAAATGCGTTCACTTTCAGTAAACAGTGTAAACCCAGATCAGACGCCGCGTTTTGCGGTGTCTGATCTCGGTCGGCACTATTTGCTAATGTCCCGAAAAAGGGCCACTTGAAATATATAGGTTAAGGTAGGGTATCGGGGTCTGTAACGCACCCAGTAAAGAAAACGTACCTCCCATCCGTGCATGTTTGATTCACCGCGCATAGTTTTGTTCTGCACACTATCGAGGCACTTTAGATCGCATTGGCCAAAATAAATAAATTAAATAAATAAATAAATAAATAACATGCCCGTCAATACAAACGAGATTTAAGGAAATGCGAAAGTAGAGATACAGTGTCATAACACATAATACGAAACATCAGATTTCGTACATTTTGTTTTTAAATAATGAAAGTGAGTTAAGGGCAATTGGTACACCTACCATATTTTACGGCATCTTTTTATAGGGTGGCAACCTTTAGTACTTAATGCTTGCTATCCCATAAACTGGGTCCATCTGACAATAGGGCCTACACTTGAAGGAAAGAAGTTGCTCCTAAGGAGCAACTTCTTTCCTTCAAGTGTAGATCCTTATTGACAAGAGAGGCAAGAATAATTTTGAAATATGTTCTATAAAAGAGTTATCCTTTGGAAGCAAAGGATAAAGGAAGCAAAGGATATACTACAGAATTTAAAAGTATTGAGTGTATAGTTTCCCGGGCCAGACCAGCCAGTCTCGGCAAATTAGGCCTCATCGGTGACCCTCAAATATGTTCAGGGCTCCACAAAGGAATCAATAATCTCAAAGGACAAGAAAATACAAACTACACTATGATGAAGCCTTGCATCCCCTGGAAGTGTATATATTCTCCATTATCACAGCTAAACCTATGACTAAGGGCTAGGCTTCTTTCACGGGGATCCAAACAATACCACGAATTTGAGTCATCATGGTTACCAGGAAGCGATGTATCAATATTCGATTTAAACTTTTTAATTTTCCAGCGGAATGCAGATGAGATGATTTGATTTATAGGAATGTATAATAATTCTTGGTGTACATATGGCATATCTGTCAATTCGAAGAATACAAAATAGAAGTGAAGGCAATGATCAGGAATCGATACAATTAACCCTCAGCTCCCATCAGAGACACCAAAGGGAAAGAAACACGACACAACTAGACCCTAATGGAAACATTAATAGCGGAAACCACGACAGAAGAATCGCCTTGGAACGGCCAGTGAAACGAATTCCACTGGGAGGGGGTGGGTGTTAAATCGATTTTACATTATGATAACTGACCCGTGCGACATAGTGCTTTTTTCACATCTCCAAAATGGCTACTTTTCTGATGAAAATCCGTAACATTTTTCTCATTTATACTGCAAACACAGGTTGTGCGTGCTCGTTAGAACCGACTCGTTGAGGCCGTTCTAACGTTTACCCACAATCTATATCTTGGAGCAGAAATAAGCAAAATAGTGTATATCCCCGTAAACCAGAGTTTGCTCTATATATAAAGTTGGATTTTGGTGTGTGTGTGGGATAGGGGGTGGGGGGGGGGGGGTATTTCAAGGACTTGATCACGTGATGCAAATTCTACTCCATGCGGAATCATGCAGTTTTACTTACAAACTATTCTGTCCCCAATGTCACGCAAAGCAACAATGTCATTATTTTCCATAATAACTTTTCCTTCAAGTTACCATGTTCTAGTGCCTAACAAAATTGTCAATCAAATATTGTGTTTGATAGTCCCTTGTGCAAATATTCATTATTTTCAGAGATATATGATGTGCGAAGCTAAACCTACCATCACATGCAGCTACTCAATTACAAAAACATGCCTTTCTAAATACATTGTAAACTTTACCGCCGAAGAAAAAAGAAAATTTATGATGAAATATCGTGATATTTTTCTTATTTCTGCTCAAAATATAGATTGTTGGTACTCATTAGAACCGCCTCATTGAGGCGGTTCTAACGAGTACCCACAATATATATTTTAGAGCAGAAATAAGAAAAATTAGGTTTACCCCTGTAAATCCCAGTTTTACTGTATAAAATGTGGGTTCTAGGGGGTCAAAATTATATAGGTGTGTTTTCGTGATGTCAGCAGATTATCAAAAGTCGGTATAATCATTACCAAGAAAATCTGTATGGCGTTAGGTCCTTGACGTTTCATGAACATCATTCTCCAGCAGATTATTCCAATATAACGTCAATCCTTATTGTCTCTGTCAAATAAGATAAAATATTTTCTTCACAATATTATATACGTGTGCTACATGTAAAATGGCATCTTTCAGATCTCTAGAACTTTTTTTTTCAGACCAAAAGTTTTGATATTTTTCTTATTTCTAGTCCAAACATAGATTGTGCTCGAAAGTCTATCGAGTACCCACAATCTGTTTTCAATGATAACGCACGTGATAACATCCGGAATGTGTGTTCGAGAGCGATTCAAATAAGCTTGAAACTTTCGTCGCATTCGAACTAAAATGAATTAGTATAAACTAAACTAAATGCTTGGATTTGATTTTGATTTTGAAATTGCTATAAGCACATCTGTTTTTATTTAAATGTTCTGAAAAAGGTAACTCTTTGGAAGAAAGGGCCACACAGCACAGAACCGAAAATCATTGGGTGTACAAGATTTTCTGGACCAGACTAGCTAGTCTCGGCCTATCAAACTTTTATATAATATGTTATGTCAATATCGTGGATAAATAAAACATAACACAGAAGTGTTTAGCTGTTTATGAGGGATAGCGTATCACGCCAAATATGTTATGTCAATATCGTGGATAAATAAAACATAACACAGAAGTGTTTAGCTGTTTATGAGGGATAGCGTATCACGCCAAATATGTTATGTCAATATCGTGGATAAATAAAACATAACACAGAAGTGTTTAGCTGTTTATGAGGGATAGCGTATCACGCCAAATATGTTATGTCAATATCGTGGATAAATAAAACATAACACAGAAGTGTTTAGCTGTTTATGAGGGATAGCGTATCACGCCAAATATGTTATGTCAATATCGTGGATAAATAAAACATAACACAGAAGTGTTTAGCTGTTTATGAGGGATAGCGTATCACGACAAATATGTTATGTCAATATCGTGGATAAATAAAACATAACACAGAAGTGTTTAGCTGTTTATGAGGGATAGCGTATCACGCCAAATATGTTATGTCAATATCGTGGATAAATAAAACATAACACAGAAGTGTTTAGCTGTTTATGAGGGATAGCGTATCACGCCAAATATGTTATGTCAATATCGTGGATAAATAAAACATAACACAGAAGTGTTTAGCTGTTTATGAGGGATAGCGTATCACGACAAATATGTTATGTCAATATCGTGGATAAATAAAACATAACACAGAAGTGTTTAGCTGTTTATGAGGGATAGCGTATCACGACAAATATGTTATGTCAATATCGTGGATAAATAAAACATAACACAGAAGTGTTTAGCTGTTTATGAGGGATAGCGTATCACGATTAACCCTTATCTTGCTGAATATTCATTTAAGCCACACCCATTTTTGTCTATCAACCAATCAAATTACTTGATGTAATTTATTGCTACAAATTCATAAACTGAATGCCAAACAGTGTAGATCCTGATCAGATGGCTTCTTCAGAAGCCATCTGATCTGGATCTACACTGTTTGCAAAGATAGGGGTTGTCGTGAACAGCAAGATAAGGGTTAAAACTGGCGTAATAACTGAACTACGGAATTCTGGACAGGTAAAAATCATTGACATTACCGTAAGTTGAACTGACGTAATTCATTAATCATGAACGTTTCGGATTTCAACTGATCTCCTTTATTTCCTGACAAGAATTGCGTCCAGTCGTTAAATGTCCTGTAGTTGCCATAACATACACATACGCCTATAGTTTATCAACGACCTTTGAGAGTTCAACGTTCGAGCGTGGCAAGACTATTCCATATTTTAGGGGAAGCAGGTTTCGGATTTCTTTTTTCACAGGATTTTAAAATTATAAATATTTTTTTCGATAATGGCATAATGTAGCAGTCGTGGCCAAGTGGTTATAGTATCATGCAGTACGAATCTCAGAAAAACTATATCTCCCAATGTAAAATCCTAGCTGAAGGCGACTTACCTAAAACACGGTCTAGTCCAAAATCAAAAGTGCAGTCACATTGCTGTAAAAAGTGTTTGTGACAGCAAAACTTATTAATAATCTCTTCAAATATTTGTAAATTTTGATGAAAACACAACCTGACAACCCTAAATTTTGGAATGGACTCCTGCCCTGCTATATATAAGGAGGAAGATTCCGTTTGGTACAAAAAGAAAATAGAAATAGAAAATAGAAATTAAATAAAATAGAATTAAATTAAAATAAATTAAATTAAAAATAGAAGTTAAATCAGGAACCGACACAGCTACCTCACATCTCCTATCCAAAACATCATAAATGAACACCTATAATGAAAACGTCACGGACGAAAAGCCAAAAGGACAGTTACTTTCCCACAACACGGCCAAACGGTTCTCCATAGCAATACACACTAGAAAAGATGAACTATATGGAAAAAAACCCGCATTGAAACGGTCAGCAATTTTTTTTTACATGTGTGGGGGTGAGGGCGGGGGCTTAAATCGGTTGCGACCTAGGCTGGGACATGACTCAGACAGCTTGCTGACATTCGCCCCAAGAATTTTGGGTTCATTACATATCGTTGTTAAAACAGACACGACATAAATATGGCTAGACTAAAAGATTCACGAAACACTGTTTGGTCGCTGCTGTAATCACTTGTATTAGTATGTCTCTCCCGAAGGGTTCGGGAGACATATTGTTTTCCCTTAGTCTGTCCGTTTTCCGTCCGTCTGTCACTTTTTTGTGTTCGCTCTGTAACTTGACAGCCGTTTGAGATGTATTCATGAAACTTCACACAGATGTACATGCCCAATGAGATGACATGCAGAAGTCAATAACCGTTACTCGGGCTTACCCACTTTTGGAGTTGTTTCCCTTCGATAAACAATCATCTGGAAAAAGCTGTCTAAATGAGCTAGGCTTGTTCAAGAAAGTGTTATATTTATTTTAGTTTAGTTGGGTTTATTTATTATTTTCATGGGAGTCAAGGGAGATGATGACGAACGTTTTGGTCGGAAGTATCAAGTATATTTCGAGACCAAGTCTCGAAGGAGATGTGATAAGACATTAACCCTTATCTTGCTGTTCACGACAACCCTTATCTTTGCAAACAGTGTAGATCCAGATCAGATGGCTTCTGATCAGGATCTACACTGTTTGGCATTTAGATTATGAATTTGTAGCAATAAATTACATCAAGTAATTTGATTGGTTGATAGACAGAAATGGGTGTGGCTTAAATGAATATTCAGCAAGATAAGGGTTAAAAGGCACAGATAGATCAGCATTTCATATCAGAATTGTTACTAGTCACAACAGAGGAGAAATTAATTATATGCCTGATGTGTTCACTTGAACAAGAACGCAGGTTGATAAATGTAAAACTAATTTGAAGTTTTTGTCAAACATGCAGACATATCTTCATATCATTACCTCGGAGAGAAATATGAAAAACATACTACAAAGTGCCAAGTATAGATTCAAAACACTGATAGCAGTGTCTCAAATAATTGTCGTCGACCTGTCCATTTAACCCTGTAAGCAAGAAGTGTAGAACCCACGGCGTCTGATCTGGAACTTCACTGTTTCATCGCTGTGGGTTCGAACCTTGCTCGGATCACATTTTCTGCGGGTTTTTTTATTGGGATTCCTGATCAATGATAAGCTCGAAATAAGTGAAATAATCTTGAAACTGCCGTAACACCCCCTCCCCGACCAAAAAATACAATACCTAAAATATTTAACACTGACAGCACTGGTGGATTGATTGATTCTGAGTGCAGGCTGGGAAAGTTCTTCTAAGCGAGGTCTAAGACTGTTTCGTTTCCATGTACGGTACCAAACAGTGAAGACCCTGATCAGACACTGCATTCTGTGGCGTCTGATCATAGTCTACACTGTTTGTCAAGCCCAAAACAAGATACCAGTCCAGATTCTACAGATAACCCATTTACGCAACACTCGGGCCTCACAGCGATAAGAATACCGCGGCTATTTTCTATCAATAACCGTTACCTGAGATTTCTACAAATCAGTGATAGTCACGTGGTGAGCAGACTGAAGAGTTTCTGTGTTTAGTAACGTTGAGTCGACTGACAATCAACCCAAAAACATATTGGCTGCGTCAAGCGGTAAGGTACCTTTGGTCATGAGCGTACATGGAACACTTAGATCAGCCTACACATCCGCGTCTTCGCTGTGCATCTTAGAGATGGTCTTGGTCAACATTGTCTTCATACAGACTAAAAAAATTACGATCATACACCTTTGCGCTGAAATGACGCTTTTTTTCTCTAGAATTAGATTTTTCTTTCGGATGAAATTGTTTCATAACTTTCGGGACTTCCTGTTCACTTTTCTATAAGCCCTGTCACGCTGAAAAAAAGGTCTACTCTTACAGGAAAGAAATTGCTCCTCAAGAGCGAATTCTCTCCTTTAAGAGTTGACCTTATTGACATGGGAGACAAAATTACATTTGTAAGAGTTGCCTCCCCTGAAGGTGTATCCATTCCCCTTAATCTTCGCTGAGCGTATGTGCTCGAAAGTCCCTTGCGTTGGCGCGACCCCTATTGTGAATCATGGGCTCTCATTTCAGTCCGATCGAAACTTAATTTGTAGAAACATTTTCCTTTTGCCTTTTACCGTAGGGACCTTTTCCGGGCAATGCATATCAATTTAAAAACGATAACTTTCAGCTTGAATGAACCGAATTGTACCGGAAAAAATGAGAATGATCTCATTTAGCTGCATAACTCGAAAAGAAATCATTGCATGTACGACCAGCTTGACGTTTTCTGAAGCTGTCTCATCGATATTTGATAATGTTGCCCATCACGAAAACACGCCTATATAATTTCGACCCCCTCGAAGCCCACTTTTATATAGTAAAACTGGGGTTTCCGGGGGTATTCCTTATTTTTCTTATTTCTGCTCTAAAATATAGATTGTGGGTACTCGTTAGAACTGCCTCGATGAGGCGGTTCTAACGAGTGCCCACAATTTATATTTTGAGCAGTAATAAGAAAAATATCACAATTTTTCATCATAAAATTTTCATTTTTTCGGCGATAAAGGTGGCAATGTATTTGTATAGGCGTGTTTTCGTAATGCATCGGAGATTTTGGACAAAATCTTCAACATATTTATTCATTTTTATTTATTATTTACTGGTACTTCCATGACGAAAACACGCCTATACAAATACATTGGAAATTTTACCGCCGTAAAAACTAAAATTTTAAGATGAAAATGTCTGATATTTTTCTTATTTCTGCTCAAAATATACACTGCAGGTACTCGTTAGAACCGCCTCATCGAGGCGGTTCCAACGCGTACCCACAATCTATATTTTAGAGCAGAAATAAGAAAAATAAGGTTTACCCCTGTAAACCCCAGTTTTACAATATAAAACCGTTCCAAGGCGGTTCTACCGTCGCCGTTTATTTTTGTTATGGTTTGTCTTTGGGTGTTTGTGTCGCTTATATTATTATATTTTGGATAGCCTCTTGGCCATTTTGTGGGAAAGTAACTGTACTTTTGGCTTTCCGCTGTTGATGTTTCCATTGGGGTCTGTTGTTTCATGTTTGTGTTTCTTTCCCTTTGGTGTCTCTGATGGGAGCTGTGGGTCAATTGTATAGATTCCTGATCATTGCCTCTGGGGTCAGAATTATATAGGCGTGTTTTCGTGATGTTTATTGGTTATGGTCTTACGGCCTTTTCAAGATTATGTCACTTATTTCGAGCCGATTGTTAATCAGAGTACCCAGAGAAAACCCACCTGACCTTCCGTTGTCGATCATGACGTCTCTCATTTGACCCAAGCGAGGCTCGAACCATAGTGGAGCATCAACATACATGACAAATAGTTTAAATTCCGTTGAAGCGGTTCATCTGGCCCTACACTAGTTTCTTTGATATTTGAGTGGTCAGCAGGGTTGATTGGTTTCAGTTAGCTGTATCATTTTCTTTTCTTTTCTTTCTTTCTTTTTTTTTTTTTTATTTTAAGGTCCTTTCAAGATTTCACTTATTTCGAGCCGATCGTTAATCACATGTGGGCGAAAACCGGAGTTCCAAGAGCAAAAATGACCTGGCGCTTCCTTTGCAGAACATGTGACCCGAGCGAGGCCTAAGCCACATCAGTAACAGACCTAATGATGAAGAGTCAGCGCTAGTCCAACCCTCTATATTTCTATTTTAGGTGGTAAAGTTTACAAAATCCTCAAAAAATGTATTTTTAAGCATACATTGTAGACCCACATCAGACACCAGTGTCTGTACTGTTTGCCAATATAACAGAAAAGGGACGCTAGGCTTATATGAATTAAATTGCGATTGCTTGAGATAGGTGATTGCTTGTACAGATGAGTTATGCACGGTTGCTTGCTACCTATGGTGACCGCCCAGGCATCTGACCCAGTTGAGTAACAGGAAAAACGCAAAATGGCATTATACGGGTTTTTCAGGGTTAACCAAAAGGTAAACCGGGACGCGGACGCCAGGCCGGCCGGCCGCCCGCCCCCCCCCCCCCCTCCCTCCGCACTTCTAAAGGACGGAAGTTTTTCCTTGAAAAACCCGTCCAAAAATCAGTCAATCGTGCAATGCCATTTATTTCTCTTAATAGAACAAAAATGCACACAAAATAGCTACGGGTATGGGTATTTTATTGTACATGTATTTTTTTTTTTTATCAGATTTGTGTAATGGGCGCCCCTGTCAATCCATGTTTTAATAAGAAAAGGGGTTACAGTAATATACAGTCTTTTCCTTTTTTTTTGCTTAACAAAATATACGAGTATGTTTTGTTTGTTTGAACTGCGGTTTTTCGTCCCCGTCAATTTAAACACTATTTGGGTAATTTTGGAGACAGTGCTTCCAATTTGGAGGGACTTTTACCCAACACTGAGATGAAATGACATCTCAAACCTTATCACCCAGACAAAGGGTTTAATTGCACGCCGGCGGGTCAGGCCTCAGATTCTATGACGGTTCAAACGTAAAGGCTTATGTTGGTTGGTACCTGATGCTCTGTCTCTGGTCGGGCCCATCGGAGTCTAACTGTTGGTTTTCTTTTGTTCCAGCGTTTCTGTATTTTCTTGCTGTCGAGTCCTTACCGTTGTTTCATCTCTGTGGTTGTTTGATATTTGTGTTCACAGAAATGTTGCACTGATGAGTTAGGAGGCCTTCATGCGGATTGAACAAATTATTTGTCTTAATCGCGACGGAAGTAAGGGAGAGGATTGTGGTCGCGTAAAATCGATTTAAGCCCCCCCCCCCCCCCCCCCCCCAGACACACACACACACACCACCACCACCAGTGGACTTTGTTCCCGCTGACCTTTCCAAGGCGGTTCTTCTGTCGAGGTTTATTTTTGTTATGGTTTGTCTTTGGGTGTTTATGTCGCTTATATTAATTTATTTTGGATAGCCTTTTGGCCATTTTGTGGGAAAGTAACTGTCCTTTTGGCTTTCCGCTATTGGTGTTATCGTTGGTGTCTGTTGTTTCATGTTGGTGTTTCTTTCCCTTTGGTGTCTCAGATGGGAGCTGTGGGTTAATTGTATCGATTCCTGATCATTGTCTTTACTTCTATTTTTATATGTAGGGACGGTTCAACTCGCACACTTTGTCTTGGCAGTACTCAAGTGCGGTCGGTTTCAGCTCTGCGTGGAAGCATCACGAAGCCCAATCTATTTCTCCAAGCCCCGATGGGCAGGGGCTTGGTATATTGTAGGTATAGTAGTCGCAGCTAAGACTGGCAGAGCCGAGCTGTAGTTTGCACTTGCCTTTGAAATATTTTCTTACCAAAAAATTAAACCAAATCACCAGATTATGTGTATACATCATACGAGTGGCCATACAGTCCGCTTATTAGCACTGACGTCGAACAATAAAGCAATAATTTATTGGGAAACGAACCTAGTGAAGGATTTATTTAAATTTATTTTATTTATTTATTTATTTATTTATTTATTTATTTCACACAGAAATTATGTGCATTTTAGATAATTGAAAGTCTTTCTAGAACCAATACAGAAACCTCAAATGAAATACACCTTAGCTATATTAGGTCTATTTTCTCAGTGTTTGAATAACTTCGCTGTTGTCAATAAAAATTGTGTATAATCCTCATGTACCATCTTGATTGTGAGTGAATGAGTGAATGTTTGAGTTTTACGTCCCACCAACAGCTAAGGTCATACGGAGACGGGACCTCGGTTTTAAGACTCATCCGAAAGTCAGGCAAAGCCCGGGATCGATCCTGCGACCCCTGGTTTACAAGGCGAGGAGCATAACCACTACACCACGGAGGCTTCTCATCCTACTTGTGTGATCTGAGAAAAGTAAAGGGCGTTTTATACAAGAAGCATACTGAATCGTCTTGTAGACTGCGAATTTGACACCGAACAGCCCTAGCTTTGTCAATTTAATCTGCAACTACCCGTGAGCACTATGTTTGGTCTAGAGATGCCATCCTAGCAGGGGGTGGTCGAAGCCTGAATTTTTACACCATTTTAGTAAGGGCGAGAGTTTGTGTGACTGTCTGCTTGCTTTTATGAAATGAGCCAGCGCATGACAAAACCTACAATAGGACAAGTGCGCCCAACAAAGACTCAGATCAGCCTGCGCATCCGCGCAGTCTGATCAGAGTCTTCATTGTGCGCTCTAAGGATAGTTAAGGGCCCAATGCTCCATCATGCAGAAAGAGAAGTCTCTGGTTAGACTATATGGATGCACAGGCTGATCTGGGTCTTCGATGGGCGCGCATGTCTTATTGGAGGTTTTGTCGTGCCCTGGCTCAAATGGAAAATAAGAGGCCCAAATGACCCATATGAGGCTGATCATGATCTGTTACACTGTGCTATGGTGGCCATCTTGGTTATCAGCTCAGGGCCCAGTTGTTCAAAGCATCGTTAGCTTAACGAGCTCGTTAGTGGTCATATTGTTAACTGTTCTAGCAGGTACAATATCTAAAATTTTGTAATTTTTGCTGAAAACATTGTGAGCAGCTTTTGCATCTGCAAAAGCTGCTCACATTTTTTTCAGCAAAAATATTAGCGTATTTGCCATATTGAATGATCAAAGTTAAACGATACGTTAGCTAACGACGTCGTTAGTTTTGAACAAATGGCCCAAGATTGTCTTTTAAACTATTCGGAATCTGTATGATATCTTTATGCCCCTGATTAAGTTTTCGAACAGCTCAATTCCATCATGTGAACAAGTCCGTGAAATAAAGACCCCCCTAAACTCCACTTTATATATAGAAAACTGGGGTTTACAGGGGTAAACATTATTTTCCTTATTTCTGCTCCAAGACATAGGTTGTGGGTACTCTAAGGACCGCCTCAATGAGGCGGTTCTAACGAGCACCCAAAACCTATGTTTGGAGTATAAATAAGAAAAATATCACACATTTTCATCAGAAAAATTACCATTTTTTGAGGTTTGAAAAATGCACTATACCACACGGATATGTTATCGTAATGGATTTAGGATTCAGGAGGAGCTGATGTTGGTGGACCTTAGATATCAGAATGCAAGATTTTAACGATTCGTAATCTTTATGTCACCCGAATGCCTTCTGCCACGTTTCGACTTCATCAGACTACCCGTTGGGAGCAGATGCGATTTAAAGATTTTCAAGATAGACGTCATCCTAAACATCTGAACAGAACAATTTGAGCCATCTGAATCTACATGTTGCCCCCAATGCTGGCTCAATCTGGCTTACCGCTCGGAAGCAGCTGTTGTTTGAAGATTTCCAAGATGGTGGCCATCTTGGACATCGGAACAGAACAATTTGAGCAAGTCTGAAGCTTCAGTTGCCCCGATGCCTTCCATCAAGTTTCATCTTAATTCAGCTTTCGATTTGTTGTTTAAAGCACTTCAAAATGGATGCAAAGACGGCCAGCTTGGATAACCGAATTGCTCCGATGCCTTCTATTAAATATCAGCTCTATAGGCAATTCTGTTCTAGAGATGTCGTCTGAAGAATTTCAAGATGCCCACCATGTCGGCCATCTTGCATATCGGCAAGGAGCGATTTTAGCAAATATCCATGCCGTCCCAATCCCTCCATTAAGTTTCAGCTCAATAGTATTTTCGGTTTGGGAGAAGATGTCGTTTTAAGAATTTCAAGATGGCCTCCATGTCGGCCATCTTGGAAATCGGAACGGAATGTTTCTTTTTTAGATATTCTGAATCGCTGTGCTGCTATCGGGTTTCAGTAACTGACTTTCGGTTTGTGGGGTTTTGCGTTTAAAGAATTTCAAGATGGCTGCCATGGTGGCCATCTTAAATATCGGAACTGACCCCTTTGAGCAATTCTAAATCTCCACGTCACCCAAGCTTCAGCTCAATCCGCTTTTTCATTTTGGGAGGTGATGTCATGGCAACAGAACGGAACAATTTTAGCAATTATTAATCTCCATGGCGCCTCGACGCCATCCATCAAGATTCAACTCGATCAGACTTTCGATTCAGGGAGGGGATGTCATTTAAAGAATTCAAGCTGGCTGCCACGGCGGCCATCTTGAAACGTTTAGCGCTTTTGAATCTCCATGTATTCGTATATATTTGAAACGTTGTATTTCGAGCAGGACTACTTTTCAATAATAATTTTCAGCTTCCATGTGTCTAATGGTTCCGGGGAAAATTAAAATCATGTCAGCTATATAAAATGAATCTTTTGCATGTCTTAACAAATATCTCATGACACTGTTATTTTAGTATAATTACTCGTTCGAACAAGTGAACACGTAATATGTCCATCCGCAAGAGAGAGAGAGAATATGTATGAGTCACGTCTCTAGAAAGCCTGGTTTTGCCATTTGCGAACAACAAAGGTGCAGATCAGCCTGCGCATGCGCGCAGACTGATCAACACCTTTGCGTTCGCTGCTTGAATAACTACGATATCTCTAGTTTAAGGTTTTGCTAGTCTGTGTAGATCGCAAACCCGGAGGACAGCTAATAAGTCATTGTAAAATCCGGCATTAAAGCCGCCAGCCTTTTTGATTGATGTTTCAGTTACGAAAACACGCTTATAACGCAACACGTCATATGAAGTAGATTTTCTTATAACACAAATGCTTCAGAAAAAAACAAAAACTATTATTAAACAAATGAACATTTTGACAGTTTCAATTCATTCCTGCCTTTTTTGGCTTTTGCAAAATTACACTTTAAAGCAACAAGGGGTACTGAACATTTTTCAGACAATCTGTCAATATCTAGTGTAGCCTCATTGAGCGGCTATTACCGCATTACACCTGCTAGGCATTGAACGAATGTACTGGCGGACGACTCTCAGAGGAAGCTTCCCCATTCCTGGGTGAGTGCTTGCTGTAACTGGGCTAATGTTTGGGGAGGGTTTTGACGATTCCGAACACGCCTGTTCCTTGTCGACAGATCAGCTGATAGCGCCGGCCATTACATTAGATCGACATTATTAGCGACAAGGAACTGGGTTGTTAAACGGGTCGTGTGCTGACGGGCATTGTCGTGTTGGAATACAGTGTGTTCACGGCGTTGGTTGATGAATGGGATAACTACAGGGACAAGCACAGTGTCCCTGTACAGCTGAACAGTCATGTTGCCTCTAATCACAACCACATCCGTCTTGCCATCATGCGTGATGCCGCCCCAGACCATGACGGAACCGCCACGAAACCGATTATCCTCAACCATGCAGTGGTCCGTATAGCGCCCATCATTCCTGCGATAAACTCTGGTTCGACCGTCGGCCTTCTCTAAAGTAAATCGAAACTCATCGATGAACAACACCTGATGCCACTGTCTGGCTCTACACCATTGAACGCCCGCGTTTCTGTGACGTGGCGTCAAAACAGGGCCAACATAGAGACGTCTAGGTTTGAGTCCGCGTTCACGTAATCGGTTGATGGCCGTTTGTGCGCTAATAGCGCGGTTGTGAGTCCCATTAGTCGCAGCAGCCGTTCTTGTCGCTGGAACTTTGCGATCTCGAATATGGCGAAGCCTGAAGTAATTGTCCTGGGCCCGTGTCGTCACTCATCCCCTGCTCTGACGCAGCAAATTTTCCAAACGTCCTGAAAATAAAGGGCGACCACTCTTCATGCAGAAATCTGAGAAGATCACAAAATTTCCACAACAAAACGCCTGAAAAACTGAAAAACATCTTCAAATGATTTAAGAATTCTTCCTACCTGTTTGCTGAAACGTGTTCCAAAACCGTGTAATGGTCGACCGGTTGCATCGGAAAAGTCGGGACCACACTGCTATGGAGCGCCCAGCCTGTAACATGCCGATTGTCCGGCCCCGATCTTGGACAGTTAATCTCGGCATGATAAACGGCAAATGTCAAGAACAATGGGGTCGACTAAACGGGCCGATTGTCCAAGAAGACTGTAAGTTTATTTACCTGTAATTTTGCACCTCTGCTGCACGCTTTTCAACAAAAACCGGTTTCGTACCCTATACATGTTTGAGCATCGAGGCGTTAATTCAGCTGACCGATCGACTCGTGAATCCGCACATCTACAGATAGGTTGCTAAAGTCAACCAACAAATTTTCAATGAATCGTTTAGCTTAAAAATATTGCATGTATATATGCTGCGTTATAATTTTTTTTTTTTTTTTTTGCATATAAAAAGTCTGATATATTTCCTATTTCTGCTCAGAACTAGATTCTAAAGTGCACACACAATCCATGTTTTTAGCAAAAATAAGAATAATGTATACCACTGCAATCCCCATCTTACTATACAAAAGTGGGATTTAAGGAGTCAAAATTATATAGGCGTGTTTTCGTGATGATATTAAACTTATGAAGGAAAAAAGTTTCAGATTTAGAGGCAATTCTTGTGACTGGACACAACATAATTTTTCGAGATAAATAAAAAGTAAAACGCCCCAAATTATCCATATACTTTTATATCATGGGCGCTGGAAAACAATTTCCTAAGGTCTCAAAACGAGTTCAAAACAATAATGGTAAACGAGCCATCAGTGTTCGAGTCAGTAACTATTTTTGTGCCAAATGGAATCATCCTCCTTATATATACCAGGAGTGTCAGGGTGTGTTTTCTCCAAACTTAAGGGGTGTCAGGGTGTGTTTTCTCCAAATTTATTTGGAAAATGGCTGAACTTTTTGCAAACGGTTCTGCGGCGTCTGTGCAGGCCCAGATCAGACGCCGCAGAACCGTTTGCAAAAAGTTCAACAACCCGTTTTGGGTTTTTGGTACAAAATGGGTTAATGTTTTACTACATGTATGTATGTATGTGAATGTGCATAGCTAACTTAGGATATTTCAGTTAAAACAGTCATGTTCTGGAACATTGGGCGTCTTTCATATCTGTTAACTGTGAAGCGAAGACCCCTCTAAATCCCAGTTAATATAAAGAAAAGTGGGGTTATGGGGAGTATACGTCATCTGCTTATTTTTGCTAAAAAACATAGACTGTGGGTACTCGTTAAAACCGCCTCAAGAGCGCTTACATGTCATTTCTGACAGCATGCTGCACGGCATTTTTCACATGGACATGATTTCCTAATAAATATAAATATTGAATTGTTCTTATTTCTTTGTTTTTGCTCCAAACATGGATTGTGGGTGCTTGTAACATAATCCGATCTTTGAAATCAGGAAAAAATCTGTTTTGGTCTATAAAAAATTCGAATGAGGTATTAAATAAATTGAAATCCAGACATTTTCGTGCTTCAAATAAAAATCAAAAATGAGTTCCTTTAAGAGCAATGAAAACATTCATAAGAAAGAAGATGGGTCATACTACGTAGTTTCGGCTAATAAAGCCTCATCAGTGACCCTGTAATGATCCGGCAAAGAAAGCCAGAGGAAACATAGTGCAATTTTGCGAATTTCGAATAGGCAGTCGATTCAAAGACTGATATAAATCAAAATGGGGTCCAAATAAATAAAAACCTGTCTAGAATAGGAGTCTAAACCAATAATTTTTTTCTGATTTCTCAGAATATTCACGCTGATCTCAAAGGACCAAAAGTAAAATATAAACTGCACTATGGTTGATGTACGGGGAGACGTTTTACGGCCGCCACACGGCACAACACCAGCTGCAGTGAAGGCAAATAAAAATCAAAAATGAGTTCCTTTAAGAGCAATGAAAACATTCATAAGAAAGAAGATGGGTCATACTACGTAGTTTCGGCTAATAAAGCCTCATCAGTGACCCTGTAATGATCCGGCAAAGAAAGCCAGAGGAAACATAGTGCAATTTTGCGAATTTCGAATAGGCAGTCGATTCAAAGACTGATATAAATCAAAATGGGGTCCAAATAAATAAAAACCTGTCTAGAATAGGAGTCTAAACCAATAATTTTTTTCTGATTTCTCAGAATATTCACGCTGATCTCAAAGGACCAAAAGTAAAATATAAACTGCACTATGGTTGATGTACGGGGAGACGTTTTACGGCCGCCACACGGCACAACACCAGCTGCAGTGAAGGCAAATAAAAATCAAAAATGAGTTCCTTTAAGAGCAATGAAAACATTCATAAGAAAGAAGATGGGTCATACTACGTAGTTTCGGCTAATAAAGCCTCATCAGTGACCCTGTAATGATCCGGCAAAGAAAGCCAGAGGAAACATAGTGCAATTTTGCGAATTTCGAATAGGCAGTCGATTCAAAGACTGATATAAATCAAAATGGGGTCCAAATAAATAAAAACCTGTCTAGAATAGGAGTCTGTCTACTTACGATTTTTCCACTCTTTACACTACACTTTCTCATAATCTTATAAAAGAAAAGCTTAATGATTTAATTGAATGGGCTTTTCACAGAGAAGATTCTCTCTCTCTTGCATGTAATGTCAGAAATGCATTTTTCACTTCTAAAGAGCATAAGAATTATACACTTTGGTCATGTCAGAAAGTGTGTGATGCCCTCACCTTTCTACTTGACAATATTTATATTAGATTCGGTACTAAGTTATTTAGACAAATTGTGGGCATTCCGATGGGTACGAATTGCGCACCTCTTGTGGCTGATCTATTCTTGTATTGTTATGAAAGAGACTTCATGTTGTCGCTTTCCATTGATAACCAATCTGAAATTATTGAAGCTTTTAGCTCCACTGCTAGACATTTAGATGATTTATTAAATATTGATAATACCTATTTCGATGGTTTGATCAGTCAGATTTACCCCCCAGAACATCAGTTAAATAAAGCAAATTCTTCTGATACCGAGGCCCCGTTTTTGGATTTACATCTATCTATTGTAGATGGGTTTGTTTCATGCAAAATTTATGATAAACGCGATGACTTTGATTTTGAGATTGTAAGTTTTTCTTTTTTGGATGGTGTTGTTCCTCGTGCGCCATCCTATGGCGTTTATATTTGGCAATCTTCTTAATCAGGGTTATCGGTACCATAAACTACGCAAAGCCTTTTCAAAATTTTATAGACGCCATTCTGATTTAATTTCAAAATTCAATATCGGACTTAAATCTCTTCTGCAACAAGGTCTATCGGAACCCGAATTTTATGGTGACTTAGTATATAAATTCAGAAAAATATATAACCGCAATGACTTTAGCATCCAATTTCGTAAAATCATTCTTCGATATAAAAAGATTGGGTACAACATGGATATTATACGACAGACTGCATGCATGGTAGTTAACCCAATCGAGGTTGGCAACTTTGCTTCCCTCTTTAATTGCACGCCGGTGGGTCAGGCCTCAGATTCTATGACGGTACCAACGTAAAGGCTTATTGAGAATTAGAGAGATCTAATTCAAGGTAATGTTGGTTGGTGCCTGATGCTCTGTCTCTGGTCGGGCCCATCGGAGTCTAACTGTTGGTTTTCTTTTGCTCCAGCATTTCAGTGGTTTCTTGCTGTCGAGTCCTCACCGTTGTCTCACCTCTGTGGGTCTTTGATTATTTGTGTTCACGGAGATGTTGCACTGATGAGTTAGGAGGCCTTCATGCGGACTGAACAAATTATTTGTCTAAATCGCGGCGGAAGTAAGGGCGAGGATTGTGGCCACGTAAAATCGATTTAGCCCCCCCCCCCCCCCCCCCCAGTGGAAATCTTTCCACTGACCGTTCCAAGGCGGTTCTTCTGTGGCGATTTATTTATGTTGTTGTTTGTTACTTACTGTGTGTATCACTTGTGTTTTTTAATTTTGGATGGCCATATGGCCATTTTGTTGGAAAGTAACTGTCCTTATGGCCTTCCTTTGTTTAAGTTTCCATTATGGTCTGGTCGCTTAATGTTTGTATTTCTTTCAGTTTGGTGTCTTTTTTTGGTGGAGTAAGTTAATTGTATCGATTCCTGATCTTTGTTTTACTTCTAATTTATTTATTTATTGTGTGTTTGTTTGCTTACGTGTTTGTTGCTAAAAACATAGACTGTGGATATAAACTTTATATTGTCCTTATTTCATTATTTCTGCTTCAAACATGGATTGTGGGTGCTTGTTATTCGATCCGTATTTATTTATTTATTGTTTGTTTGTTTCTTTCTTTGTTTCCTTGTTTGTTATCTTTTTGTTTGTCAAGGAACTTCTAAAGTAGACCAGTTAATTTTATACCACAGAGAGGTATTGCAAATAGAAATCGCCTTAACGTTTAACCACAATCTATGGTAATACATGTATCTGCCCTTGTAAACCTTCACCTTTCCCTATACGAAGCATTCATGACGCAGACTTGTAAATGAGATGAGACACATCACGAAAACACGCCTATATAATTTTGACCCCCTTAAACTCCACTTTTATATAGCAAAACTGGGTTTCCGGGGGTATACCTTATTTTTCCTATTTCTGCTCTAAAATATAGATTGTGGGTACCCGTTAGAACCGCCTCGATGAGGCGGTTCTAACGAGTGCCCACAATCAATATTTTGAGCAGAAATAAGAAAAAAATCACAATTTTTCATCATAAAATTTTCATTTTTTTCGGCGATAAAGGTGGCAATGTATTTGTATAGGCGTGTTTTCGTAATGTTAGATCTCTGTGCCCTTGTCTTCATGATTATATTCAAGGACATGTATCATTTCTCGTGTCATTGCGGTAACAATGTGAGGTCTCACCTATCCCAAGAACCAGCATTTTCCAGCTGAAAATGCTGGATATTTTTATATACTTCAAATATAGATTGTGGATACTCGTTAGAACCGCCTGAGGCATTGATGTATAGTATGTGAAGAGCCATCACTTGTCACGGGTAACTAGGTAATAATATTGAACGACCCTCGTAAGTCAGGCGAAAGCCACGGTTTTAAAGTTGCGAACAACAAGGTTTCAGATCAGCCTGAACATCAGCGCAGTCTAATCCCCACTCTTGTGTTCGCTTCTACAATGCCTCCAGTTCATTACGAAAACACGCCTGTACAAATCCATTGCCAATTTTTGTGGCAAAAAATAGAAATATGAAGATGAAAAATTGTGATATTTTTCTTATTTCTGCTCAAAACATAGATTGCGGGGACTCGATAGAACCGCCTCGTCTATCGAGTACCCACAATCTATGTTTTTGAGCAGAAATAAGAAAAATAATATATACCCCCTTAAACCCAAGTTTTACTATATAAAAGTGGTGTATGAGGGGGTCAAAATTATATAGGCGTGTTCTCGTAATGATGTATCAAAAAGCTAGTCGGTCGATGTTTGTCTTACATTAAGTAGACAGGTTTTCTATGGACGTGGCTCATACGCCTAATGACAACCCACAAGAAAAGGCAATCAGATATAACTGCTTTATCTTGTCTCAGTGACATTCTCATATACGTTATCAGTAATTACGATCATACATCGGCAGTAATAGCTGTCGGAATCTAACATATAACTGAGTGTTTAAAACTCAAATCAATATGATGCATCAAGACTTGTTAAAAAGGGACGAGAATATCAATATTCGCATTACGATACCACATCCATGCGACAGTGTGCATTTTTTTTTACATCTCCAAAATGGCTACATTGATGAAGAAAACCCGTTTTTTTATTTAAACTGCAAACATAGGTTGTGGGTGCTCGTTAGAACCGCTTCATTGAGGCGGTTCTAACGAGTACCCACGACCTATGTAATTGAGAAGCAATAAGAAACATAATGTTTACCCCCATAACCCCCAGTTTTTTCTATATAAAGTGGGATTTAGAGGGACGTTCATTTCAAGGACTTGATCTCTAAGCATCCGGATAACAAGCCCGTGTAATAGCTTTGTACAGAGGTAAATTGGGTACTTACATTTGCAAAACATTCATGCGAAATAATTTGGGTCGAAACAGTTTACAATTAACAATTTCACTTATATTTGCTCGAAATCATACTTTGTGTACTCGTTAGAACCGCCTCTTTAAGGTGGTCCTAATGAGCACCCACATTCTGTGTAAGTTCACAGTTTACAATTTCCCTTATATTTGCTCAAAATCATACTTTGCGGGTACTTGTCAGAACCGCCTCTATAAGGTGGTTCCAATGAGCACCCACATTCTATGAGGGTGCCAAATCTGTGGAAGACACGTTGCAGGGTGGGGTGGGGGAGATAGAGACAGAATTTTTGAAGCCACAGTCAGCAGCTGTGCCTTAATTCGTCAGCACAAAACCCTCCAGTGAAGACGTGACTTCTCTAAAGATAATCTACCATGGCAACACCCTTGCCATCTCTGCAAAACGAGCTCGTAACCCACAGTTGTGTGCTTGAACTTCTTTGGGTAAGGAAAGGCTGTTTCAAATGTTTGCTCTGCACTTTTGACTCAGGATCAAAGAGATGAGCGCATGTCTCACCCCTCTATAACTGAATGATTTATTTATCCCAGTGTCCGATCGTCGCCAAATTAGCTGACAGTCACCACTAACATTCCAATGCCTAATAGGCGTCTGCAAGTTTTAAACCTATTTTGGCAATTTGTAAAATACAGATACCCTTTAATCCCAAGACCATACACACTAATCAAATTTCTGACATATTTGTTAAGGTGATGATTTTATTTGAGTTATGGGCTATTACCCTTTAAAGCTCTTGAGGCAATATAACAAAAAAAAAATGCATGTACCCTTTGTAATAATCTTTATAAATCTTGGACAAAAAAGTAACCGAAACTCAAAGGAATAATGCGGTACAAATGGTTGGCGCTTTCCATGTCGGTGTTTTCTGCATTTTATGACTTGAAAGCAGAATATAATTTTATTTCATGCTGCTACCGAATGTCTGCAAAGCACTGAGAGGCGTACAGGCGCCTCCAAGAGGTGATTTAATTCTAATAAATCATTCTTAAACATATCCATGTATGAAAATGCTCATTTTACCTCATATATAGCACAAGTTCATTTCAAAATTTAGGGTATCAGGTTGTGTATTCTTCATAAATTATTTGGAAAATGGCTGAACTGTTTGCAAACAGTGTATGCCCTTAACAGACGCAGCGTTCTGCTCTGGGCTTGCAAACTCATTTCCAATACAAAATGGGTTAACCAAGTTTGTACTGATCAGTAGGACGGTATCCATGGCCGTTGCTATACACACTTTTCTCGGAAAAAATTTTGAACGAAACTATTCGAACTTCCGGTGAATTTTGAGCTCTACGAGATTCCGGTACGAGATTCGGGTTGGGGAAAAAACAAAGACTGTTACTGAGAATCATCTTTTCTGAAATCTGAAAGGGTAACTCAGCTTGAGGGTTGGGATCCCGTAAAGTATACTTAAACCCACCATTAATTTTACTGACCGTCCCAAGTAGGTGCCTTTGCTGTGGTTCCTTCCTGTTTAATGTTAGTTGTGTTGGTGATTCCGATTCTTTCCCCGTTCCATTTAGGATACGTTTGGATTATCTGTTTGGGAAAGTGCTGCTTACTCGGTTTACCAGCTCTCTATTTTGTTTACTATCGTCACACTATGTTTCGACTTCTTTCCCTTGTGTGTGTGTGTGTGGGGGGGGGGTCTGATTGTATTAGTTCCCGGTCGTTTTCCATTTCAAATTTTAGACATTTTCTTGGATAAAACCATATTTATGTTTTTCATTTTTATCATTCTTAAAGTTAAAAAATTAACGAAAATTAAGAAATTCGATACCGAAATAGCGAGCAGCCTAAATTTAGAAGCCTCAACGGTGAAAGTAGTCCCATCGAAACTACATACGAAACTTTTGTTTTCAAAAACCTACACTAGACAGGCTTTCATTCCCTACTTGATTGGAATCTCCAACATTTATATATAGTATAGGTCCATTTCATACCAGGATGTGTTGATTTGGAAATGGATTTAACTTACCTTATTATTTTAGACTCAGATCGGATGCCGCATTCACTTCATGTAAACAAAAAAGAATCCGAGAACTGAACTTAACGCTGAGTCAAATGCTGAGTCAAATTGACGGTCAAAAAAAAAAAAAAAAAAAAAAATTCTGCAAATTTACGCTACTCTGAAAATTTCTGCTGGTCTGCAGTGCATTCATCCACTTAAAAACTGCAGGCCAGAGCGCTGACTCTTGATCCGCTGTGGTTCGCGTCACGCTTGGGCCAGATGTGGGACGCCAAGTTCTGCGTTGGAAGGTCAAGTTGTTTTTCTCCGGGTGGTCCGGTTTTCGCCTACTTCTGACTAAAGATCAGTTCGAAAGCAGTGAAATAATCTAGAAAGAACTTTAAACCAAAATCAGAAATGGCCACTGTGCACGACTGAGGTAAACTTATTAACCCATTTAGTACCAGAAACCCCAAAACGGGTACCCTGGCAAACAGCGGAGGCCCAGATCAGACACCACAAAACGCGGCGTCTGATCAGGGCCTCCACTGTTTGCTAAAATGTCAGTCATTTCATTAAAAACACAACCTGACACCCCTACATTTAGAATGGACTCCTGCTATATATAAGGAAGAAGATTCCATTTGGTACAAAAAGGGTTAATATTAAATTGAACAGAAATGTTGTGGTATGCAATTATTCTTATGGATTTGATATAAGCATTTCCAACCCGCTGGATGGCCGGGCTAATTGGAACCTCGGCTTAGCCTCGGTTCCGAACATTACGTGCGACTTAGTGCATTTCACATCTCCAAAATGGCTACTTTTCTTATGAAAACCATTTGTCTTATTTAGTCTGCAAACATAAGTTGTGGCTGCTCGTTAGAACCATCTTTCTACGGGTACCCACAACATATGTCTTGTCGCAGAAATATTTATTTTAGGGTACGAGCATATCAGATAAATACATTAAAAATGTAATAAATTCAGGTTTTGAGGAATTCGTATGAGCGCATGAATTTGGGTACATTTTAATCTTGGTTAAGAGCTGAATAAAATTAACCGTATTTTCAATCGTACCGAACAACTATAGTGCCTTCAGGGCATTGATTAGCTGTTTGTGTGGGTGCGAATTGTAATCAGACACCAATCAGTTGATTATCCTGTCCCCGGAAGGAGTAATATTCCCGTATGGGATAACAGGGCCTCGCATGTCATAATCGGCCCAGATTCTTAAGCCCGTGGAACAAATCCTGCGGACATTTTGCAGCTTATATTTCAACTTTGACATGTTAGATTAGTTTTGCATAGTCCGGGTAGCAGAAAATACCTTCATTCGGCAATAGAAAACAGCTAAAAACAGAAAAATCTGACTATCTTCCTCCAGGAAAAATTAAATTAAAAATCGGCCACTTGCCGTTCCTGTCAATACCTATCTTTTCTGATGCAGAAATTAAAGTTGTTGAGAATAGCATTGCCCAATTTTTCAAAAAGCGTTTACAAAGTTAACTACAAATCATTAATCGGGAACACTCAACAAGTCCTATCCTAATAAATCACACAATAACAGGCTCTTCATGTTCCACAGATACGTTGGCGTATGGTTACAACCACGTGTGGCACCCTGGATTCTTACATGGCCCGGAAACGTTTGCGATAATGTTCTCTCTTTTTTTTCTATTGCAAACATAGATTGCGGGTGGTCGTTTAAACGGCTAAATGAGGCAGTTCTTAAGAGTACCCACAACCTATGTTTTGAGCAGTAAAAAGGTAATTAAGTGTATAACATTATATCCACGCCCTCCCTATATTAATTGGGGTTTTCAAGCGTGTTTATTACACGGACTTGTTAACGTGACAGAATTATCATTGGCAAGAAAACGTATGTTAGAAAACAAACATTAAGCCATCCTAACAATTGCTTACTTGTTCGTTACGCTTACAAGTTCGTGCAATGAAAATCCTTGTAAACCCCACTTTATGTATAGAAAAATAGGGTTTCCAATGGTTTCATTATATTCGCTCAGAATAATAGATTGTGGGTGCTCAATGAGGCGGTTCTAACGAGTACCTACAATCTATTTGAATCAGATATAAGTAAAAATATCGCAATTTAAGAGGACAAAATGCTATTTTAGAGAAATGAGAAACAGCACCATATCACATGGATGTGTTGTCTCAATGCATTATAAGGGATTGCATAAAAGAAATTATAAATGCATAAGTGTCACAGGAGTCGAAGCTGGCGGCGGACTAGCAAACTCTCCTAATGAAAATATCAGACTTGATTTGCAAACTGTCATTTTTGTTATATTAAATATCAAGGTTATTCCACTGGGGGATTTACGACTGGAATAACAAATTGAAATTTTTTTCTCCTATTGGAATACTCTGTAATTTGACCAGTCAAACTATTATGGTAAAGATGACATGTCTCCGTCTATAAATTCGAAGTTTTATCTCATCATCAGAACACGTAAAAGTCTGTAAAATGGCCTGCGTTAAAAACACCACATTTATGGAGGGCAAACATAGTTTTTACAAGGACCGTACGATGCTGCAGTTTGATAATCAATTGTCATTGGTGAAAGAATTCTAAAAGAGGATCAAACAATATACATTGATTGATCTCAATTTGTTTTACAAGCACTTACCCATTTTAGGTCTGATGTATGTTCTTGACATTTTAGATGTGCTTTGATTGGCTGATGCATGGGTCTGCAGTGAAAACACCTTATGCTTTGCATTTTACCTGGCTAGCAGTTGACTGACAGGACACTAGGATATCATGACAACATGAAATGAAGCCCATCAAAGTTTATACGGTTTTGTGTCCACATGTATATGGGTCACCAACCCAGCCAGCACAAAACAGGGGGCCAACATGGGCCGACATTGAAATGACGTCATATCATATGGGGCACCCTTTTACCATTTATTCCCTATTTATAGATATCCATAATTATTTATGGATAGCAATAATTCGAATTATGGATATCCATAATTCGAATTATGGATATACATAATTATTTATGGATAGCAATAATTATTTATGGATATCCCTAATTCGAATTAATGATATCCTTAATTCGAATTATGGATACACATAAATCGAATTATGGATATCTATAAATATGGATTAAATAGTAAAACGGCACTCCATAATAACAATGTCCACCCGAAGTTAGCCGCTGTTCCTTGCTGGCCTGGAATGGTCACGTCTCACTGGTTCCCAATCAAGTTATGCTTTTTTTCATGATTTTTTTTTTTTTTCAGAAAAACAGAACGGCAGGCATTCATCGCCCGTGAGTGCGTTGTGCACTCGGTCAAAACGGTAACTATGCCAACCTTCGGGTAGCTTCCAGTAGCTATCCGGTAGCTGTTCAGCTTAAGATGGCTGCCGAAATGCGAATCGAACGCCCGGCTACAAAATGCACAAACTTACATTTGCCCATACTATTCTGCCCAAGAGTTTTCGTGCAATATGCGCCTAGAAAGGTTTTGCAAGGAATTTGGCATTGTCCAAGCGCAGATGATCATTTTGTGTTTGAGATGAAAGATCATGTCCATTGAACATCGAAACTCACTATACCTTTACAACATCTCATGAGCTTGCACTACAATCAAGGCTATAATTTGTGATATTCTAAGATTATCTCCCTTTCAGTTAAAAATATAGCAATTTTCAAACTGTTGTTATTTCTATACCTGCCACTCATGTTTTACAATTTCTTTTAAAAAGCGCTTTCTTGTCATCATTCTTGTTAACCGTGATTGAAAATAATGTAGAAACATAATGTAGCATGTACCAACTACGATTTTAATGGAGTTTCAATTGAAAGCAGCAATTTTCACACACCTTCAAAGAATCGGAGGCCTATACGTGGTCGTTTTTCTTAGCAAATGGAACTTAAGTACCAAATCTTTTGTAAACAGAAACAGGGGGTATCTTGTATCAAATTATAGAAATCTTGTGCTAAGTGTTATTTTTTATGTTGTTAAATCTTGGCTTTTTTATTATTTATTCTACGAAAGTGTCACAGTGACCCTTGGCTGTTTAAAACAATAACCCAGGATGGCGATTTCACACAAAGAAAAACATAACAAAAGTAGCCATTTGGGAGATTAGGAAAAAAATCCACTATGTTGTCATAATGAATTTAATCATTTCATTCTGGATACAGTCTTCCGCTCACGTTTCGCTATTCTTCGTATGTTTGTTTTGGTAGAGGTTTTTCGTCCCCGTCAACACTATATAGGTCATTTTGGAGGCGTTGCTTCCGATTTTGTGGGACTTGGATGAAATGAAATCTCAAGCCCTGTCGCCTAAGAAAACGCTGGGGTTTTAAGAGCGGTCCGACTCGCACCAGTTTTTCTGGACAGGCTTAGACCTAAGCGGTTTTCCAGTTCTCAAAGGTCTGCGCGGAAGTACCATGCAGCCACGCCCCGATGTACGGGGTCACTGTGCTTCGTAAATCTAAGGCGTACGTCTAAGATTTTCGTTAGTATAGTCGCAGATAAGATTGGCAGGGAGAAGCCATCATTTGCATATGCCTTTGATTATTCTTATTATTTTAATTTAAGATGGAACGTCCCCGTCATTACTAGTTAGGTCATTTTGGAGACGTTGCTTCCGATTTTGGGGGGACTTTTATCCGACACTGGGATGGAATGACATCTCAAGCCCTAACGCCCATTGAAGCCGCTAGGGTTAAGGAGCGGTCCGATTCGCATCACTTTTCCTGGGCAGACATAAGCGGTTTACCGGTACTTACCTGAAACTGCATGTATTTTTTATTATTATTATTTTTATTTTATTTTTTCCTATTGGACTGAGTTCTACGGCTCTTTCAAGATTATTTCACTCATATCGACTGCTCGTTAATCAGAGGCACAGGTGGTTGTTGTTAATATTGACAGTTTTTCAGTTTTTATAGTCTTCATGATTTTCGAAGAAAATCGAAGGTAGGACACTTTCCGGTTGATATTTTTACATCTGTGTAAATATCTATGTAGGCAACCATTTTTTGAAGCCGAAATTGGGGCCTTATTAACATTGAATGGCCCCTTTTTCACCACTAACTTCACATCTCAAAAGATACTGCTTATATCTGAAAATCCCTTAATTCTGAAAAATACTGCTTTAGCCAGCTGCTGCAAACGATCCGCCATCTTGTTTGTTTACATCTTTGCAGGCCGGGACCTGATTGGTTGAGTTTCTGCATGTTGATTTGTTAACCAATCAAATCGCGAATCAGGATTTACTGCAGGATCAAAAACATGGCGACCGTATCTGACAACTGGCGAAAGGTAAATTTTGCAAAAAAAAAATCATTAACTACAGCATATCTACGCTACACATGCAAACTTATGAAGCGGCGGAGAAAAAAAAACCTTGCTTTTGATATCTCCAGTGCATACTTGCATGTGTGAACAGAATTTTGATACAGAGAAAAAGACGCAGAACAATTTCATCAGCCAAGAAGTGTCCGTCCTTCGATTTCTTCGAAATCGTAAAATAAGATTTTAAAAAATAAACGAGAAACAAGTTCAAGCTCCCGTGATCAGAGGTTGTCGAAAACCGGAGGAGATTGAAAAAAAACAACAAAAAAACCTGACCTTCCCTTGCAAAACTGGGCGTCTCACATGTGACCCGAGCCAGGCTCGAATTACAGCGGGGAGAGGCTCAGAGCTCTTATCCATCAGGCCACGGAGACCCGTCATTTTTAGAACTTTATAAAAGAAAATGGTTTAACTTTTTCTGTACAACGGAGGCTCTTGATCATATGCTACAGACCGCAGAACCCTTTTTTGACGCCAGGATTAAATTGTTTGTTTGTTTGTTTGTTTTGGAATTAAACAGCTCAGTCAACACTATTTTAGGTCATTTTTGAGCCGGTCAAAAAACTTTTTTTCCTATGCAGGCTTATACGTAAGCGGTTAAACAGTACAGTGCAATTCTTTCACCAGTAACTGACAACTGCCCTTCTTGTATCAGGAAAGGGAAAGAATGAGTTCATGATCAGTTTCCACGAAAGAATGTTGCCAACCCCGGCAGGTATCGAACCCGCGTCCTCTTGATCACCAGTCAGACGTGCATCCGACTGAGCAGGCTACCGAAACCGACCCAAGATAAATAGGTCAAGACTGTAGCTAGTACTAGCTACTAAACTACAAGTATAGCTTATACAAAAAGCAAGGTCTACGCTTAGCAAATATTAAATGTGAATGTCTAGAGTTGTGGCTCAGAAATGTGTTTTATACAATTAATTGTCTTTGGCAATATTCTTATTGCCAGTCTGCACCCAGGGCGCTGCCGACTGAAGTATTATATGAGCCCCGCCAAGCGAATTTGTGTCTTCGAGCATTCCGTCATGGCAAATTTTAACTGCGCATGCCCAGCCATTCAGAGGGGTCAGGGATATGGCTTTCTGTCTGAAGGTTCCTCTTGATTCACTGCTTGTAAGAGCGAGCAGCGAAGGTTCTGGCGAGACTGCGCGGATGCGCAGGCTCGCCTGAACCTTCGCTGCTCGCATAGGCGATAAGTACAAAAATCGCTTGACGGGGCCCATATCTGAAATGTCAAAGTTCCAAATGCTGTAATTTTGTCAAAGAACACTTTTTCATCTTTTAAAAGGCGCATATACAACTTCAATATGCTTGTAACATCTTATCAAAACTGTTGGCAAAGTTTTGTTTGATTTGAGGTTTAACGTCCCCGTCAACACTGTATAGGTCATTTTGGAGATGTTGCTTTCAATTTTGTGGGACTTTTACCCGACATTGATATGAAATGACATTTCAAGCCCTGTCGCCCAATGAAACCAATAGGGTTTATAAGCATGGACGGTCCGACTCGCACCGCTTTGCCTGGGCAGGCTTAGATCCTCTAAGTGGTTTACCAGTACTCGTGTGCGGTCGGTTTCAGCTCTGCGTGGAAGCATCATGCAGTTCATCTATTTCTTCAAGCCCCGACGGGCGGGGGCCTGTTGACGAAGATTAGTAGACATCTTTCCTACACTTTATAGAAGACTAACTGAAGAATAACCCAAAACTTTAGCTAACGGCGAGTCAAAATTTTAGCTCACCAAAGCCGTAGGCTGCTGGGGAGCTTGCTTATAGGATAGGCAGTGGTCCAGATTTTGCAGAAGTATATTTTGTATTAGCCTGTACAAATATGACAGCAAATATGGGCTTGTACACATGTGAAAGCAATACTGTGGCAAAGCTCTGCACGTGGGTCTCTCCTTGTGTGATAGCTTATACTTGCTATGGGCCGCTTTTTTCTTCTTCTTGAGAAAGCTTATACTTGATTTTGCATAAAAATAAATGTCAACATGCATTGTGGGTAACTAATGGCTGTACTTCCGTGTTAAACTACGGGCCCAGCGTCTTTAATGTCTACGTCCATGGGCGTACACAATGAGATTGGCGTGGACAATGAGGCACGTCATGAGAAAACCTGTTTTTGTCACTTGCGAACAGCAAAACTTCTGATCAGCCTGCGCGCATGCGCAGCCTTGATTAGTAGCTTTGTGTTCGCTGCTCGGAAAAAAACTTAGCTCGTGACTCGATGTTTTTCTTCCGTCAATGCACGTTAAATAAATTACCTTTATTGCTTATATTTACCTTATTTTTCATCGAGTATATGACACAATATCCTTTTTGAAGGTTTAAATTAAAACAAGAAAGCAAGTGCATGCATTTTCCTAACAACGGCGGAAAAGGGCCGTTAACGTCATAACGTCGTCATCGTCCAATCACATTGAAGAGAACCATGGTTTAATTTTGACGTCGGTTTAGGATCATGTGACGTCGCGTGAGTCAATGTAATCATTGAGGTATGGTCAACATTGCGTCCCAATAGTTAACTATAGGGGTTTTCTACACATGTACTGAGAATGTAAATATTTAAGAAATGAATGTAATTTGTTTAACGTTCATCGAAGTATGAACAACATCGGGCCACGAGCAAAGTAATTGAACCCCTAAGGTGTTCACTTAAACTTTGCCCGTGACCGAAGGGGTTCATTTATACTTTGCTCTCGACCCGATGTTGTTCATATTTCGATGTCGTCCAATCATATTGAAAAGAGAACCATTGTTTATTTTGACGTCACTGACGTCGTGTGAGTCAATGTTTTCATTTAAGAAATGAAATTTATTTTTCTGCAGTTCATGAAAGTATGAACGCAGTGGGGTTCATGTAAACTTTGCTAGTAATCCACTGTCGTTCATACTTCCATGAAAAGCAGAAAAATTAAGTTTACTTTTTATATTTACATTATTTGCCCCTCATCACTGGACGAAAAAATGCTTGTAGGGCAAACTTTTAAAGCTGAAAAACATTTACACGCTGTTTTTCTACAAAGAGCGGAGCAGCATTGACGTCATCAACGCCCGTAGAGAACAATGATTTAGAATGACGTTACTTAACGTAACTGAAAATCATGTGATTCGATTTGTTCATGGAAGTATGAACGCAATTATTTTCTATGGTTTACATTAGACTTTACACTGGAAAGATAAATAGAGAATACCAGGTTCGTGTCTTTTGATATCAAGTTTATCAGGCAAGGCTTCGAGAACGCTCGTAGAATCGCGAGGCTTGCCGAGCGATTCTTCATGCGTTCTCGAAGCCGAGCCTGTTAAACTTGATATCAAATGACACGAATCTGGTATTCTATTTATCAGTTTATCCCCTTGTGCACTACTCTTAAATTAACAATTTACGATCAGTTATTGATGGTCCTCAGTGCGTCTAAGCATTCTAGCGGTCGATATGTTTAGTATCAGCTGGCCATATTTTCCTATGATAGTTTTTTCAAGTTATATTTTCATTATTCCCAGTAACAATAACATTTTTGTCATTTTTCCAGTAGTCCGGTTCATTCATAAAAGTGCAATGTCACGTTGACGTGATAAAGCTCACTTGTCCTGAGATAGCACAGCTTTATCAGGTCAGTGCGTTACAATGCAATATATATATATAGGGGTAACCGATAAATATTAAAGTGTGAACAAGGGTTTTCAGTTAATCCACTGAGAATATAAATAGTCCAATTTAATTTTGCAGCCTAGGCTCTTTTTGCTGTATGTAAGTCTGATGACTAGGATTAAAATTAAAATGTCATAATTTGCATCAGTTAGGAAATATTACTACCTTTTTTGCTCTTTGAGATGCAAGCCCAAAATGCATGTTTTGCATTTAAATGTTTCACTCAAGGGTAATTTGCACAATGAGAAAGTCTATACGAGCCGAATCACACTTAAATGTGCCGTATAGCGAGACAAGTCTCCAAAAAATGTCTTTTCGGATGTCCTCCGAGTGCCGAGCGATTCTACATGCGTTCTCGAAACAGAGTCTGATAAACTTGATATCAAATGACACGAATCTGGTATTCTATTTATCAGTTAATCCCCTTGTATACGCTTACAATTTTGTCAATTTGTCCGGTAGTCCAGTTCATAGAAGTGCACTGTGACGTTGAACCGATAAAGCTTTCTTGTCCAGAGATAGAATATCTTTATCAGGTCAAGGTGTTACAATGCGATTAATATTGGGGATAACTAATAAAATACAGATCAGCCTGTAGTGAGGAGACATTGTTGTTTGTCCTAGACAAGGACACAAGTACACTGAAACATCACACAGACAAGCATTCTGATCTTTCGCTGGACGCCTATGTCATAAAGCTTTTTTTTTCTCTCTTTACTGTCGAAGAAATAGGCATCAACGCAGTCTGATCAGATTCTTCGCCGGGAACATAGCAATTGTTCTGAACTTTCTTCGGTATCTGAAACGTTTCTGTTACATGTAACCAGTCATTTCCTAGAAGCTTCCGTGCTGTAGTGGTTAAGCTACTCGCCTCATAAACCAGGAATTCTTGGTTCGGTTCCGGGCTTCTCCAGACTTTCGGATTTGTCTTATGACAGAGGCCTGTCTGCATTTGACCTAAGGTGTTGGTGGGACTCAAACGCACACGCACGCATGCCCCCCCCCCCACACACACGCACGCACGCACGCACAAATCAGTCAAACCCGTTAAGCAGCGAAGTAAAAAATCCCAGAATAAGATGGATCTTAAAATATAAGGTTTTTCCAATGATAATTATTATTAATGATAGAAAACCGTCTAAAGGAAAAAACCGAGTTTGCTTCACGTGAGCAAGTCCGTGAAATAAAGACCCCACAAAACCCCATTTTATATAGAGAAAACTGGGGTTTACGGGGTAAACATTATTTTCCTTATTTCTGCTCCAAGACATAGGTTGTGGGTACTCGTTAGAACCGCCTCATTGGTTGTAACGAGCACCAAAAAACTATGTTTGGAGTATAAATGAGAAAAATATCACAAATTTTCATCAGAAAAATTACCCTTTTTTTTGAGGTTTGAAAAAAAATGCACTATATCACACGGATCGTGTTATCGTAATGGCATAATTCTTTTATGATAGAGAAAGGAATTAAGTAAAATGACATCATTGGACCAAAATTCAATACACATACTATCAAAAATGTATTTTTTTCGAAATCCGTACACACAGATAGCTAGTTTTCAGTACTTTGAATTTGAAAAAGTATTCGTTTACAAGGGAAATGCAAATTTTAACACATGTTACCTTGTAAATACCATAAATCAAGGCATTTTCATACCACCCAACTCGATGCTTTTCTCCATCGGACGTTGTCTTGATACTTCCAAACACATTATAAATATAGGAGGAAGAAACTGTTTTTTTTTTTTTTTTTGGTTTTTTTTTGTTTCTTTTGTTTCCTTTTTCGGGTACTCCGGGTTTCGCCCGCCTCAGAATGACGATCGCCTCGGACACAAAAAAACGAAATAGTCTTGAAAGCGTCGTTAAACCAAAACCAATTAAAAAGATTAAAATAAAATAAAATATAAAAAAACAGCATACGTCAATTTGTTGTTACTTTTCTTATCTCAAACAATAAATAGACAATTTGCATGATATGTCAAATGCTGTATTCCGCAAATAATACGAAAAATATATGGCATACATGTATTTCATGTCAATCAGCACGAAACGGAATGTTGATGTCCATGAAGGGGTCGAACTCGCGAACTTTTCTGATCACCAATCAGGGTCGCATTTGCTTGATCTTCCGAGACCGACTAACGTGATTAGAAATAGGGTAAATACATGTATGCCTTGTAAACCGACATTGTTTTCTTCAATGAAAATTGGGGGCTTCCAGTGTGTTTATTGCGTGTCCTGAAAATCTTTCCTAAGTTTAATCTGTCCCTTCTGCTTGTTCAGGAAGGACAGTTGTCTGTTCCTGACAAAAAATGCACCATGTACATGAATAAGCCTGTCCAAGTAAAGTGTGGTAAGGTAATCTGGTCGGCTCGTTATGAGCTAAATATTGCTGATTGGGCCGAATTATAAACATACAAACAAATATGCAGACTCATCAAGTAAACAAGTTTGAAGACCGGTGTAAACCCCACTTTTCAGAGAGGAAAGAATTGGTGTATAGAGTATTTCTCTTTTTTTTTCAAATTTATTCCAAGCTTGAAAATATTGGTATTATTCATGAAACTGATTGCTTGTTTGACAATTTCTATTTACGTATCTTTTCGATCAATTTGTTATCTGCCCAAACTTGATTTGATTCCCAGACAATATTTTGCATAACAGCCCATCAAACTGACTGGCTCTTGATGTTCAGAATCAAACTAACAAGCCCATATAATTAATGCTTGACCCCCCCCACACACACACACACACACTTATACATAGAAAACTGGGGTTTGGCATTGCTTTGGCAGTTCTTCTTCAAAACGTACATCTTGGTACATGGTCGCTGAATGACATCACTTAAACAGACGCAGATAACTTTGACCCCCTTAAATCCCATTTTTATATAGTAAAACTGGGGTTTATAGGGGCAAACATTAGATTTCTAACAACAAAGTGTGGGTACTCGTTATAGCCACCTCGCTGAGGCGGTTCTAACAAGTACCCAGAATCTATGTTTTAAGCAAAACTATCGGATTTTTGTTGTTGGTTTTTTTTTTATCTGATTTTTTTTCTTGTAGTAAAATTTTCAATATATTTAAATAGGCGTGTTTTCATAAGCGGCACAGAAAATGAAAGAGCAGGGCATGATCTTGATATTAGCAAAGTAAATTAGTGTTGTCTGTTTGTTTGTCTGTTTCCAGTTTAACGACACATACAACATTATTAAGTCATATCTAGCCGGCCAGGATACCTTACCAATCTTTTCCTGCACAGGCTTATATAATTTGGTTTAGGGGGTGTTGATTTCCTACGACAGACCGCATGCATGGTAGTTAACCCAATTACGGTCGACAACTTTACTTCCCTCTTTAATTGCACGCCGTTGGGTCAGGCCACAGATTCTATGACGGTTCGAGCGTAAAGACTTATGTTGGTTGGTACCTAATGTTCTGTCTCTGGTTGGGCCCATCGGAGTCTAACTGTTGGTTTTCTTTTGCTCCAGCATTTCAGTGGTTTCTTGCTGTCGGGTCCTCATTGTGCTGGTTTCATCTCCGTGGTTGTTTGATTTTTGTGTTCACGGAGATGTTGCAATGATGAGTTAGGAGGCCTTCATGCGGACTGAACAAATTATGTGTCTTAATCTTGACGGAAGTAAGGGTGAGGATTGTGGCCATGTAAAATCGAAAATCGATTTAAGCCCCACCCTCCACCCCCCAGTGGAATTCGTTTCCGCTGACCGTCACAATGCGGTTCTTCTGTCGCGGTTTGTTTTTGTTATGGTTTGTCTTTGAGTGTTTGTGTCGCTTATATTATTTTATTTTGGATAGCCTATTGGCCATTTTGTGGGAAAGTAACTGTCCTTTTGGCTTTCCGCTATAGATGTTTCCAATTAGGGTCTGTTGTTTCGTGTTTCTATTTCTTTCCCGTTGGCGTCTCTGATGGGAGCTGTGGGCTAATTGTATCGATTCCTGATCATTGCCTCAACTTCTATTTTCATACGTTAACGGTTAACAAATACAATGCACATTCTTTCACCAGAAACTGACACACGCCTTCTCGAACCCATTACGACAACACTCGTGCGACATAGAGCATTTTTTTCTCCAAAATGACTACTTTTCTGGTGAAAATCTGTGATATTCCTTTTATTTGTTGAGGTTTAACGTCCCCGTCCACACTGTATAGGCCATTTTGGAGACATTGCTTCCAACTTTTGTGTTAATTTTACCCGACATAGAGATGAAATGATATCTCGAGTCCTGTCTCCCTTTCTCTTATTTATACTTCAAACCCAGTACCCACAACCTATGTCTTGGAGCAGAAATAAGAAAAATGCATACCGCGTAAACCTCAGTTTTCTCTATATAAAGTTGGGTTTATGGTGGGGGTGTTCATTTCACGGACTTGGCCACGTGATGGAAAAGATTTAATGATCACTCGCCAGACCAGAATGTTGCCGGCCTGGCAGGTATCGAATCTGCGATTCCCTGATCACCAGTCAGACATCCGGCCGGATGAGCAAATGAGTACATAACTGATCATTGTTTTTTCTCCCTGTGACGTCACAGCGGAATGTGACTGTTAAACGTGTACTGGACTCGTGTACTGGGACATTGTTAACAATTTAGACCCAGATCAGGCGCGTCTACCATAAGACTGTAGAAAAATGCAATAAAACTATAAAGGATGCCATTGGAAACACTGAACACACAGTTTGATTTTAAGCCTTTGATAACATCCAGGATCGCAGCGGTCATATTACCGTTATGGACAGAGAGGCATAAGCAAACAGTGCAGATCCGGATCAGACTGTTCGATCAGGATCTACACATGCTTGCCATTCCGTCGGCACCATTTGGACTCCTTGCTGGAGTTAAAATTTTAGGAGAATTTTAAGTTCTCAAGGTGTCCGAAGTTAGGTCCGCAGCTGAAATATTTTAACGTATTCAAACGATACACTGTCAGAGCGGGCATTACTTTCACAAATATTTCTTCATGCGCCAACAAAATGATACCATTTGGTAACATGTATCCAGCGCAGAATGAGATCAGACTGCACATCTAAGAGAGAGAGAGAGAGAGAGAGAGAGAGAGAGAGAGAGAGAGAGAGAGAGAGAGAGAGAGTCACGTGAACAAGTCCGTGAAATCTACACCCGCTAAACTACATTTTATATAAAGAAAAACTGGGGGTTATGAGGGTATATACATTATTTTTTATTTTTTCTGATCCAAGACATAGGTTGTGGGTACTCGTTAGAACCGCTTCAATGATGCGGTTGTAACGAGCACCCACAACCACAACCTATGTCTACAGTATATATAAGAAAAAAATATCACGGATTTTCATGAGAAAAGTAGCCATTATGGATATGTGAAAAAATGTACTTTGTCGCACGAATGTGTTATCGAATACAGAGAGAGAGAGAGAGAGAGAGAGAGAGAGAGAGAGAGAGAGAGAGAGAGAGAGAGAGAGAGAGAGAGAGAGAGAGAGAGAGAGAGAGCGTAAGTTGCCGTGAAGGAAGGTAGATTCGACTACATATCAAGCAAGCTTTTCCGTGTCAAATGAAATTCAAGATTTGTAAATGTTGTCTGCTACTGTCGTGATTGGTATTTTAAGAGTTACTTATACGGTTCTTAATATTTGTCAGGCCCTGTCTAATATTGACAGGCGTGGAACAAAAGTGATATGTACGATATAAAATCGTTAGATATAGAGCCAATTTATTACTGATAGGATTTTCTTCCAAATCATGAATTATGCTTTGTAGGCTTTTATTTCTCTCAAAGATATATTTATAACCCAGGTTTGGTGCTAAAATGTGGCATCATATAAAACAGAGAAATAAAGATTTAACAATAGTAGATACATTGATCTTCAATATTTTGTCTGACACAGGTTTATATACAATAGCTATAGTGAAATGCCCCTATTCAGACAAGCTAAAAAAAGAAAATGTTGATTTTTAAAGCATATTTAATAGGTTTCGGTAATTTTGTTTTGTGTTGTCTACACAACGAGATCACCGTTTGGAACTATTCAAAATTAGCCTTTTCAAACTGTTCAGAAGTGGTCTTAAAAGACCACATTTTAACTGTCCCAAAGGTGGTCTGAATACAGAAATGATACTGTACATGTATTAAAAGAAACTAATATTTAGTTTAATACATATTTACGAAGCATTGTGTTTTATAAACATATCCTCTGGGGTCAATGTTTCGTACACATGCAACTATAGTGAAGCCTAACTGTAAGACAAAAAATAGCAAAAATGTTTGATTGTTTGGTTTTAGGTTTAACGTTCAAATATGTAACATCTGTCTTAACTGTGAAACAAAATTATCGTAAATAATATATTTTAACATTCACAACAAGCTTTACATTTTGCTGTCGATAGTTATCGCAAGCCAGTTTCAAAATATAAATCTTCAAACTATGGTTTTCAAACTAGAGTAAAAGACTTCATACTACGATTTTCAATGCAAAGCTGCACAATAATTCTTTAAACTATGGTTTCAACTTCAATATCTATGGGACACCCGTAACTTCAAACCACAGTTTAAAATATTCAAACCCAAGTTACAACGCTTAATGCACAGTAAACCTTCAAACCATGGTTTGAAAAATAGAAGTGAAGGCAATGATCAGAAATCGATACAATTAATCCACAGCTCCCATCAGAGACACCAAGGGAAAGAATGACAAACATGAAACAACTAGTCCCTAATGCAAACATCAATAGCGGAAAGCTAAAAGGGCAGTTACTTTCCCACAAAATGGCCAATAGGCTATCCAAAACAAAATAATATATATATATATATATACAAACAATAAATCGCGACAGAAGACCCGCCTTGGAAAGGTCAGTGAAACGAATTCCACTGGAAGGGCTTAAATCGATTTTACGTGGCCATAATCCTCGCCCTTACTTCCGGCGCGATTTAGACAAATACTTTGTTCAGGCCGCATGAAGGCCTCCTAACTCATCAGTGCAACATCTCCGTGAAGTCTGGAATACAAGTTAAGATGCCAGTTCCACAATTATCATTTCATAATCGCATTTTTATGCCAACCAAGTGCACAATAAATCTTAAATTCACGGTTTGAACTTGAAACCCCAGTTTGAATTTTTCAAACTAGGGTTTGAAAACTTTAAACCATAGTTTCAACTGCTCAAACATAGTCGTACAAACTTTCCTCAAAGTAAGGTTTCATCCTTCATTACGCTAACATACCCGTGCGACATTATGCATTTTTCACATCTACAGTAAGTAAGTAAGTAAGTAAGTAAGTCTTTTATTACAGTGACATATGCATACGTACATGTTAATATATACAATTATAGTATGAAAATTGCACCCGGCCCAATGGGCCCAAATGTCACTTTATCAATTTGTGAAATAACTATGAACTAGTATCAGTTAAACAACAAAGAAATAGTAAAGTATGATAAAAGTATCATGAAAACACGCCTAAATAATTCCGACCCCCCGAACCCCACCCCTATATGGTAAAGGTGGGGGTCACCAGGGTTAATGTCGCCCAAACTATTCCCGCTCCGAATACAGCCTGCGGGTACCGGCAAAACGTACCCACAACCCACACTCCAAGCAGAGAAACTATAAATATCACTATCTGAACATTTTCAGTTTTCGGCGGCAAAAATTTACAATGTACTTGAAAAGGGGCGTATTTTCATAATGTGTTGATCAGCTTTTGTAAAGTGTTTTTCGCCTTTTTAAGAATGCACTAACTAGATATTTAGCAGTCTGGCGTGGATATGTACAGACTAAGAATTTTATTTTATCTGAGTTGTTCATTTGAATCCAAGAGTTATCAGAAATGCGTTGGATAATGTCTTTGAACCATTGATCACGTATTGATGTGTACAGTGTACAGTCTAGCAAAAAGTGAGTTTCGTCTTCCGGAGTATTGCAATTGCATAAACGACACAGTCTTTCTTCCGGTTTTTCCCCTACAAACCTGCCCGTCTCAATTCTAAGCGGTAGAACGCCGCATCTGAATTGCGCAAGAATTGACCGTTCATTACGTTGTAGGTTCATTTTAACATAATTTTCTGTTTCGTATGATGTCTTAAAGGTTATGTAAGTTCTAAGTTTAGGCGAGGTTCGAACTTTATCTGGCCATGAATCAGCATAGTATGAATACAATTTTTGCTTGACCGTACACATGTCTACTGTTTGTTTCGTATCATAAGTATCTATCATGTCAATACTATTGAATATACGCCTCAATTCGGAGCTCCAATTATTATTATACTGTCCTTGAGCATGGTCAATATCAAAAATGCGTTTTGTCAAGCGACTATCGTCCATCGCAATGATTCTGTTCCACATTCGAACCATATTATGCCAATGCCTCATGGTGGATGGCAACCAGCCAACATCCCCATTAATAGCTAAGTTAGGTGAAAAACGGTGAACACCAAGGAAATATCGGATAGCCCTGTTTTGCACGGAGTCTATTTCATTGTATGTTTTAAAGCCCCAGACTGAAGTCCCGTAATCTAACACTGGTATAACACAAGACTCAAACAGTTTTTCATAGGTACTAAAACCAAAGTCTTTCATATTGTGTACTTTCGAGATAATACCACCAAGGGCCCTTCCGGCAGCGGCAGCCAATGCTTTAGCTGTATGCGAAAAGTCTAACTTCTCATGAAAGATGACGCCCAAATACTTGTAAGTTTCAACTGTGTCTATTAAATTATCTCCAATTCGAAACTGGTATAAACTTCTTGGCTGTCTATGCTGTCTAAAATGAACCGCTTTAGATTTTGTTGTATTTATTAGAACCCGCCATTTCTTACACCACTGATGTAATGTATTTAACATTAATTGCATTTCAGCTTCACTGGAGGAAACAAAGACAATGTCATCAGCGTACAGCAGCATAGACAATTGTTCATTTTCAAACTTTACACCAACATTTAAGCTATTAATCTCTGCAACTAAGTCGTTTATGAAAATAGAGAACAAGGTTGGGGACAAATTACATCCCTGACGCACGCCTGACTTACAGTCAAACCAGTTAGTGAGTTTTCCGTTGATACGAACACATGCAGTAGTATGACAATATATATTCTTAATTGTGTGGTAAACTTTACCATCGATGCGAGTCAATAAGAGTTTATAAAGCAATAAGTCTCTATCAACAAAATCAAAAGCTTTCTTCAGATCGATGAATGAAGCAAAAGTCTGTCTATTATTTCGTATGATGCTATTCAGCGTGAAAATATGATCTTCACATGAACGGGTCTTACGAAAGCCATTTTGTTCTTCGGCGAGGATACTATTATCTTCAAGATATTTTGACACGCGTTTATTTATCAAGCTACTATATAACTTTGAAATACACGATATCAAGCTTATTCCTCTATAGTTCATGGGTAAGCGTTTGTCCGTGGTGCTGTCCTTGTGGATAGGGAATATAACTGATTTACGCCAAATCGATGGTATAAGTCCTGAATCGAAAACTAACTGAAAGAAATTGTGTAAAAGCGCTATTATAGGAGGATACTTGAGAACGTCATAGGGTATATTGTCGATGCCAACGGCAGAATTCTTCTTGGCATTCATTATGGTCGAGGTGATCTCATTCAAGGTGAAATTGCAATTTAAGTCATAATTACATGTATACAAAGGATCCTCTATACTGAATTCTAATTGCGATTTGTGATTTTTTGACATATTGTAGAATGCTTCGTCAAAGTCTGCGCCGTCACTAGAATTATACAATTTTTCAAAGTCATTTTTCCATCTACTGAATACACTTTCTTCAGTAGTGTCAGTTTCGCCACTTTCATTCACTATTTCAATAGGAATATCACGTAATTTTCTGGGGCCCAGATTTTTTATTTTATTCCAAAATTCATTTGGATTTTTACTCGATAATGTTTCTATATCGTTAGCTAGTGATTTCTTGTACTGTCGATCTAGCTGGCGTAATCGTTTATCAAATATGTCCTGCGCTTTTTTATATTCCTGGCGACGGGCTTGCTTGATTTGTCTCCCCTGTGCACACCTGAGAAAACTGCGTTCTTTATCGCGCATTGATTTCCAAAGCTGCGAAAGTTCATCATTCCAATATGGCTTATTATGTTTATAACGTCTACGTGTATTACGGGTCGTGTCATATGTCGGAATGGTACTTTTCATCTCTGTTAAAATCAAATCACACATATTATTATATAAATGGTCAACCTCAGACTGAGTTTCACGAACTGTTTCAATGTTTGCTATCAGTTCAAGAATAGCCAGAGCACAAGTTTCCGATCTACAAAATGGCTGCTTTTCGGATGCGATTCCATGATATTTTTCTTATTTAGACTGCAAACATAGGTTGTGGGTGCTCGTTAGAACCGCCTCATCGAGGCGGTTTTAACGAGTACCCACAACCTATATCTTGGAGTAAAAATAAGAAAAATAATGTTTACCCCCGTAAACCCCAGTTTTCTCTGTATAAAGTGGGATGTAAGGAGGTCTTTCATTTCATGGACTTGTTCACGTGATGTTTAAACCACGGTTTAAAAGTTCAAACCGTGGTTTCAAGATTTATAGTGCATTCAGCGTTGATATTTGGGTTTGAAGTTTTCAAACTACAAAAATTTAAGTAAAAGTATTAGAAAATAAATTAAAACACTAGTTTGGAAGTTGAAACAGTGGTTTAAACAAGTCCTGTTCAATTTTCCTTTGAAACAATGGTTTGAAGATTTCAAACTGGGGTTTGGTTTATAGACTAATTGTGCTAGTTGTGAAGCTTGTGACGAATGTGAAATACATGTAGGCCATTTTTGAAACGCATCACGAAACCACGCCTATATAATTTTGACCCCCTTGAACCCCACTTTTATATAGTAAAACTTGGGGTTCCGGGGGTGTACCTTATTTTTCTTATTTCTGTTCTAAAATATAGATTGACGAGGCGGTTCTAACGAGTGCCCACAATCTATATTTTGAGCAGAAATAAGAAAAATATCACAATTTTTTATCTTAAATTTTCTTTTTTTTCCGGCGATAAAGGTGGCAATGTATTTATTTGTATAGGCATGTTTTCGTAATTCAACGATTCCGAGGCTCACGTTTTACTCATTATACCATTTTTAATGATTTATTTTATTGCACTTTGCATTTAAGGGAGATTTTTACCACATTTATGACACAATGAATACGCGAAATCATTTCATAATTATGTCTTATAGGTACACAAACTACATGCCTACAAGTTTGAGGTCTTTTCTAAATTTGCACACATCATTTGTTTGTTTTATTTGGTGGTTTAACGTCCTGTCAACCTTGTATAGGTCATTTTGGAGACGTTGTTTTCAACTGTGTGGGACTTTTACCCGACATTGAGATAATATGACACCTCAAGCCCTGTCGCCCAATGAAACCATTAGGGTTTATAAGCATGGTCGGTTAATCGTCTGAACAATACATTCATACATTCAAAAATGATGATTATAATAATATAAATAAATAAACTGTCTGTGTCGTGCTCTTAGTGAAGTCCAAGACTGCAATTAAGGTTTATAAGCATGGACAGTTAATCTTCTGTACAATACATTCATCATGCGTACTTTTGAAAAATGATAATAATAAGAATAAAAATAAATAAACTGTCTGTGTCGTGCTTGTTACGAGATGGAATAGGAAACCTCTCTGGTGCTTATGCACATCTAAATTATTTTAGTAGATATATGGTAGGGCGGTGCAAGTGAAATATTTTAGGTGAAATATGGTACGCAAACTGTGCTGCTCCATGAACAAGTCATGCACATATCATACGATGTATGCATGAGTGGTTTATAGAGAGCTGTTTTTACAATACAGGGGGCCGCTATAAGGCCGAGTCCTATAGAATTTGCCTAAAAATCGCCAACCGCCAAATGGTGCCATATATGATTTTTATTCCCGTCACGTGTTGTGTGGGTGTTCGTTTTGACAGGAGTCATGTCATTGATTTATAGGGTCGTTTCATCAATTTTTCCTATGGGAAATATACTATTTGAACGCAAATCCATTATCTACTCGGTTTTTGCTATCTAGCTTTATTTGTGGCCGGTATCTCCACCTCGCCACGAATTGAGCAAGGTAATATGAGTAGGCATGATTTTCTGGCAGTATTCATAGATATATAAACCCTGAGAAAAACGAACACTCTAGCAGCAGGTCAAATTGTAACGTATACCTACAACATCGTGTCGGGAAATAGAAAGTATATTGAAAGGCACAACAATGTGTGACCTGCTGCTCCCTGCTTCATAGCAGCAGGTACTGGTATGACGCTAGGCGTTAGGGTCCAGCAAGGGCGGACAGACCGCCGTAATCAGCGTAGACCAGAATCAGAATCATTGTTCATTGTCAACAAATGTGAGACCATAAAAGAGGTCAACTAACCTGCAGGATATTCGGACGATCGCTAAACCTGTGATCGGCAACCTGTGATCGGCAACTATGTCGATAGACTAGTGTGCAGTTTGCACTAGTTCGCGAGAGGAAGTTTCACGCGAGAGGGGGATTCACCCTAAGTTATAAACTGGCCAGTCGCGTCTTGTGTTGTTTCTTTTTTTTTGGTTTTGTTGTTGTTTTTGTTGTTTGCTTCTGTAGGTATTCACGTCACCCGTTCCGAGCACAGAACATTGTTTTGCCTTCGGAGCGGACGTCGTGAGTTGGCTACAGAAGCAACAAATTGTGATGTTTTGTGTTAGTAAGTGTTGTATGTAGATACTGTAAATAATTCATGTCATTCATCTAACATCTTTCTTGTGCCTTACCCCACAGCTGCCCGTACACCTGTCAGAGATCACGCTCGGTTGTCTTGCCAGCATGGGGGTTTGCGGGACGCCGTAAACCCACATGTAACATTTGGTGTCAGTGAAGTGAGGATTTGATCTCTGACTGGTGTTCCCGGCTGTGGAACAGCACATTGATACTCTGAATCATCAACTTTAAAAAAAAAAATGCATTGACAGCCACATTTAGAAATTAACTTTAATCTTCCTTCCTGCGTTGATGAAGTGCGAAACCCATGTATTCAACTGAATGGATACTGACAAGTCGATAATTTCTGAGCAGGAAGGCAAGGCAAACCCCACTTTTTCTTGGTAACGAAAAATTTGAATAGACCCCACTTAATTGTGTTACCTGACATTCTACTAAGTTAAACTGGAGTTACTAATTGATCTTACCCACACATGGTTCTGACGTAGTGACGTTAACAATTTACTGACGTTGACATAACGGTAGCGTTAATATTTACGCAGTGGCTTGAGGTTAGGTATGACGTAATAGAAACATTAATGGTGACTTGTTATGATCGGAGTTTTGTAATGTGATGAAACTTCGGATTGTAGCATTTTACTGTAAACGTCGTCAGTTTATGACGTCATATTAGACTACCAGTACGCAACGTCATACTTTGCTGAAAGCATTTGACATTTCAAATCGCGTGTGCTTTAATAACTAACGTTTTAGTTAGATTAACGCGTATAACACATATCTTAACGTTTTAGTTAAGCCCATTCAATCATCACTGATCATAACTGATCAGTTTATAGTGGTTTTGATAGTAACGTGAGATTTACGTTATCAATAATGGAGCGTTCAATGCAAATGGGAAAGGACTTAGGTTATGAGGGGAAGGAGTTACAAGGTTTTGTTAAAGAGCAGCAAGATATTGAGCGGGCAGAAAGGCAAGAGCAAAGGGATTTAGAAAGGTAAAGGTCTGAAGAAAAGGAAAAGGAAAGGGCAGAAAAAGAAAAGAAAAGGGCAGAAAAAGAAAAGGAAAGGGAGGAAAAGGAAAAGGAAAGGGCACATGAACTAGCTAAGTTAGAAGAAAAGGAAAGGGAATAGGACAAGGAAAGGGCACATGAACTAGCTATGTTGAATGTTAATAAGGAACTTGAAATGGCACGCATTAAGAGTGAAAGGGAGGCAAAAGAGATTAGTGAGGCCCATTTAGAACAAATAAAACATGGGTTTGAGCTACAGCACCAAGAATTAAGGAACCAATTAGAAATGCAGAGAACGAAGCTCGAGCTAGAATTTGAAAAGCAAAAAGCTGAGAAGGTGGCTCATGCCCGGGATCCTAAGTTACCTTATTTTGAAGAGGGTAAAGATAAAATGGATAGTTATTTATCTAGGTTTGAGAAATATGCTACGGCTAATAAATGGGATAAGAGTGTTTGGGCCGCGTATTTAAGTGCATTGCTCAAAGGGCGCGCACTTGATGTATATGACCGGTTGTCAAATGAGGATGCGGCGGATTATGAAAAGTTAAAGGACGCTTTATTAAAGAATTTTGACATGACAGAGCGCGGATTTAGGAAGCAGTTTCGTTATAGTAGGCCCGAGAAATCAGAAACGTTCATACAGTTCAGTAGTAGACTGAGAAGTTATTTAGAAAAATGGCTTAATATGGCAAAGATAGAAAAATCTTTTCCGGCTGTCTGTGATTTCATGGCAAGGGATCAGTTCCTGGAGTCATGTAATAGAGAACTGTATGTACATCTGAAGCCAAAACAGTTTGGTAATTTAGATGAAATGGCTAGGGAGGCAGATTTGTTTGCAGAAGCGCGCGGGGGCGTATATAGTTGCATTAATAAGGGGCAACGCGATAATAGAGGCGCAGCGCAGGGTAAACAGGACAAAGTTGACTCGAACAAACCGAGTGGTAGACCGGATATCAAGTGTAGCATATGCGGTAAGGGGCATTTAACAATTAAATGTTTTAAGAACCCCGACAGGAAACAATTGTATAGCGCAGAGGTAGGAGCAACTGGAGTTGGGGATAGCGGTGTTAAGGAAAATTTTAACACGCGCGTAGAGACTCAAGGTTCTCAGGTTAAGAATGAGAATACGCAGAATGTAGGTCGTGGTTATACACGTGGTCGTGGTAATTTTAGAGGGTCTTTTCGCGGACGCGGTAAAAATAATAGCACACCACGTGGCGCAGCACACCAAGTTAGTTTTTGTCAGACGGAAGTAACTAGGAAAGGTGATGAGATTGGAAGTATTTTTGAAAATAAGGTTGGTGATCCTTTGATTTCGGATAGGGAGGAGTGTAGTAAGGAAACTAGGGAAGGTGTCTGTTACTTCTTAAAGGCAAGGTTACCGACGGCACAAGGATTGGTTAATAATAAAAAGGTGGTTGTATTAAGAGATACTGGGTGTACAGGCTTTGTCGTTCGGAGAAGTTTGGTTTCGGATAGTCAGTTAATAGGGAAGGAATCAAATGTTACGTTGATTGATGAATCCACACAAAGGTATCCTTTGGCAATGATTGACATTGATTGTCCTTTTTTCACTGGGAAAACTGAAGCTTTGTGTATGGATGATACGTTGTACGATTTGGTTATCGGTAACATTGATGGATCAAAACTTCCTGATATGTCTCATTTCTCAGCCGCGGCTGTAACTAGGTCTCAAACTAGGCAGGATGAGAAGCCTTACAGAATACTTAAGGTTCCCGATCAGATCATTAACGATGACAAGGAGGCTTTCAAGCAAGCTCAGGTTGATGATCCAACTTTGGAAAACATCAGGAAAAGGGTTGTATCTGGGAACAAGACTGTGAGTCGTGGTTTAAACCGAGGTGAAACTAGGTTTATTGAGAAAAAAGGTTTGGCATATAGGGAGTTCACCAAGAGTAACAAAGTCTCTTTCCAACTTGTGGTCCCTCAAAGTTTCCGAGGAAAGGTGTTGAAACTGGCTCATGAAACGCTTATGTCTGGACATATGGGTATTAGGAAGACATTGGATAGAGTTGTATCTGAGTTTTACTGGCCCGGTATTTGCGGTGATGTCGCTAGATTTTGTAAATCTTGTGATATTTGTCGGAGAACTATTCAGAAAGGTCGGGTCACTAAAGTACCTCTAGGAAAAATGCCATTGATTGATACGCCATTTAAGAGGGTGGCAGTGGACATAGTTGGTCCAATTGAGCCTCGATCTGATAGGAAATCTCGGTATATTTTAACCATGATAGATTATGCGACAAGGTATCCAGAGGCGATAGCTTTACCGAGTATTGAGACGGAACGTGTCGCGGAAGCGCTTATTGAAATGTTTAGTAGGGTTGGCATTCCTGATGAAATGTTGACTGATTGTGGATCACAGTTTACTGCTGAGGTAATGAAGGAAGTCAGCAGACTTCTTTCTCTTCAACAGTTAACGTGTATTCCGAGACACCCAATTTGCAACGGACTGATAGAGCGTTTCCACGCTACGTTAAAGCAGATGTTACGTCGCATGTGTGCTGAACGTCCAAAAGATTGGGATAAATATCTTCCAGCTTTATTATTTGCGGTAAGGGAAGTCCCACAAGAGTCTTTAGGATACTCCCCTTTTGAGTTGTTATATGGACGTAACGTCAGAGGTCCAATGGCAATATTAAGAGAATTATGGGCTGAAGAGGTACGCGATGAGCAAGTTCTTTCGACGTATCAATACGTTATAGAGCTTAGGGAACGGTTAGAGCAGACATGCAAATTAGCGCGTGATAATCTAAAGAAGGTTCAGGTCAAGCAGAAAGCTTATTATGATAAAGGCGCGAGGTCGCGTAAATTTGACGTCGGCGATAAAGTGCTGTTGTTACTACCGACAGACAGTAATAAATTATTGCTTCAATGGAAAGGTCCTTATGAAGTGGTTGAGGTAGTGAACAGAATGGATTATAAGATTGACGTCAATGGAAATGTTAACACATATCACGCTAATATACTGAAGCAATATGTGGAACGTCAGAATGTGACGTCACATTGCTTGCTTTCTGTAGAGTCCATTCCGTCAACTGAAAATGATGACGTTGACGAATTCTCATTGGAATATTGCGCTTTTCCTACTGCAAAGCAACCAGAGACGTTTAAGGACGTCAATATTTCAGAAATGTTAACGCAAGATCAGCGTAAAGAAATAGAGACGTTGATAAAAGAATACCCGGACGTACTGTCCAGTGTACCAGGACGAACTGACCAAATAGAACACGACATAAAGTTGCTGACGTCGGAACCAGTGAGGTCAAAAGGTTATGCAATACCATATAAAGTACGGGATGTAATGGAAAAAGAAATTCAAGATATGTTAGATTTAGGAGTTATTGAGCCATCAATATCTCCATACTCATCCCCTGTAGTACTTGTCCCTAAGAAAGATGGTTCGGTGCGGTTCTGCATTGACTTCCGTAAACTTAATAAAGTGACGGAGTTCGATGCAGAATCTATGCCAAATATGGAGGAGGTTATAAATAGAATGTCGGGGCACAAATACTTTAGCAAATTAGATTTGTCAAAAGGTTATTGGCAGGTAAAAATGACGTCTAAGGCAAAACCCCTAACTGCGTTCGAAACCCCCAAATGCTTGTTTCAATTCAAAACTATGCCCTTCGGTTTGGTAAACTCAGGAGCAACATTTTGCAGGTTGATGAGAATGATTCTGTCCGAACTTTCTAACGTTGATAGCTTCGTCGATGATATGTGGATCTTTACCGAAACTTGGAAAGACCACTTGACGTCATTACGTGAAGTTTTGGATAGACTTAGGACAGCCAAGTTGACGGCAAAACCTTCCAAGTGTATGATTGAGTATAGCAGTATCGAATGTCTTGGTCACAGTGTAGCTGCTCAGTCAGTAAGACCGTAAGAAGACAAGATACAAGCTATAAATGATGCTCCTCGACCTTCTACTAAGAGACAAATAAAGTCATTTCTTGGGTTGGCTGGTTTCTACCGCCGTTTCATTCCAAATTTCTCATCTATTGCTTCCCCTTTGACAGATTTAACTAAGAAAAGTAGACCAAACAAGATCACAGACTGGCAGGACCATCATGAAAAGGCTTTCCAGACCCTGAAGAATAGACTCACGTCTAGTCCTATTCTTCGTATTCCTATCTTTCATGATGGGAATCCGTTCATACTCCGGACGGACGCTTCTGATGTTGGTATAGGAGCCGTTTTGCTCCAAGAGTTTGAAGGGGAAGGACGACTTCCCATTGCTTATGCCAGCAAGAAACTTTTGCCTCGTGAGAAAAACTATTCGGTAATAGAGAAGGAATGTTTGGCTATTATCTGGGGTGTTGAGAAATTTCGCAAGTATCTTTACGGAGTAGAATTCCTGCTTGAGACAGACCACAAGCCCTTGTCTTATATGCAAACAGCAAAAGTTCTCAATCCTCGAATTATGCGTTGGGCAATGAAACTACAGCCGTATAGATTTCGGATTGTTGCAATTCGGGGCCAGGAAAATTTGGGGGCAGACTACCTTAGTAGGTAATTCTTCGCACGGTTGTTGTGTAAATAGCTGTCTTGTTTAGATAGGTTCATCCTATTCCATCTCTGTACACAAAGAAAAAACATTTCTGATTGTTTTTTCTCCAAAAGGGGAAACCTTTGTTACGAGATGGAATAGGAAACCTCTCTGGTGCTTATGCACATCTAAATTATTTTAGTAGATATATGGTAGGGCGGTGCGAGTGAAATATTTTAGGTGAAATATGGTACGCAAACTGTGCTGCTCCATGAACAAGCCATGCACATATCATACGATGTATGCATGAGTGGTTTATAGAGAGCTGTTTTTACAATACAGGGGGCCGCTATAAGGCCGAGTCCTATAGAATTTGCCTAAAAATCGCCAACCGCCAAATGGTGCCATATATGATTTTTATTCCCGTCACGTGTTGTGTGGGTGTTCGTTTTGACAAGAGTCATGTCATTGATTTATAGGGTCGTTTCATCAATTTTTCCTATGGGAAATATACTATTTGAACGCAAATCCATTATCTACTCGGTTTTTGCTATCTAGCTTTATTTGTGGCCGGTATCTCCACCTCGCCACGAATTGAGCAAGGTAATATGAGTAGGCATGATTTTCTGGTAGTATTCATAGATATATAAACCCTGAGAAAAACGAACACTTTAGCAGCAGGTCAAATTGTAATGTATACCTACAACATCGTGTCGGGAAATAGAAAGTATATTGAAAGGCACAACAATGTGTGACCTGCTGCTCCCTGCTTCATAGCAGCAGGTACTGGTACGACGCTAGGCGTTAGGGTCCAGCAAGGGCGGACAGACCGCCGTAATCAGCGTAGACCAGAATCAGAATCATTGTTCATTGTCAACAAATGTGAGACCATAAAAGAGGTCAACTAACCTGCAGGATATTCGGACGATCGCTAAACCTGTGATCGGCAACCTGTGATCGGCAACTATGTCGATAGACTAGTGTGCAGTTTGCACTAGTTCGCGAGAGGAAGTTTCACGCGAGAGGGGGATTCACCCTAAGTTATAAACTGGCCAGTCGCGTCTTGTGTTGTTTCTTTTTTTTTGGTTTTGTTGTTGTTTTTGTTGTTTGCTTCTGTAGGTATTCACGTCACCCGTTCCGAGCACAGAACATTGTTTTGCCTTCGGAGCGGACGTCGTGAGTTGGCTACAGAAGCAACAAATTGTGATGTTTTGTGTTAGTAAGTGTTGTATGTAGATACTGTAAATAATTCATGTCATTCATCTAACATCTTTCATGTGCCTTACCCCACAGCTGCCCGTACACCTGTCAGAGATCACGCTCGGTTGTCTTGTCAGCATGGGGGTTTGCGGGACGCCGTAAACCCACATGTAACAGTGCTCTTAGTGAAATCCGAAGTCTGCAATTTATTAACCATTAAGACGCCATTCGCAACAACTGATGATTACCACTGCTTTGTTTTCTGCCGGTTCCTTTAAAAGTCATCAGATCAGAATATTCCTCTAGGAGCAGCCTGATCAGGGTCTACACTCTTTGTTTGTTTGTCTGTGTGCAAGTACATGTATATCTATCTTTCATGCTTTTCGCCTTAACCCAGGATGGGACACAGGAGGGGACATTTCATACACTCCAGATTTGCTGAATGAAATATGTTCTATAAAAGGTTTATCCTTTGGAAGCAAGGAATACATCACAGAACTGAAAAATATGGAGTGTATATGTTTTCTGGGCCAGACTAGCTAGTTTCGGCCAATTAGGCCTCATCAGTGACCCTCAGATATTTTCAAAATTCCACAATGGAATCAATGATCCCAAAGGACAAGAAAATATAATCTACACTATGATGTAGCGCAGGGAGACGTTTTACCGCCGCCACACATTCCCTTACACCAGCTGTAGTGAAGTTAAATATGTTCTATAAAAGGGTTATCCTTTGGAAGCAAGGAATACACCACAGAACTGAAAAATATGGAGTGTATATGTTTTCGGGGTCAGACTAGCTAGTTTCGGCCAATTAGGCCTCATCAGTGACCCTCAGATATTTTCAAAATTCCACAATGGAATCAATGATCCCAAAGGACAAGAAAATATAATCTACACTATGATGTAGGACAGGAAGACGTTTTACCGCCGCCACACATTCCCACACACCAGCTGTAGTGAAGTTAAAAAAGCCAACACAGTCCGGTGCACTTTATGACGTTCATTCCTGCAAATGATGCGAGTGGAGCGTATTGGTGTGACAGATGAAATCAAATGCTGATCACCTTTACCCGGTCGGGATCGAACCCGGTAGGACAACACTCTACCATATCGCTATAAAAGCCGGCTGGTACCGCAAGGCAGTACAAGTGTATTTTATATCTATCATTACTACATATTCCCCTCTGTATTTAAGATTCGTCCTCGAATTTCTCAAGCTTTCCAACTAAATGTGTTCCGAGCCTCTGTGGGTCATTTACGTTGGGAGCCAAATGTAACAGATGAAAAACAAGAGGACCAAGCTAGCTTGGTCCTGTATCGCTCACCTGAGCTAACAAATTCAAAGTTTAAGGAAGTGCCAACCTTTCCTGAAGGCTTTATGGGAGGACATGGTGATGACAGGGTAAGCATTTTCTGCAAATCAAGTAGAATGTAACTCTATGATAAACAGGCTGACCTCACCGATTTTCAAACTCATTCAAGCTTTTATTCCTGACTTGCTAAGAAGATCCGATCTAAACTGAAGTGGCTATGGTGATGACAAGTTCAAAAACAAGAGTTTTCAAACTCCACCAAGCTTTCTGCCTGACTTTCTTGTTTGTAAGTTTCATGAAGATCCATACAAAACTGAAGGGGCAGCAGTGATGACAAGGTCGAAAATAGGCATTTTCAGCAATCAAAGGCACTCTATTATAAATGTGCCGACTTGGGCGGTATTCGAACTCATCTGAGGTTTTATCCCCAGCCACCTTACATATAAGTTTCAGAAAGATACGATCAAAACTGAAGAGGCTACAGTGATGACAAGGTCAAAAATCGGCATTTTCAGCAATCAAAGGGATGTAACTGTATGATAAATAGGTCGACTTGGCCGGTTTTCGAACTCTTCCAAGGTTTTATCCCCAGCCACCTTAAATATAAGTTTCAGAAAGATCGGATCACAACTGAAGGGGCTACCATGATAACAAGGTCAAAAATCGGCATTTTCAGCAATGAAAGGGGCGTAACTCTATGATAAATGGGCCGACTTGCCAATTTTTCGAACTCATCCGAGGTTTTATCCCCAGCCACCTTACATATAAGTTTCAGAAAGATCCGATCAAAACTGAAGGGGCTACCGTGATGACAAGGTCGAAAGTCAGCGTTTTTCAGCAATCAAAGGGACGTGACTCTATGATAAATGGGCCGACTTGGCCGGTATTGAAACTTATCCGAGTTTTTATCCTCAGCCACCTTACATATAAGTTTCAAAAAGATCCGATCAAAGCCGAAGGGGCTACAGTGATGACAAGGTCAAAAATCGGCATTTTCAGCAATCAAAGGGACGTAACTCTATGATAAATAGGCCTACTTGGCCGATTTTCGAACTCATCCAAGGTTTTATCCCCAGCCACCTTACATATAAGTTTCAGAAAGATCCGATCAACACTGAAGGGGCTACCGTGGTGACAAGGTCAAAAATCGGTATTTTCAGCAATCAAAGGGACGTAAATCTATGAAAAATGGGCTGACTTGGCCGGTTTTCGAACTCCTCCGAGGTTTTATCCCCAGCCACCTTACATATAAGTTTCAGAAAGATAAGATCAAAACTGAAGGGGCTACCGTGATGACAAGGTCAAAAATCGGCATTTTCAGCAATCAAAGGGATGTAACTCTATGATAAATGGGCCGACTTGGCCGGTTTTCGAACTCATCCGAGTTTTTATCCCCAGCCACCTTACATATAAGTTTCAGAAAGATAAGATCAAAACTGAAGGGGCTACAAGGATGACAAGGTCAAAAATCGGCATTTTCAGCAATCAAAGGGATGTAACAGTATGATAAATGGGTCGACTTGGCCGGTTTTCGAACTCTTCCAAGGTTTTATCTCCAGCCACCTTACATATAAGTTTCAGAAAGATCGGATCACAACTGAAGGGGCTACCATGATAACAAGGTCAAAAATCGGCATTTTCAGCAATTAAAGGGGTGTAACTCTATGATAAATGGGCCGACTTGCCAAGTTTTCGAACTGATCCGAGGTTTAATCCCCAGCCACCTTACATATAAGTTTCAGAAAGATCCGATCAAAACTGAAGGGGCTACCGTGATGACAAGGTCAAAAATCGGCATTTTCAGCAATCAAAGGGACGTAAGTCTATGAAAAATGGGCTGACTTGGCCGGTTTTCGAACTCATCCGAGGTTTTATCCCCAGCCACCTTACATATAAGTTTCAGAAAGATACGATCAAAACTGAAGGGGCTGCCGTGATGACAAGGTCAAAAATCAGCATTTCAGCAATCAAAGGGATGTAACTCTATGATAAATGGGCCGACTTGGCCGGTTTTCGAACTCATCCGAGTTTTTATCCCCAGCCACCTTACATATAAGTTTCAGAAAGATACGATCAAAACTGAAGGGGCTACAGTGATGACAAGGTCAAAAATCGGCATTTTCAGCAATCAAAGGGATGTAACAGTATGATAAATGGGTCAACTTGGCCGGTTTTCGAACTCTTCCAAGGTTTTATCTCCAGCCACCTTACATATAAGTTTCAGAAAGATCGGATCACAACTAAAGGGGCTACCATGATAACAAGGTCAAAAATCGGCATTTTCAGCAATTAAAGGGGTGTAACTCTATGATAAATGGGCCGACTTGCCAAGTTTTCGAACTCATCCGAGGTTTAATCGCCAACCACCTTACATATAAGTTTCAGAAAGATCCGATCAAAACTGAAGGGGCTACCGTGATGACAAGGTTGAAAGTCGGCGTTTTTCAGCAATCAAAGGGACGTTACTCTATGATAAAAGGGCCGACTTGGCCTGTATTCAAACTTATCCGAGTTTTTATCCTCAGCCACCTTACATATAAGTTTCAAAAAGATCCGATCAAAACCGAAGGGGCTACAGTGATGACAAGGTCAAAAATCGGCATTTTCAGCAATCAAAGGGACGTAACTCTATGATAAATGGGCCTTCTTGGCCGGTTTTCGAACTCATCCAAGGTTTTATCCCCAGCCACCTTACATATAAGTTTCAGAAAGATCCGATCAAAACTGAAGGGGCTACCGTGATGACAAGGTCAAAAATCGGCATTTTCAGCAATCAAAGGGATGTAACTCTATGATAAATGGGCCGACTTGGCCGGTTTTCGAACTCGTCCGAGTTTTTGTCCCCAGCCACGTTACATATAAGTTTCAGAAAGACACGATCAAAACTGAAGGGGCTACAGTGATGACAAGGTCAAAAATCGGCATTTTCAGCAATCAAAAGGATGTAACAGTATGATAAATGGGTCGACTAGGCCGGTTTTCGAACTCTTCCAAGGTTTTATCTCCAGCCACCTTACATATAAGTTTCAGAAAGATCGGATCACAACTAAAGGGGCTACCATGATAACAAGGTCAAAAATCGGCATTTTCAGCAATTAAAGGGGTGTAACTTTATGATAAATTAGGCCGACTTGCCAAGTTTTCGAACTCATCCGAGGTTTAATCCCCAGCCACCTTACATATAAGTTTCAGAAAGATCCGATCAAAACTGAAGGGGCTACCGTGATGACAAGGTCGAAAGTCGGCGTTTTTCAGCAATCAAAGGGACGTTACTCTATGATAAAAGGGCCGACTTGGCCTGTATTCAAACTTATCCGAGTTTTCATCCTCAGCCACCTTACATATAAGTTTCAAAAAGATCCGATCAAAACCGAAGGGGCTACAGTGATGACAAGGTCAAAAATCGGCATTTTCAGCAATCAAAGGGACGTAACTCTATGATAAATGGGCCTTCTTGGCCGGTTTTCGAACTCATCCAAGGTTTTATCCCCAGCCACCTTACATATAAGTTTCAGAAAGATCCGATCAAAACTGAAGGGGCTACCGTGATGACAAGGTCAAAAATCGGCATTTTCAGCAATCAAAGGGACGTAAGTCTATGAAAAATGGGCTGACTTGGCCGGTTTTCGAACTCATCCGAGGTTTTATCCCCAGCCACCTTACATATAAGTTTCAGAAAGATCCGATCAAAACTGAAGGGGCTACCGTGATGACAAGGTCAAAAATCGGCATTTTCAGCAATCAAAGGGAAGTAAGTCTATGAAAAATGGGCTGACTTGGCCGGTTTTCGAACTCATCCGAGTTTTTATCCCCAGCCACCTTACATATAAGTTTCAGGAAGATCTGATCAAAACTGAAGGGGCTACGGTGATGACAAGCATTTTCCCATAGTAAGTCTATGGGACCTTGTGGTTGCCATAGGAACCAAAGTTTTAGAGCGATTTCGAAAAAAAGTTTATGTCATCAATGCCCCACCAGAGGCATGCTACAGATGAGAAATGATTGAGATCAGCCTGCAGGATACAGAGATATAGCAGCTCAAAAGTGTGGACGGACGACGGACGACGGACGACCCACTATACTATAAGCTCCCCTGGAGCCTTCGGCCCAGGTGAGCTAAAAATGCCAATTACATTTACCCGGCCGGAGATCGAACATAGGCCAATATTCTACCGCGTCGCTATAAAAGTCGGCTTGTACCACAAGTCAGCACACGTGTATTTTATACCTACCACTACTTCAAAGCAGGGGTCGTGAGTTCGATCCTCACTGAGGGCTCCATTGTTATTTATGTGCATATGTAGAGAACCATAAAACACACAAGGGGGTAATCATGAGTGTTCATAATCTGTCTATCACGTGCGGAGAGTAAAAGTACACCCTGAAACACAAACTACAACACTAAAATCTAGGGAAATAACAGTGACTTCTACAAATAAATGCATACTGATGTTATGTAAGAGTTAACTTCTCAAGGCTAAGTATATGTAAAATGTTAAATGTGGTTCTAGTGGTCGTAGACTAAACAGGCTTAAACAATTGATGCATAAATCCTAGCAACTTTCAAACACTTAGAATCTACAATATTACCTAAGAAGACGAATAATAAGACCCGTCGCCTGACAGAAAAGCTCAACGGAAGTCGCGCTTTTACTAAGTTGCGCAATGGCAAATTTTCAGACCCATAACAGAAACAAAGTCACAAAAAAAGAATCCAGTGCTATATCAATAACGGGGATCATCAATGATTCAAGTCTGTAACATTAGTATCCCTTTTAATTCCATTTAACCCATGTCCATGTAAATAGGCAGATTTGCATGACAACATTGAAAACATTTCACATGCTTTCAATGAATCAACACGGGCGACAAACAGCAAATGCAAGGATAGTAGGTGAGCTAAAAAGTCTGTGACCCTGACTTTGCCCCCAAGGTCACTGTCATGTGAACGGATGCTGCTGATATAATTTTGAGACAAGTATTTATCACCTCAGCAATAATCGTAACGAAAACATGCCTTTATAGTTTTGACCCCCTTGAACCCCACTTTTATATAGTAAAACTGGCGTTTACAGGGGTAAACCTTATTTTTTTATTTCTGCTCTATTTTGAGCAGAAATAAGAAAAATATCATCATTGTTCGTCTAAAATTTTCGATTTTAGGTGGTAAAGTTTACAATATATTTGTGTATAGGCGTGTTTTCGTAATGGAACTGAATCTATCACACGGTTAAGAGGAAATGAGCTCCTTAACCTTGAACGCAAAATCTTTAACATTAAAATTCTAAGTCTGTGACCTTGACCCCAAGTCACGGTTATAGGTGCTGATGTTGCTGATAAAAGCTTAAAGCAATATCTATCACCATACCAAATTCATCTAAAGGTAACCAAGTAATTATCTAAAGTCTTTAGTGCAAAAACTAACATAAAAGTTCTAAGTATGTTACCTTGACCCAAGAGCTGAAGCTGCTGCCAAAACGTTGACACCAGTATCTACGTATTACCATATCAAGTATTAACTAAATCCATCTAAAGGTAAAGAAGTAATGAGCTCCTAAAAAATTTAACACAAAACGTTTTCATAAGATTCCAGGTATCTATTGCCATACCAAGTATAAACTAAATCCATCCAAAGGTAAAGAAGCAATGAGCTCCTAAAACTTAACACAAATCTTTAACACACAAAAAATCAAAGTCTGTAACCTTGACCCCAAGGTCATCGATATTGGTGTTGATGTCGCTGATAAAAACTTTAGAGCAATATCTATCACATTCAAAGTCTCAAGTAAATTCATCTGAAGGCAACCAAGTAATGATATAAAATCTTCAGTGCAAAAACATAAAAGTTCTTAGTCTGTGACCTTGACCCCAAGGTCACGGGCATGTATGGCGATGCTGCTGATAAAAACTTTGACTAGTACCTATCACCATACCAAGTATGAACTAAATCTATCAAAAGGTAAAGAAGTAGTGAGCTCCTAAAAACTTCAACACAAAAACTTTAACATAAGAATTCAAAGTCTGTAACATTGACCCTAAGGTTATGGTCATGAAGGCTGATGCTGCTGCTAAAAATTGAGACCAGTATCTATTACCATGCCAAGTATAAACTAAATCCATCTAAACATAAAATAGTAGTGAAGGCAATGATCATGAATCGATACAATTAGCCCACAGCTCCCATTAGAGACACCAAAGGGAAAGAAACACAAACATGAAACAACAGATCCTAATGGAAACATCAATAACGGAGAGCCAAAAGGACAGTTACTTTCTCACAAAATGGCCAATTGGCTATCCATAATAAAACAATGTTAGCGACACAAACACCCAAAGAAGTAATGAGAACATAGAATCTTTAACGTTAAAATTCCGCGTCTGTGACCTTGACCCAAAGGTCACGGTCATGGTAGCTGATACTGTAGATAAAAACTTTGGCCCAATATCTAGCACAATATTAAATGTGAACTCAGACCATGTACACACATAAAAAAATAATGAGCCACTAAAAAAACTTTGACGCAAATACTAACATTTGTGGACGCCGACACCGACGCCGACGCCAGGGGTAGTAAACTAGCTTACCGGAACTTTCGTTTCGATGAGCCAAAAATGCTAAAACGTTTCAACAGACATCATGTCAAGAAGAATCGAGACTAATATTAAAACTAGGAATGACCGATGGTCAAAGGGAAATAACCTGCATAAACTAGGTACAAAGAAACACCGAACCTGCTGCACTCGGACACCGAAATTTTATCACCGCTGCCGGGGATCGAACCGGGGGGGGGCGAGTATCAGAGGCAAGTACACTAACTTCTGAGCTATTACGCTCTTTGAAATACTTGCAATAAGACGCACGCAGTAGATGATATAAACAGACGACAATTTCAGATGCAAGTTTTCTTGGCATTGTAAATTACGATTTTGAATTTTTGATACTTTTGATAAAGTTGTTTTCTACAGTTTGTGATAATTCCGACAAAAGCGTGAAAGCTCAGTGGTTAGTGCACTTGACCATCGCGTGAACAAGTCCGTGAAATGAAGACCTCCCTAAACCCCATTTTATATAGGGAAAACTGGGGTTAACGGGGGTATTCATTATTTTTCTTATTTCTGCTCCAGTACATAGGTTGTGGGTACTCGTTAGAACCGCCTCAATGAGGTGGTTCTAACGAGCACACACAATCTTTGTTTTGAGCATTTATAAGAAAAATATAAAAGATATTCATCAGAATAGTAGCCATTTTGGAGATGTAAAAATGCACTATGTCGTACGGGTATGTTATCGTAATGTCTGATCCTGGACGCCAGCGGTTCGATCCTTGGCAGCATTTTCAGGGATGAACGCCATAAGATGCACCATCCTTCGGATCGTAATATTAACTGAAGGCCCCTGTGTATGGAGAGGTTTAATAATCCCTACCGTAATTATATTATTACTGCTTAGGTCTCATCCCGCTTATCTGAAGGGTATGTAAGGCACACCTTCAGGTAATGGTCAAATATGACCGATCGCAGTATACGGAGAAAGAAAGAAATAAAGAAGGAAACAAAGCAAACCCAATGAAAATATCGAAGAAAACTCAATGGCCCATGATATAAGAACTTCAGTAGAACTTTAATGGCTCTATTTACCATGGCCCATTAAAACTCTTGACAGAAGGTAATTACGGGAGATCTTTCTCTTTCTTTTGTCATAGAAGTGTGTGCTGTATGTACTAATTACATCGCCTCGTTGAGGCGACACTAATAAAACATGTACACACAAACCAACAATACTTCATTGAAGATCGGAAAGATATATCTAAGTTATTGCAATCAAGTCTTCTGACCTGGAGCTTTGAGTACCCTGTCTCGAAGAAAGAGTACCCCTGTCTCGAAGAAAGAGTACCCTTGTCTCGGAGAAATGTTCGTGATGCACTCCCCTTGTTCATATTGTCGATTTCGGTTTCTTTCTTTTTCTCCTTTTCCTTCTCATTACGAAAACACGCCTATCCAAATACATTGTAAACTTTACCGCCAAAAAAAAAAAAAAAAAAATTAAGATTAAAAATTGTGATATATTTCTTATTTCTGCTCAAAATATAGATTGTGGTACACGTTAGAACCGCCTCGTCGAGGCGGTTCTAACGAGTACCCACAAACTATATTTTAGAGCAGAAATAAGAAAAATAAGAATTACCCCTGTAAACCCAAGTTTTACTGTATAAAAGTGGGATTTAAGGTGGGGGGGGGGGGGGAATGGGGGTCAGAATTATATAGGCGTGTTTTCGTGATGCATTATTCTCTTCCACTCCTTCGGTGCTATGTGTAAGCGTCAATGGATCGAACAATTGCTGTCTCGAACATATGTTTATGGTGCCAAGAGTGGAGACATTTACTCATGTATGACAATGGAATCTTCCACCTAGTAAGTTTGGAGTGCTCCATTTCGAATTAAAGGGGTGTCAAGTTGTTTTTGTTTGTGGCAAATTTTACGAAAAATGAATGTTCTTTATGCAAACAGTGTTGTCCCAGATCAGACGCCGCGTTCTGCACTGTTTGCAAATGTCCCAGAAAAAGGCGCAAGGCATATAAAGTTTAAGTTCGACCGTAGGGGTTTGAATCATTGTTACGAGCCAGGCGTAGCAGAAAGAAAAAAGCAAACAAGCCTTTTGGAAAAATTTAACAAAATTTATTTACAAGTTATCTTTAACCTGTAGAAGTAAGAAAATTAAATGTACTTAGCTCTGTTATGAAATATCCCGAATGAATCTATTTTCCTTGATCCCACAGAATTCACAGTCCAAAATGAAAAGTAATATCCTTTAATAATCCAACACAGAATTTAGAAATAACTTTCCTTATAAGCCCAAACATCAAACTCCAAAGTCTGACTCAATGAAAAAAATCAAGCTCTTTTATAGACCCTAAGATTTCTTTAGAACGTTCCACAGGGTTGTGGAATAAGATGAGGTAATCTTCTAAAAATAATGCAAACCTGAACTTTCTGGAAGGTTCTGAAGTACTTTTCCTTGTAAACATGTTGTTTACAAAAAGAAATTAATCTGTGACTCAGTTTTCTAGAATCTTCTATAAAAAGATTAACAAGATATTTATAGCACTATTAGGTCACAGTGGGATGCAAGTGGGAATCAGAAAAATAAATTCTTATGCATAACACTCCCCCTCTTCGAGGAAAAGAAAGATTTATGCAATAAAGCTTTCTTTTGCTTTAAGATTAATAAAATATTGAACATAGCATATACAATTACATGTATCCACAATCCACTTCAGTATGAAAGAAAAACACAATTCCTGACACTGCTCAAGCGCTTGAAAGGGCATCAGGGATAATGTTATCTCTCCCTCTAATATGTCTTATGTCTAAATTATACTCTTGTAGCATGAGACTCCACCTGAGCAACCGCTGACTTTTGTTTTTCATTTTGTGTATGAAAGTCAGTGGAACTGAAAACAACAATCGGTGCAGTAGTAGGGGTAAGATAAACTTCGAAATGTTGCAGACCAAGAATCAGAGACAAGCACTCTTTCTCTATGGTAGAGTAATTTCTCTGATGCTTATTAAACTTTTTGGAAAAGTAGCAAACTGGATGATCCACACCATTTTCATCTTCCTGCAACAAAACACTACCTGCACCTACATCACTAGCATCTACAGCTAGCTTAAACTCCTTTTCAAAATTTGGTGCTAAGAGAACTGGTTCACTCTTGAGTATGGCTTTAAGTTTATCAAAAGCATTTTGGCATATTGCATTCCAATGGAATTTTGTTCTTTTGCTGAGCAAATTTGTTAAACGTTCAGCAATGACAGAGAAATTATTACAGAACTTTCTGTAATAACCAGCCATACCAAGAAATCGCATCAGCTGTCTTTTGCACGTGGGTACGGGAAAATTTGAGATAGCCTCAACTTTAGCATCAATGGGTTTCACATGACCTTGACCTACAACATGACCTAGAAATGTCAAACTTGCATGGCAGAATTCACTTTTAGCAAGATTGATTGTCAATTTGGCATTACTCAGTCTATCAAAGAATGCTCGAATAGTCCCAAGATGTTGATTCCACTGGTCGTTGTATATGATAGCATCATCGATATAAGCACTGCAGCCTTCCAGCCCCGCAATTACCATGTTTATTAAGCGCTGAAATGTTGCCGGAGAGTTTTTCGTTCCAAATGGCATGACTTTATAGTTAAATAATCCGTCAGGTGTTGTGAATGCCAAAACCTCCTTTGCTCTATCTGTAAGTGGAATTTGCCAAAATCCTTTCAGAAGGTCGAATTTCGTTATGTATTTGACATTCCCGATGTTATCAATGCAGTCATCCATTCTTGGAATAGAGAAGCTATCTGTTTTACTTAAGGAATTAACTTTCCTAAAATCTGTACACATACGATATGTCCCATCAGGTTTTGGTACAAGAATACAAGGAGAACTCCACTCACTTTGGCTTGGTTCAATAAAGTCATTGTCTAATAGATACTGAACTTCTTCTTTAAGATATTTTTGTTTCACAGGATTCATCCTGTATGGGTGTTGTTTTACAGGTTTAGAACCATTTATGTCCACATCGTGAAATATTTTGTCTGTCCGTGTTGGAATGTCAGGAAATAATTGTTCATATTCAAATATCAGCTGTTTCAGTTCATTCCGCTGATTTGGCTCAAGATGTGACAGTTTCTGGTCAAGATTCCTTAGAATGTCAGAATTCTGAAGTTTTGATGATGTGGGATCCGACTTCACTGAATTAATATCCTCACAGTCATTGTCACATGAATTAAGTGGAACAGAGCTAACTAGATTGACTGATGTTAAAGATGTATTGTCCCTATCTATGTATTCCTTAAGCATGTTAATATGACATAGCTGCTTTAGCCTCCCAGGAGTGTTTATTATGTAATTTACGTCACTGATCTTTTTGTCTACAGTGTATGGGCCATAATACCTGGCTTGCAAAGATTTTCCTGGAATAGGCAAAAGAGCTAGTACCTTATCACCTGGTTTAAAATTCCTTTCTTTTGTCCCTATGTCATATAGCTGTTTCATTTTCCTTTGGGCTGACTGAAGATTGGTCCGAGCAGCCTCACAAGCTTTTGAAAGTCTAGTTTTGAAATCAGACACATACTGAAGTAAATTCAGGGAGGTGTCATCATTGGAGAGAAATTTCTCTTTGAGAAGTTTCAAAGGACCACGAACAGTATGGCCAAATACTAATTCAAATGGACTGAAGCCAAGAGATTCTTGCACAGATTCTCTAACAGCAAATAAAAGGAGATAGATGCCTTCATCCCAATCCTTCTCTGTGTCAAAACAATATGATCTTATCATGTTTTTCAATGTTTGATGGAATCTTTCAAGGGCGCCTTGACTTTCAGGATGATAGGCTGATGACTTAAACTGTACAATGCCAAGTTCATGCATTACTTATTGAAATATTCCAGACATAAAATTTGAGCCTTGGTCTGACTGAATAGATTTAGGAAGCCCAACAAATGTGAAGAACTTCACTAATGCCTTGACAATTGTCTTAGTTTTGATATTTCTTAAGGGAATGGCTTCAGGAAAACGTGTGGAGGCACACATAATAGTCAAAAGATATTCACAGCCAGACTTAGTTCTGGGCAAGGGACCCACACAGTCTATAATTATTCGACTGAAAGGTTCATCAAAAGCAGGTATAGGCTGCAAGTGAGCCTTAGGTATAGTCTGATTGGGTTTTCCGTATGGCAGGACCTACAATGCTGAGAAACATCTGATTTTAACCCAGGCCAGTAAAAATGATTAAGAATCTTGTGATAGGTTTTATTTACACCTAAATGCCCTGACATGGGGTTTTCATGCGCCAAGTTTAATATTTCGGGACGGTAAACCCGTGGAACCACTATCTGATGGTTGACAGCCCACTCGTCTTCTGCTGAGACGTCTGGTGGACGCCATTTTTGACATAATAACAGACTGGGACCTGAGATAATTCCTGCTCATCTAAAGCCCTGTCAAACAAAGGCGAAATTTCAGGATCCTTGTGCTGTTCTATAGCTAGTTGAGACCCGGACATTTTGTCATGGCCTAGATCTAAAGATGACTTATTCTCATGAAAATCTGCCTGCTGATCAGACAGGCTTGAAGACAGAGACCTTGTTATCTCGTCATTAAAAGACTGACCCAAAAAGGTATCAGTAAAATCAAAATCCTGCTTCCCATCAGCTTGCTTGGCCTTACGTGCCATAGCCTTTGTGACTGCACAAGACGGATAAAGATCAGAAATTTCCTGCTCAATGGGATCAGGCGGTTGGTCTATGCAAGGATTAGTAGTCAAAAGTGGGTTTACCACAACCTTATCTCCAGCTAAGTCATTGCCTAGCAACAAATGAACACCTTTAAAAGGTAAAGAAGGTCTAATACCAACAGCCACTGAACCGGATACCAAGTCTGATGACAAATAAACGTTATGAAGCGGAACATTAACAAATCCACATTCCACACCCTGAATAAGGACACTTTGGCCCAAAGAAGTCTTCTCAGAAAAAGGCAGAGTATCTGCAAGAATAAGAGATTGAGAAGCTCCGGTATCTCGTAAGATTTTAATAGGGGTAGGATGGGCATAACTGTCACCATTAAGTGACACAAAACCATCTGATAAGAATGGTTCATAAATCTCCATAACTGAATCAGTCTCAGATAATTTGATATCAGAAAGAGTTTCCTCCCTTACACAAGACTGTGGTTTTGGCCTTATAGAAGTCAAGCCTGTAGGCTTAAGTTCCTCTTGTCTTTCTCTTTCTTTCCTTCGCTTTAATTTTAAACACTCAGAGATCAAATGACCTGTATTTTTACAATAATAACAAACTACTTGAGATTGAGATAAGGGATTCTGGTCTTTGTTTTCACCAGAAGGTTTAGAAAAATTCTGACTTCTGTTTTCACCAGAAGGTTTGGAAGGATTCTGGCTTTTATTTTCACCAGAAAGTTTGGGCATAGTACTAGATGTATGGCTATAACTACCAGCAGGATTACTGGGATAGAATCTTGGACCTGTCTGTGGATTATAAGGTTTTTGAGGATAAGGCCTGTTCACAAATAAGACTTTATGAGTCAAAGCATAATCATCTGCCAAACGAGAAGCTTCCTCCAAAGTTTCAACCTGTCTCTCATCGAGAAAAGATTTAATGTCTGAATTTATGCACCGTTTGAACTCTTCAACAAGGACAAGCTGTCTAAGTTTGTCATGATCAGAGCCTACTTTTTTAGAAGAACACCACCTATCAAATAATTGTTCTTTGGTTCGAGCAAATTCTACATGGGTCTGGGAAATTTCTTTTTTACAGTTCCTAAATTTCTGCCTGTAAGCCTCAGGGACCAACTCATATGCCTTAAGAATAAGCTCCTTGACCAGATCATAGTCTGAGCTTTGCTCGACTGTCAGCTGAGTGTAAATGTCTCGAGCCTTTCCGACAACAACGCTTTGCAAAAGTAAGGTCCAATGCTCTTTTGGCCATTTTAAATTTTCTGCAACTTTTTCAAAATGCAAAAAATACTTATCTACCTCTTTTTCCTGAAATGGCGGAACTAATCTGATGTGCTTTGTGGCATCAAAGTAACTACCAGAGTCAAAAACAGGGGTAGGTTTCCCCCTATCCTGACCCTGGAGTTCCAGTTCTTTCATCTTAAGTTGAAAATGCCATTTTTCTCTTTCTATTTCAAGTCGCTCTTCTTTTTCTATTTTTTCTTTCTGAAGGCGTTCCTCAATTTCTCTTTTTTCCCTCTCCATTTCTAATTTTTCCATCTGCATTTGTCTCTGCATTTCTCTTTCTTTTTCCTTCTCTCTTTCTTCCATTTCTCTTTGCTTTTCCTTCTCTCTTTCTTCCATTTCTAACCTTAACTTCTCTAATTCAATTTGCCTTCCTATTTCAATTTGTCTCATTTGCAATTCAGTATGTGAAACCATAATGAGAGACAAAGCAGATGGATCGAAAAGTTCTTCATCAACAAAAAACTGTACCAAAATATTCTTAATTTCATGCTTCTTCATGCTTGTTTTGACAGCAGTGACCCCATAATGGGAAGCAATTTCTAGCAGATCTGTCCTTTTTGCCTGATTAAACAACTCCTGAGTAGGCTGAGCCAAAAAGCTTCTCAAATCAAACGACATGTTTGCTTTTAGTAATTACAAGTTATTATGGTGATACAGATTGAGGTTAATTTGACAAGTTTTTTTTTTTTTTTTGAAATGACAAGCCCAACAAAAATTTCACATATATGACAAGTACTATTTCACCTGAAATGACAATTCACATGAAATGACAATCCCCTATATGCCTATGGGGAAATACCTTTCTTTTGAAGCAACTGCCAAGTCTATATCCGATAAGAAATGACAATTACTTGCCTACAAATGAAATGTCAGTCCTAAAATGCTCAAAATGTTTTTATCCCGGACGAGCCCCCAATTTCTGTTACGAGCCAGGCGTAGCAGAAAGAAAAAAAGCAAACAAGCCTTTTGGAAAAATTTAACAAAATTTATTTACAAGTTATCTTTAACCTGTAGAAGTAAGAAAATTAAATGTACTTAGCTCTGTTATGAAATATCCTGAATGAATCTATTTTCCTTGATCCCACAGAATTCACAGTCCAAAATGAAAAGTAATATCCTTTAATAATCCAACACAGAATTTAGAAATAACTTTCCTTATAAGCCCAAACATCAAACTCCAAAGTCTGACTCAATGAAAAAAATCAAGCTCTTTTATAGACCCTAAGATTTCTTTAGAATGTTCCACAGGGTTGTGGAATAAGATGAGGTAATCTTCTAAAAATAATGCAAACCTGAACTTTCTGGAAGGTTCTGAAGTACTTTTCCTTGTAAACATGTTGTTTACAAAAAGAAATTAATCTGTGACTCAGTTTTCTAGAATCTTCTATAAAAAGATTAACAAGATATTTATAGCACTATTAGGTCACAGTGGGATGCAAGTGGGAATCAGAAAAATAAATTCTTATGCATAACAATCATGAAAAAAAAAATGAAAAAAAAATTTTTTTTGGTACTATATTAGAGACAAGGGGGGAAACTTCGGCTCCATTTTGGGTGGGGGGGGGTTACCTCATTTTACCCAGTGTATCTTTTTCGCAAATGCAGTTTTTCACCTGCTTATTATGAATTATACAAGTTAAATATGTCCACTTTGCAAAAATAATCCGCCTCTGTCTGTCACTTGCAGAAAACATGTTTTTCTCGCATGGATTACCTCAGCAACTCAAAATTCGGCATAACCGTGTGCCAAAAATTTTCAGGTTTTCATCAATCACAAGCGAACTAGTGTTACGGAGGAAACCTTTTTTCGCTTTCAACTGATGTCGTGTAATAAAATGAACCTCTCCTGACCAATTTGAATCCAAAATGATGTATTTGCAGCTCTAAATTTAGATTTTTCAACTTTCACATCGCTTTCTGTAAAAGATCAAGAAAACAATCGTCGCGAATCTTGGGTTTTCTGCTGATTCCGGGCTACTCTGACACTCTATCGATGAACTAACGACCGGAACGACCGGTGTTGTTTAATATTAAACCGTTCGAAGTAGTGACAAATGAGCATTATAGCTATTTTTCTTCCATTTTCAACTAAACCCAAAGAGGGGACACAGGCGTTGTATACTGCATATACTCCAGTTTTGAAGGCTGAAAGAGTACACAGTGACCATGTTATTACGGTAGGGTTCTTTAACCTGCACAGGGGATGGTTCTTCTTGCACAGGGATGCTCCAGTTAACGTCCAGATTCGAAGGACGATGCACTTTATGACGTTCATACCTGCAAATGATGCCAGTTGAACGTGTTCTGACGCCTAAATTTTGTCACCGCTAATGGGGATCGAACCTGGACCTTTAGCATGTGAGGCAAATGGGCTAACCACTGAGCTGGGTGGGTGGCTAAATTTAGGAAGGCAGGGATTAGCCGTAGTTATCTCTTTACCGGACTCAGAAAAAGTGAAATGTATTTTTTGTTGAAATCGTGGACATTTTTTTTTTTTTTTCAAAACAGCTAGCTTGTTAAAAATGCCACCAATACGTAAATGTTCAAAATGATGCAGCATGGAAACAATTTGTTCCCTATTGCAACATATTCCTTTTTATGTTTTGAAATTTTGATCCGGGGTCGCTAATGGCCAGTAAATGACAATAAGCACTATATAGGTTGGGTACATTGGGTCCTTTTCCAACAGGGGTTTAAAGGGACAGAACCCCTACAGTGCAGCACACACATGCTCTCTCATCCGCGAGTTTCTGAAGTGGACGCTTCTATTTATGAATTCGGTCAAATCCATTGATGTAGGGACTTTGGTAAAAAAAAAAAACATTGCTCAATTCTTCTGCTCAACAAGTTTGTATTAATCTGAATAGGCACCACAACTCACCACAACACAGCAAACAAAAACGGTCAGAATAAGCTAGAGCATATCAACCTTGATTCTTTGTTGGGAGGGAGGGAGGGTGGGGGTGAGGGGTTGCGGTCCTTTCGAGTTTATTTCAATCATATCAAGCCGATTGTCAATCACATGTGGTCGAAGACCGTAGTATCCGGTAAAAAAAAAACACATGCCCTTCCGTTGCAGAACTCTTGAATGCCTTAAAATAGATGACTTTTATGAAAGGTTTAATTGTGAAGTGCTTAGATCTGTTGAAAAAAATACTTGTATTAGCCTAGAGTGTATTGGTAAGTAAGTGAGAAATGGGGCCTTGTCAATATATAGGACATTTAAAAAATTTGGTGCTGTTAAATTTGAGTAAAGCGGAATTCCAATCTTAGTGTTTCTCGACAATTTGTTTGTTTGATTTGAGGTTTAACGCCCCCTTCAACACTGTTAAGGTCATTTTGGAGACGTTGCATCCAATTTTACCCGACATTGAGATGAAATGATGATCTCAAGCCCTGTCGCCCAATGAAACCAATAGGGTTTATTAATATGGACGGTTCCTGGACAGGCTTAGATCCCCTCAGCGGTTTACCAGTACTAGTGTGCGGGCTGGATTCAGCTCTGCGTGGAAGCATTATGCAGCCCATATATTTCTTTAAGCCCCTATGGGCGGCGGCCGGTGTTTCTGTTTCTCGACAAGGCTATTAAAAAGTTATAAAACGTTTTTCATGCTCAATTCAGCCGAGCGTTAAATTTGTAATGCTCGCTATTTTTAAAGGTAACCGGTCATTTCGTACCCTAGTCATTTCGTACCCTAGTCATTTCGTACCATTTTGGTCATTTCGTACCTGTTCTTTGGTCATTTCGTACCCACTAACAACCATTTCGTACCCAAGTCATTTCGTAACCGTTTTGGTCATTTCGTACCCGGTACGAATTGATCAAAATTGGTATGAAATGTCTTTAGCATAGTAAGTTCGTATCGAAGTCATTTGGTTACATACATATGTGTTGTTTTGGACGGACAGGACAGAGAGAGAAAGAAGACCACATCGTAGCTTCTTAAGTCTTGTTAAGTCTTGTTCAATGCTCAGACTAGCACAAACCGGTATATTGTCGATCTGTTTGTTTGTTTTGAAGTATAACGGCCCAATCAACACTATTTAGGTCATTTTTTGTGCCGGTCAGTATACCTATCCACACTTTTCCTGGGCAGGCTTATACGTAACCAGTACAGAGCACATCCTTTCGCCAGAAACTGACAGCTGCCCTTCTAATCTCAGCGGAAGGGAGAGAATGACCGTAGAAAAGATTTCATGAAAGAATGTTGCCGATCCCGGCTGTTATCGAACCCGCGTCCTCCTGATCACCAGTCAGACGCGCATCCGACTGAGCTACCGAGGCCGGCCGTGATGTTGTCGAGTGAGTGAGTGAGTTAGTTTTACGCCCCATCAGCAGCTTAGGTCATACGGGGACAGGACCTCAGTTTAAAGACTCACCCGAAAGTCTGGAGAAGCCCGGGATCGATCCTGCGACCTCTGGTTTACAAGGGGAGTAGCGTAACCACTACACTAAGTAGGCTTCTCGGGATGTTGTCGAGTAGTTGTTTTAGTGTGTATTTTAGTGTGTGCTCGGTCACACCAGATAACTTAACGAGTCCATGTGATAAACGCATGTAAACCTGACTTAATGTAAACCCCACTTAACATACATATAAGTGGAATTTCCATAAAATAATTTGTGTTTCATTCCAGTCTAAACATATGTTGCGGAAACACTCAGTCTCCAACAAGGACTCAAAACCTATCTTTGAATTAATATGGGTATACATTGTGTTCAGTTTATCTATCCGCACATGTCCTGGGCAGGCATATACGTAAGCTGTGCACATTCTTTCGCCAGAAACTGACAACTAGCTGAAGGGAGAGAATGGCCGTAGAAAAGATTTCATGGTCAATCTCCACGAAAGAATGATGCCAACCCCTAGGTATCGAACCCACGTCCTCCTGATCACCAGTCCGACGCGCATCCGACTGAGCTACATGTACCGAGGCCGGCTATAACACAAGTGACTTGTAAAATATGTCGAGTGTGTGTGAGTTCGGGTTTAACGTCGCTTTCAACAATTTTTCAGTCATATCACGACGGTGTCTGGTTGCGACAAGGAGCTCAATGCTCACTTTTGTGCTGCCTCACTGAAGTATCATGTCCCAGACACATTACATGATACCATACCCAGTCACATTATCCTGACACTGGGTTGACCAGTCCTGGCTCTACCCCGTAAATCTGAGTGCCAAGCGTGGAGCAGCTAGTACCATTTTTAACGACTTTGGTATGTCGCGGCCCAGGATCGAACCCGTGACCTCCCGTTCCCCGGAGCGGACACTCTACCAACTGAGCTATCGGGGCCGGTGTAAAATATGTCGAATGATATCGTTTGTTTGATTTGAAGTTTAACGTCCCCGTCAACACTGTAAAGGAAACCATGGACAGGCCGACTCGCACAGTATTGCCTGCGCAGGCTTAGATCCTCTAAGTGGTTTACAAGTACTCGTGTGCGGGTCGGTTTCAGCTCTGCATGAAAGCATCATGCAGCCCATCTATTTCTTCAAGCCCAGATGTGTGATATTGTAAAATCTGTTTGTATTGTTACTGGGTGCCAGTACGTTCAATATTATATTATAGATCTATATAAATTGATAATTTTTTAAAATAAAACTATAAAACAAATATTCTCTTTGTAACTAGAGCCCTTCTTACTCTTAACCAAGCCATTTCGCACCAAAGTTACCCGTTACTTGTTAATTAGCTTCAAATCAATTCAACACACCAAAGTCAATTCGTATCTACTTTTGAAGAACTGGGTACGAAATGACCAAACAAGATTCCCAGAAAAAAATAAAAGTGGGTACGAAATGACCAAAATGAAAAATAAAACGGGTACGAAATGACCAAAATGGTACGAAATGACTATGGTACGAAATGACTCGAAACCTTTTTAAATACTAACAGTTCAGGTAATTTTCCTGCTTAGATTTGTTTGTTTCAGTTGAGGTTTAATGCCCCCGTCAACACTGCAAAGGTCATTTTGGAGACGTTGCTTCCATTTTGTGGGGCTTTTACTCGACATTGAGATGAATTGACATCTCAAGCCCTGTCGCCCAATGAAACCAAAAGGGTTTATAAGCATGAATGGTCTGACTCGCATCGCTTTTCCCGGGCAGGCATAGATCCTCTGAGCGGTTTAGCAGTACTCGCGTGCGGTCGGTTTCAGCTCTGATTGGAAGCGTCACACAGCCCACCTAATTCTTTAAGCCCTGATGGGCGGGTCCGAAAACTTTAAAGAATGCGCTGTGAAAGACTGCACAAATATACAGAAATTAATAAGCGATGAAGCACATCCACACCAATGTAACACAGCAAAATGTTAGTATTTTAATATTCATACCTCTGTCATCATTTTGCCAGTGAGCCAAGATTGTGTCTAAAGCATCCGTTTACATGTAAAGTGCTACGCATGAAATAAATACCAGTGCATGTACATTTCATGACCTGCTTTCTTTGACACTTGACAGCAGTTTGATGACAAATTGAATGACCATTTCATTTAAAGTTGATAAGGACATGTCATTCTGACTGTTAAAAATGTACATTTAAGGGGAAACTGAGAAGCTGCTCCCCTAATTGCATGGATAACAAAACCTGCTACAGAAGACGGTTTTGAAAACAAAATTACAATGTGGGTGTTTTGCAATGATTGACATAATGAGATAGCTAATAAACCCTAGAGTGAGGCAGCAGTATGAGGCAAAGAAAACAAACACGTAAGAAATGAAATTTACTTTTCTGCTGTTCATAATAGTACGAACGCAGTGGGTTGTGTGCAAAGTAAGTGAATCCCGAATGGGTTCATGTAAACTTTGTTAGCGACTCGCTGTCGTTCATACTTTCATGAAAAGCAGAAAAAAATAAGTTTATTGTTTTATAATTACATTCTTTGCCCCTCTTCACTGTGCGAAAAATAATGCTTATAGGGCACAGTTTTTTAACTGAAAGACATTTACACGCCATTTTACTACAAAGAGAGGAACAGCGCTGACCTCACCAACGCCCGTAGAGAACCATGGTTTAGAATGACGTCACTAGACGTCACTGAAAATCATGTGACTCGATGCGTTCACGGAAGTATGAACTGTTTTCTATGTGTTTACATTACATTTTTTTTATTTATGAGCCAGGTAAATTTCATACCCTATCAGTTGAGCATGAAAAAAGAAGTTTTATAATCCTTGGGCCAAGTTGGTGCAGTTTAGGTCTGTACACCGTTCTTTCTACCTCTGGAATGACCTAGTACACAGTATTTCCATACCCCTCTACTAAATCTTAAACCTCCACAAACTCCTTCCAAATATCTGAGAGAGAGAGAGAGAGAGAGAGAGAGAGAGAGAGAGAGAGAGAGAGAGAGAGAGAGAGAGCAGCAGCAGCAAACATTAGACAAAATACATGTTGAAACGTTTTTTCCTTGGTTTCAACTTATCACAAAGAAAAAAAAGAAGGAAAATTCCTGCAGGCCTATTGGCACCACAACAGCCATTGTTATTTAGGTAACAATATTAGAACACACGCTTAAAGTCGTCAGTCATTCCGACCACTATGAATCCAAATTTGTAAAACAATTTCAAGTTATTTCTAGCCGTATCTCTTTTAACTTATATTCTGAACCGTTTGGCTTAACACTTCATTTTTTTTTTTTTTTTTTTTTTTTTTTTTGCTCAGCTGACCGTCGCCGTGTACCGGGAACGAGCGTTTAAACATAAGGTGACGACGCCATGTACACACGTTCTTTAGCACTCTGCCCAAAACACATAGATTTTATACGATACCCGTTGTGCAAGAAACTGACAAATATTTCTCTTCAATACGGAGCACTCTGGCAATCTCCTCGATAACGTAGGTTGTGCCCGTCCCAGCCTGGACATAAACAAGGCAGTTGTGCCTTTTTTTTTATCACATCTAATGCCGTCTTCTGCTTTTCAGTAAACATTTTATGTCCTTTTCTGGGCATGTACCAAAAACGTTACAGCGGCTAATGTGCAGTTGACCGCAAAGGGATACAATACAAAATTCCTAGAGCACAGCCCATTATACATAGAAACACCATCCAGTTATCTTATCTGCGTAATACGTGTATACGTAGTCCTAGCAGAATATGTTACATTGAAAAAATAAATCAAAGGAGAAATAAGGCTATCACACACATTTTAACAGTAACAACAGCTACTCAGCCACTGCCGGACTTAGTTTCCAAAGTTCCGGATTATATCTGTCCTGCACGTCCCGCTTTTTAGGCAAACGCCGGGGTTTCTGTATCGATCATTGACAGAACACTGCGGAAAGCGAAGCAAAAGTACCAAACTCTAAATTTAGAGCTTCGAGTACATCTTTTGGGATTCAAATTGGCAAAGAGAGCTAAAAGTAAATGAAAGACAACGGATGAAAGCGAAAAAAGTCCCCCCCCCCCCCGTATCACTAGTTCGGTTGTGATTGATGAAAACCTGAAAATTTTTGGCACACGGTTATGCCGAATTTTGAGTTGCTGAGTTAATCCCTGCGAGAAAAGCATGTTTCCTGCAAGTGACAGACAGAGGCGGATTATTGTTGCAAAGTGGACATATTTAACTTGTATAATTCATAATTAGCAGGTGACAAACTGCATTTGCGAAAAAGATACACTGGGTAAAATGAGGTAACCCCTCAAAAAATTGAGCCGAAGTTTCCCCCCCCCCCCCCCTTGTCTCTTATATAGTACAAAAAAAAATATATATATATATATTTTTTTTTTTTTTTTCATTTTTTTTATGATTCAAGCCCCTGTGGTTCGACTGCATTTACCCACGATACAGCATTTACCCATGATGCAGCATTTACCCGCGATACAGCATTTACAACGATACAGGAACTACAGTGAAACTAGAAATGTTTTCAGAGGAACATAAGAATCTTATATGGGGTTCTGTTGTAGATGGGCATCTCCAACCCGAGGGATGACCGTGCTGAGCGGAATCGAGGCTACGCCGAGGTTCCGCTCAGCACGGTCCTTCCGAGGGTTGGTAAGGTTCATCTATAATAGTGCCCGATATTAGTTTCTTTTTCTTGCAGAAAACCTCCGGGAATGTTCAGTTTACTTTATCCAACATTTCATTTTTCATGCATTATACTTGTGTAGTTTGTCTGGGCTAGAACACCAGGGTAAGACGAGAATTCCTATACCAGGCTAAAACTGAGCATTAAGGCACCGCAAAAGGGTTAAAAAACACTTCCAGCAGTACATATTCTAATTGATTTCAACTTCAGAAACATTGTTTGTCCCCACAGGCTCAGTACACAAGGCAGTGGATGATCATGGCTTAGAACAAAGTGTTAACTTCCCTATTCGTGATAAGAACGCTTTGGATTCGATTCTTACAACTTTACCAGGACCTCGGACCCATCAATTGATGGGTCCGAGCCAGGACAAACGAAGTGATCATGAAATTGTTTCCGGATTTCTAAAATCCTTCATTCCACCTATAAAGAAACCTCGTAGGAAGGTGTACTTGTATCAAAAAGATGACTATGAAACTATGAGGAAGGATGCACTAAAATTTGCAAAGGAAAAATACTTTAACGATCATTCTGATGCTCGACCTGTCCAAGAGAGCTTTGATTTGATAACCTCTTTCATTCAAACTTCCTCCGAAAATCATGGATAATATTGCTGTGTCATCGCCGGGAGTGATCATGTTACTTACTTAAAGACTTGAATCCATCTAAGCTTTGGGACCTGATGAGCTTCATCCTAGAGTCATGAAGGAACTAGCAAATGAGTTAGGTCCAGTTTTTGCACATCTGTTCAGACAGTCTCTTGATACGAGTAGAATCCACAAAAAAGAATTGCTCCTAGCGAACATATACCCTCTCTTCAAAAAGGGGGATAGAGCTCTTGCTCGTAATTATCGCTCTGTGTCCCTGACTTGTGATCTGTGTAAAATGCTTGAACATATAGTCTGCTAAAACATCATGGCCCACTTGGATGAGCATAAACTTTTGTCAGACAGACAACATGCATATAGGAAAAGGCACAGTTGTGAAACTCAGTTGAGCACGGTTATTCATGATTGGGTAAAAATTTTGGACAAAGGGGGACAGGTGGACATATTTATTCTGGATTTCGAGAAGGCTTTCTACACTCCACCTCATAAACTAATTAAATCCAAATTATTTGGTTATGGAAGTGTGGGGAAGACTCTCAAATGGATAGATTCCTTTCTATGCAACAGAAAACAGCGCGTTATCGTTAATGGTGAATCTTCAGAGTGTGCGGCACCAGTTTTGTCCGGGGTCCCACAAGGGACTGTTCTTGGTCCACTGTTATTCTCCCTGTACATTAATGATATTTCAACTGGCATTGACCGTTCGCAGAGGACTGTGTTTGCTACCAGGAAATTAGGGATTCAGAGGACTCACAGAAACTTGTAAATTATATAGATAGATTGGGATGATGGGCACGAAAATGAGGCATGATATTTCAGACCGTTTTAAATTAAATGCAATATTATGCAGATAAATAGGAAGTGAACCAATAAAATCGAAGCTTCTTACACTTTAGAGGGAACGGTCCTCGAAAATTTAGATTCCATTAAGTACCTTGGTGTGACAATCATACACGTTTGAGATGGAATACACACATAAGCAACATGCGTACAAAGGCAAACAGAACGCTTGGTTTCTTGAGGCGAAATCTTCCTAAGTTTCCTCAGGATGTAAAAGAGGCAGCATATGAAGAACTTGTTTGCAAAATCAGGGAATATGGTAGTTGTATCTGGAACCCCAGTAGAGTGGTCCTTAATGATGATATTGAATAAGTTCAGAATAGAGCTGCTAGATTTCTAGAAATCAACTACTGGCATGACTTGAATTCTCGGAAAATTAAAATGGGAGTTTATCGAGAAAAGGAGAAGAGACAGTAGGCTCATATTTTAAACAAAGGTCTTAAGGGTGCTACCAGCATTCCAACAGATGACATTGTTCCACCCAGCTAGACACTTTGAAAATCATCCTTCGTTGGCCCTTTCAGACTCTTACTGCAAGAACTGACATTTATAAAGAATCGTTCTTCCCCCGAACCATTAGAGATTGGAATGCCCTCTCCGATTCGATCATTTAGACAACTGAAGGTGCCGAGGATTGTCTTGCTAAGTTTACCTCTTTTGTTAGAGCTAGGGACTAACTTCCCATACCACAGGTCCTGGTGTATTACCTGTGAATGTCATTGAAACAATTCTCATTCTGATTCTAAGCTACGGATTTCCTTATCTGGTGTGCAATAAAACAATGCCCCCTGCCATAAATATAATTTAAACACCCATTTGACCTTAAGTCGCCAAAATCTTAGATGCATAGAAGCCATTTTTACCATAAACTGATAGTTTCCTGGAGCTTGTGACCATACATAAATCAAGATCAAATCTTTGGTATGTTGCAATCTATATTGTACCAAGTTTGAGCAACATTCATAACTTCTTAAATGAGACAGAGTGCATACAATCCAGTATTTGCCAAGAACTGAAAATTTTCGGGAGCTTATGACCTTGAAAAACGGTCAAGGTCAGCAAACTCTTTGGTAGGTTGTGATGATATACTGTACAAATGTTGACCAAATTTCAACGATTCGTTCATCAGACAGGGTGCAGACAAGCCAATATTGGCGATTTTGTAAGGGCATGTGCCCTTGCAAATAATGTCAAGGTCATCAAATCTAGCGAATCTTTGGTAAATTGCATAAATATTGCGCCAAGTTTGAGCAAATTTCACCAATACGTTCATGAGATAGGGTGCAGACTAGCCAAAATTGGCACTTTATTAGAGCCTATGACCTTGAAAATAAGGTCTAGGTCACAAAAATCTAATCAAATCAATGGTAGGTTGTAATGATATATTGTACCAAGCTTGGCTAAATTGCAATAATTCGTCCATGTGAAAGGGTGTAGACAAGCCATTTCTGGCCCGAATTTGACAGATTTTAGGGACCTGTGTCCTTGGAAATAAGGTCATGGTTACCAAAATGTTATCAAATTTTTGTCAGGTTGCAATGATATAATGTACTAGGTTTGATCAAAGTTCATCAATTTGTTCGCGAGAAAGGGTGAAGACATGCCAAAATTTTCCGATTTTGGTGGCCTATGCCCTTAAAATAAGGCCAAGGTAACCAAACTCTATGACCAAATCTCATTGATTTGTTGGCGAAACAGGGTGAAGACAAAATTGCCCAAAATTGACAGTTTTGGAGAGTTTGTGCCCTTGAAAAAAAAGGTCAAGGCCAGCAAAACCTAATGGCTATTTCCCCATCCTAGTGATGTAACCATTCAAGTTTAGTAAGAATTCATCAATAGGTTCAGGAGATATAGTGCTTCAAACAGACTGCGCCGACGTCAACGCCGACACCCTTGCACATTCGGATGATCTGTGTGTCAATCACACGTATGGAAAGTGATCATTCAATTGTGCGTGGTCTCTGTGATTAACTGTCTTGAGCTACATCTTGGTCCGTGTAGTATATATGCGAGCAGTAACGGTTCGAGACGCATTACGAATACACGCCTTTACACATACACAGTAAATTTTACCGCCATAAAAACGAAAAATTTAAGACGAAAAAGTGTGAAATTTTTCTTATTTCTGCTCAAAGTATAGATTGTGGGTACACGTTAGAACCGCTTCGTGTGAAAAAAAAGGTTTACCTCTGCATTCTGTTTGTCTGTTTGCTTTGAGGTTTAACGTCCATTTAAAGGTCATTTTGGAGACGTTGCTTCCAATTGTGTGGGACTTTTACCCGACATTGTGATTAAATGACATCTCAAGCCCTGCCGCCCAATGAAACCAATAGGGTTTATAAACACGGACGGTCCGACTCTCACTGCATTGCCTGGGTAGGCTTAGACCCTCTAAGCGGTTTACCAGTACTCGTGTGCTGGTCGGTTTCAGCTCTGCGTGGAAGCATCATGCAGCCCATCTATTTCTTCAAGCCCCGGTTGGCGGGGGCTAGTTTACCTCTGTAAACCTCAGGTTTACTTTATAAAAGTGGAGTTCAAGGTTATGTAGGCATGTTTGCGTGATGTGTGCCTATGCGCAGACTCGCCCGAATCTTCTTGTTAGCATGTGCTTCATAACATTGGCTCGCCGAAACGCATCTTTCACTTGAGTTCCATTTAATATCTGGTGTACTCTTAAAATATATTGACACAAAAATGATTAGATAAGGAAACGATGATTGATGAAAACACCAGAAATGGCGTTTAACGGGAAAGATTTATATTATTGTAAAACAAATCTGGTAAGTAAATGAAATTAACTATTAACATTGAAAGACATTTCTTATCATTAAATAAGTCATCGGGGTTTAAAAATGACGGACAGTTACGGCGATCTAATTTGCTGTTCAATCTACAATGTGTCTTTCAGTATCTATGGAATTTTGAAACCATCCCCAACTATTATTGGCATTTCTGTCTTAAACGCACCGAAAACTACCTTTTACTGTGTGCCGACTCATTAGATATAAGACACCAATATTTAATTAGTCATAACATGTTATTATTCAAATTGAACTTTTTGTCTTGCTACGACTGAATTGTTCGTGAAATCAGCTGTACGACTATTTAACTTTTGTGGACCTTTTTTATATTAATTACAACTGTCATTTTAAGGGTGAAGTTGATAGCCCTGTTTCTCCACATGAAGCAAAAAAATCAGCGATCGTAGATATATATAGTTTTCCGCATTTATAATGAAATTTGTTATTGTATTGTATGATTTTTTTTTTTTCAAAGTTGTCTTTCGATCTTTCCTTGTGACAGTGAGACATCAGTCAAAGGAAGACAAATCCTTCAATGGACTGCTGTTTTAATCCGCACAGGTAAATGTCAGAAAAAGTTGGCCATATTCAGAAACCTCCACAGACCCACAAAAAGTCCGTTGGCTCAATGAAATTTATAATTTCTTAACAAGCCTTTATTTGCGTAGCCTTTCTAACCCTGTATCTGGTTAAACAGTGTAGATCCAGATGAGATGTAATGAGTGGATCCGGGTTGTTTCGCCCGTGGCTCGTTTCGCCGAATCGTTTCGCCCTGATTTCGGGGGTGGGTCGTTTCGCCCTTATCGGGTGAGTCGTTTCGCCCGTGAGTCGTTTCGCCCGTGGGTCGTTTCGCCGCATTTATATATTCAAGGAGTGACAAACGGAATGGATGGGTAAATGGACAGACGGTTGAATGAATAAACGAATAAATAAATGAATGGAGATGTGCGTTGGTACAAGGTAGATGCACGGACGTACGAAAGTACGTTTGAATATACGGAGCTGGATAAGTGAATTAATGAATAAACGATTGATTGAGGTTTCACGTCCGAGTCAACACTGTATAGGTCACTTTGCATGCGTTGCTTCCAGTTTTGTGGGGTTTTTTTCCCGACATTGAGATGAAACGACATCTCAAGCGGAAAGCCAAAAAGACATTTACTCAGTTACTTTCCTACAAATGATAGTGATTATTGTTTCTCGTGACGAGGCTCATATCTGATTGTCAAAGACTCTTCCCAGCAGGCACATGACGTAATTGTGACGTCATATCGACGTCGGTACAACGTGGAGACGTTTATGCAACGTCACATCAACGTCGGTGCAACGTCATGACGTTGCACCGACGTTGATATGACGTTGTCATAGCGACGTGTGCTTGCAGGGTTTTACGTAATGTCTGAGTTGTGCAAAAATACCAGAATGTGTTTATCAGAAAAATTTGGATTTTTTGTGTGTGTGTGTGGAAAATCGATGTTAGCAAGTCTGTGTAATGAAAACCCCCATCCCTTACCCCCATTTTATACAGCAATTAGTGGGTCCTCATATATGCTTTTTTTTTCTTATTTCAGTTTCTAAAACATAGACAATAAGAAATGAGAAAAATTAACACATTTTTACATATACACAGTAATTTTCACAGCCATAAGTCCCATTATATCAATGTCAAATATGGATAATTGCATTATAATGTCAGCACTAGATGCAAGCTTGTTACAAAGGTCATTAACGAAGCTCTTACAGTTCTTGTGAAATTAACTTGAATGGTGGGGTGGTCGCTGGGTTGGACGCAATATTTTACAAAGTCAGTGAACCGTGAAAGTGGGTCAAGGTCAAATATGGATGCTTGAATTATCGCTGCCATCCAAAGATGCAAGTTTTTACCAAGTATCATTAATGAAACTCTTAAAGTTCTTGAGAAATGAACATAAATAATAGGGTGACCCTTAGGCTTGACGCAATAGTTTTCAAAGTCAGTGAACCATGAAAAGTAGATCAAAGTCAAATATAGCACCAAACGAGGATATTACAATACTTTCCGGGACTCCCCCCTTTATATACCAAAACATATCTAACCTTATGGCTTGAAAAAATAAGGGCGAAACGACCCACCAAACCAGGGCGAAACGACCCACGGGCGAAACGACCCAGAGCGAAACGACTCGGGCGAAACGACCCACGGACGCAACGACTCATGGGCGAAACGACTCACGGGCGAAACGACCCGTGACCTAATGAGTCATCCCATCTGGATCACACTTCTGCCATTTTCGCTGTGGGTTATGACAGTATCCTCATGTTTGCAACAATAGACGGGTCCTCATTACAAGACAGATGGAGGAGTCCACTTCACTGATTTAGGGTTGAACGGATTAAAATATCATATCTTTACTAAAATTTCAGATCGGCTTTGGTAGCACAGTCGGTCTCGCTGGTTATCAGAACGTCGCAGGTTCGAAACCTGCCAGGTCGGCGACATTGTTTCGTGGAGATTAATCATAGAATCTTTTCAACGGACATTTTCTCCCTTCCGCTGATTGAAGAAGGGCAGTTGTCAGTTTCTGGCGAAATAATGAGAATGGTTAACCCTGCCCAGGAAGTGTTGGTAGGCAAACTGACCGGCACGATATAACCTAAATATTGTTGACTGGGCCGTTAAACACTAAAACACGAGCACACTAAAATTTCAGAATCAAACAAGAGTGTTGCTTAAAATCTCTTATCATTAATCAGTATAAGCTCTGGACAGGAGGTTTGGTTTGGTTTGCAGTTTAATCGCTCGTTCAATACAATCAAGATCATGCCACTCGCGGTTAACAAGTGTACATTGCACAAATCTGTCTTTCAGCGGGAGGGAGAGAGTTCATGATCAATCTCCAACGAGAGAGTATTGCCGAGCCTTCAGAAGTATGCAGGCTGTTAATTTTATTTTAGAGTTTTATATCATAATAACATCTACAGTAGAACTTCGATGGCTCGAACACCGATGGCTCGTTTACCATGGATGAGTCGAACCCATTATTGAGCCCCTCGAGAAATCATGTACATAAGAAATAGTTTTTATGTACATGATTGTTTTACTTACAAATGTATGCTGTGTGTACTCATTAGAATCGCCTCGATGAGGCGATTCTAATGAGTACATACAACATACATTTTCATTATAGAACACAGAAAAGATGTCAAAACGGATCTATTTATGTCTCCTGACAGTAACCCTAAGTGGCTCGAACTACACCTGTCTCGAACATATTTTCGAGGTCCCAAAGGTGTTCGAGCAATTGAAGTTCGACTGTATGTGCATGTGTATAGAACCTCACTGGTCGACCAAATCCACGAGCAATGGTATACAAAGAAATTGAAAATTAACCCCCAACCATTGGTTCTGGAGAGGAAGCTTCAATTTTTTTAACTTGGATACGTCCACTTTTGAAAGATACCCAATATAATATGCTTGTTCTGAATGGCATTTTTGTGCTGTTATTTGTAAACGCTAAAAGCCACAATTACGACTAAAAGCAGACGACATTCAAATTAATATTGTTATATAGAATATTATGTTTGATATGAATATGATGGAATGTCAAATCTGGCAATCAGCTGATCCGTAGTGAAATGTCAAGCTTGAGTGTCGATGATAAATGAAACAAAACAAAAAGGTCGCCTGATTCACAATTCTGGTTAGCGCTCTGAGAATTATTGCCCGTATCATAATCAACTAGATATGCATTTTCAGCCTTATTGTCAGCGCACAGGACTGTTTACCTTTTCAGTTCATTTGTTTTATTGCCGTTTGCGTCTTTAGGGAGACATCAATGCTTCTTATTGATAATAAAATATTTTCATAGAGGACAAATTAATGAGCTATGAACTCAACAACGGTTAAACCATTCTGTGCAGTTATTGTTGAACAAACAAACAATTTATTCCTGAAAAGCATTGCTATATCATGTATATGAGTTATATTAGCCGCGACAAGGAGAGATGGCCCCCGCCCATAGGGGCTTGAAGAAATATATGGGCTGCATGATGCTTCCACGCAGAGCTGAATCCGGTCCGCACACTAGTACTGGTAAACCGCATAGTCCAGGAACCGCGGTGCGAGGCGGACCGTCCATGCTAATAAATCCTATTGGTTTCATTGGGCGACAGGGCGTGAGATGTCATTTCATCTCAATGTCAGGTAAAAGTCCCACAAAATTGGAAGCAACGTCTCCAAAATGACCTTTACAGTGTTGACGGGGCGTTTAACCTCAAATCAAACAAACAAACAAACAAGGAGAGATGTGTTTGCGGATATTTGCACAGAGTGAAGGCTCAGATCAGCCTCGCAACCGCGCAGTCTGACCTGGGGCCAGTTTCATCAAAGCATTTGCGACGTATTTTCGTCTTAAAAAGATCGTACGAAGTTCTTACGACAAAAATCCTGTTTCATCAAATGCTCACAATCTGCGATGTTCGAACATTTTGTCGTATTTCTGAGATGAATATTTAGACGTCGCACATTGAAATTTTCGTCTTATCACAGCCATAGCAGAAGAAGATGACGCGCGGCATAGGTTAAATTGTTAAAAGGATAGTACGCAACATTTCATTTTGTTTATACCTTCGCAGATAACGCCCATTACTTATACAAGCCCACGCCTTAAAAGGCACTCGAAACTACACCCCCACCTTGTTATAATCTTTATGTTTTGGGTGGGGGTTTCTTAGTGTTTTTTTTTTTTCTTTGAAAAGTTGAGATTGAGGGTACTCGTTAGAAGCGCATCGTTGTGGTTGTGCTGACGAGTATCCACAATTTATATTTCATGGAATAACCTAGAATTGACGTTCGCTTTCGCCCATCAGGTTTGGCCTGCATAGTGCTTCCGCGCAGAGCTAAAACTGACCAACATTACGAAAACATGCCTATACAAATACATTGTAACCTCTATCGCCGAAAAAAAAGAAATTTTTCAGATAAAAATTGTGATATTTTTCTTATTTCTGCTCAATCGAGACCCACGACCTATACTTTAGAGCAGAAATAAGAAAAATAAAGTTTACCCCTGTAAACCCCACTTTTACTATATAAAAGTGGTGTTCAAGGGGTTTAAAATTATACAGGCGTGATTTCCTGATGATTTGATGACTGGTTTGCCGTTTAGAATGTAACAGCCTAGCCGAGAAAAGTGGTGCGAGTGGGACCGCTCCTTAAACCCTAGCAGTTTCTTTGGTCGATAGGGCTTAAGATGCCATTCCATCTCAAGGTTGTGTAAAAGCCCCACAAAATCAGAAGTAGCGTCTCCAAAATGACCTATATACAAGTACCAACAGTTGACGGGGCCTTAACAGTAAAATAACCGACGCGACGACCCACAATCTGCGATTAGACTTGTGTTTAAAACGAAGACTCAGTATAGCCAAAATCGACACATCGAACTAGAATTGTCAATACGACACAGATGCCTCCGCCCGGGGACCATCCCCACCAAGGAAATAAATAATAATAATAAATAAATAAATAAATAAATAAATAAATAAATAAATAAATAAATAAATAAAATAAAGACAGCATTTCTAGCTTGGAAAACTGTCCCTGAGGATATCGGCGTAGGTGGGGGTAATGTCATTTGAATCTTGGAAAATGTGTGTATCATCATACCAAATATGAACCAAATCCATAAAAAATAAATTACTAACTCTGTGACATTGTCCTTCAGTTTTGGTTTTAAGGCCTCTTTTATTTTGAGCCTATCAATAATCAGATGTGGGCGAAAAACTAAACGGAGTAGCCGGAGAAACGACCTGTATCTTTCATCATACCAAATACGAACTAAATCCATGATATGGATAGGGAAATGCGAGCTCCTGTTTGAACGTTTACATTAAAATATTCTGAGTCCGTGACCTTGACCTTGAGGTCATAGGCATGGGCGCGGGTATGCTGAATAAAATTTTTAATGAGTATCGATCATCGTACTAAATATGAACCAAATCCATTATATGGTTTTAAAAAATATGAGCTCTTAAGTAATTTCTACATTTAAATTTTTCTAATATGCCTTGACCTAGAGGTTATAGGTATGGGCAAGTGTATTGCTGAATAAACCTATTGGCCTATACCTATCATCACATTTCCATCATACGATCTGGAAAATATGAGCTCATAAAAGTTTAGATATTTCCTGGTACAATGTCTTAACCTGAGGTCAAAGGATCACGTACGTACACCCCTTACGGAAGGACGTACGTACATGTGTGTACACTCGTATGTACGAAAAGCTTCACGGCATCATGCAGATGGCACGTGTGGGGGTGGGGGTCATAGTCTTGCGTTCTTTCATTTCGTCTATATTTTGCAGGCGATTGTATAATTGTGTATACATATATGTAGCTATAGAACTTCGTTTCAAGTCAGGTTCTTTGTAATTTAAAATCAGTCATGTTGTAGAATCTATGTTGCAAATGAAATGAATTTATTTTTCATTGAAAGCAAAAATCCGCTGGACGGCCTGACAGACGGCAATCAATGCATAATATTTGCTAAGACCATTGCCAACAACAAACCGGAGCTGAAAACTGACATGCGTTATACACGAAAACTTTCAGAGGCTTTTGATTTGTTTGTTTGATTTGAGATTTAACGTCCCCGTCAACACTGTAATGTTCGTTTTTGAGACGTTGTTTCCAATTTTGTGGGACTATTACCCGACATTGAGATGAAATGACATCTCAAGCTCTGCCCCAATGAAACCATTAGGGTTTATAAGCATGGAAGGGCCGACTCGCACCGCATTGCCTGGGCAGGCTTAGTTGTCTGATTGGCCGAAACTAGCTAGTCTGCCCCAGAAAACATGGACACTCCATATTTTCCAGTTTTGTGGTGTATTCATTGCTTCCAAAGGATAATCATTTTATATTTGACGTCACTACAGCTGATGTGTGGGAATGTGTGGCGGCCGCAAAAAGTCTCCCTGCCCAACATCATAGTGTAGCCTATATTTTCTTGTCCTTTGGGATCATTGATTCCATTGCGGAATTTTGAAATTATTTTGAGGGTCACTGATGAGGCCTAATTGGCCGAAACTTGCTAGTTTGGCGCAGAAAACATGGACACTCCATATTTTTCAGTTATGTGGTGTATTCCTTGCTTCCAGAGGATAACCCTTTTATAGAACATATTAGATCCTCGAAGCGGTTTACCAGTACTCGTGTGCGGGTCGGTTTCAGCTCTGTGTGGAGGCATCATGCACCCCATGTATTTCACGTTACGTTATATTCGGCGTCTTTGTTAAACGCCGTCATGCATTGACCTTTTGTGTTAAAATCGTGCGTAAGCTGTGTTTTAAGTTCATAAGATAAATTGAATCTTGTATCCATGCCCTTGCATTACTGGATTTATTAAGGTAATAAAATGCTAAGCGGGGTCTCACCGTGATGTCATTCCTTTTCCTCAACTAATATTATAAACTCAACGATATGCGTGCACTCATGGAAGAGGCCCGCCCGCATATACTGACAAACGTGCTTGTGAAAGGTTCATTAAAACATTAAATCAAAGCTTATCTGACGTCACGACGTCCACAAACAGCCCAACTCGCCAGTGGTAAAGAGGGAAGGGGTCCAGACAATTAACACCTGTATCTTACGACAATGAAATGGCAACACAAGTTTGAAGCAACATAGAATCAACGTTGATTCAACGTTGTTTGTACTGAATATTCATCTAGGTCCACAGGAACAATAATTTAAAAGCGTGTAATCTACCTTACACGGCTATTTCAAGACGGCGCGTGATCACGCATGTGACAATTAGTGGCCCTGTTTAAGCGCATATTCAAAATTACGACTTATTTTAGTGAAACGCAAATTTAGCTCGTGCGAACACTTTGCGATGTTTTGATGAAACTGACGTACGCAGTTCTTTAAAAAGTGCGTACGAGCAATTTAAGATTAATCGTACGATGTTTATTGATGAAACTGGCCCCAGGGCCTTCGTTGTGCGCTATATGAATGGTCGCTGGCCAAAAGCGTCTTCGTGAAGATTAGTTCCGCTCTGCATGACAAAAAAAGCTCTCTAACAAGTAACTGATAACGTATAGAGAGGTGGAGAGAGTTCGTAAAATAGATGTGAAGGCAATGATCAGGAACCGATTCAATAACACGCCAAAAGGAAAGAAAGACAGACATGAAACAACTTCACCGTAATGAAAGCGCCACAAACGAAGGGCAAAAAGGACTGTTACTTTCCCACAAAATGGACAAACGGCTATCCAAAATAAAACATAGATATCAACAATTCGTGTATACATGCAAATACCACCTATAAAAATAATAAACCACAACAGAAGAACCGTATTGGTACGCAGTCTGATCTGAGTCATCACTGAACTTTCTTGTCTGCCCATTTCCATTTCATTTTGATAACATACTCGTATTGGCCGCCATGCCTAAAAATGCTCATTGATACCAAGGTGGCATTGCACGACCCGCAGAAAAAACAACCGACTGAAGTCGGTTTTTTCTAAGAGTGCCCTAAAATCACCGTGTCATTCTGTCATTCTGTCAGTCTGTCAGTCTGTCATTCTGTCAGTCTGTCATTCTGTCAGTCTGTCATTCTGTCTGTCCGTCCGTAACCCGTTTGTGAAAATTGGTGATAGTGACTTAACCACTTGGAATATTTAAACAATTTTTGGCATACTGATAGATATCAATGAGATCTAACCAATAAACTTACGGAATATTACATTCCATTTAGTATAGCCTCGCCGAGGCGAAAAATGTGAAAATTTTCGAACATTTTTGAACTGCTTCTCCTCGGAAACCGTTGGGCTGATTGAAGTCAAATTTCATATGGAGCCTCTATGGGATGGGGGAAACCAAAATTTGCTCATGGGGTCAAGGTCACATGACCAAACTGGCCGCCAAGCCATATATGGTTTGTCTGTCTGTCCGTCCGTAACCCGTAAGTGAAAATTGGTGATAGTGACTTAACCGCTTGGAATATTTAAACAATTTTTGGCATACTGATAGATATCAATGAGATCTAACCAATGAACTTGAAAATATTACATTCCATTTAGTATAGCCTCGCCGAGGCGAAAAATGTGAAAATTTTCGAACTGCTTCTCCTCGGAAACCGTTTGGCCGATTGAAGTCCAATTTCATATGGAGCCTCTATGGGATAGGGAAACCAAAATTTGCTCATGGGGTCCAGGTCACATGACCAAAATGGCCGCCAAGCCATATATGGTAAAAACCCTTCAAAAATAGTCTTCTCCAGAACCACTGTGCAGATTTCCACGAAACTTGATAAATAGCATCTGGGATGTAGGCCTATCATAAATTGCTAAAATGGTGACCCTGGGTTGACCTTGACCTTCTTTGGGTCCGTCCGTAACCCGTTTGTGAAAATTGGTGATAGTGACTTAACCGCTTGGAATATTTAAACAATTTTTGGCATACTGATAGATATCAATGAGATCTAACCAATGAACTTACGAAATAGTACATTCCATTTAGTATAGCCTCGCCGAGGCGAAAAATGTGAAAATTTTCGAACAATTTTGAACTGCTTCTCCTCGGAAACCGTTGGGCCGATTGAAGTCAAATTTCATATGGAGCCTCTATGGGATGGGGGAAACCAAAATTTGCTCATGGGGTTAAGGTCACATGACCAAAATGGCCGCCAAGCCATATATGGTTTGTCTGTCTGTCCGTCCGTAACCCGTTTGTGAAAATTGGTGATAGTGACTGAACCGCTTGGAATATTTAAACAATTTTTGGCATACTGATAGATATCAATGAGATCTAACCAATGAACTTGCGAAATATTACATTCCATTTAGTATAGCTTCGCCGAGGCGAAATATGTGAAAATTTTCGAACTGCTTCTCCTCGGAAACCGTTTGGCCGATTGAAATCAAATTTCATATGGAGCCTCTATGGGATTGGGGAAACCAAAAATTGCTCATGGGGTCCAGGACACATGACCAAAATGGCCGCCAAGCCATAAATGGTCTGTCTATCTGTCCGTCCGTAACCCGTTGTGACTGAACGGCTTGGAATATTTAAACACTTTTTGTCATACTGATAAATATCAATGAGATCTTATCAATGAACTTGCGAAATATGTGAAAATTTTCGAACTGCTTCTCCTCGGAAATCGTTGGGCCGATTGAAATCAAATTTCATATGGAGCCTCTACGGGATGGGGGAAACCAAAATTTCCTCCTGGGGTCCAGGTCACATGACCAAAATGGCCGCCAAGCAATATTTGGTAAAAACCCTTCAAAAATAGTCTTCTCCAGAACCACTGTGCAGATTTCAACGAAACTTGATAAATAGCATCTGGAACGTAGGCCCATCATAAATTGCTAAAATGGTGACCCTGGGTTGACCTTGACCTTCTTTGTGCCTAGGTCAAACTTTGACACATATGCTTTTGTGTTGGATTTTATCCTGCAAACGATTCAGAATACAGTACTAAAGTATAAGATATATTTTTGCTCCTTACGATAAGGCGCATTTATTGGGGGAACCGTTTTATGTCCAGGTCACATGACCAAAATGGCCGCCATACCCATATATGGTAACACTCATAAAGCTAAAGAGCATCCGGCGGGTCGTGCACTTCAGCTGAAGCACTGGTTATCCATATTCTTCAAAGGCAGTGTCTGAGCTACAAGAACTAGAAAGAAGAAAACACTTTGAACGCTAATTCCAGGTTTATCTAGAGTCCTGCCGGACTAAATGGTTAATTTCGTTACGCAAATAGTAAATTTATACATTGTAAATTTTACCGCCGTAAAAAAATGAAAAATTTCAGGTGAAAAATTGTGATATTTTTATTATTTCTGCTCAAAATATAGATTGTGGGTACTCGTTTGAACCAGGACCTCATCGAGGCGGTTCTAGCGAGTACCCACAATCTATATTGAGGCGGTTCTAACGAGTACCCACAATCTATATTTAAGACCAGAAATAAGATAGGGTTTACCCCCAGTAAACCCCAGTTTTACTATATAAAAGTGGGGTTCAAGGGGGTCAGTACTATATAGGTATGTTTGCGTGATGCATGCATAGTTTAGTTTGTTATCTACTTCTTCTGGACTTTTTTTCTACACACATTATATCACTTGCCTGGCAGATACCCATAACTGAACACTCGACATTCCAAAATATTTACCATATTTGCATTATTTGCTGGCTCCCAGCTTGCCCATTGCCAATATTGGAAAAACAGGTAACAAGATCCCCCTGACCTTTAAAGGTCAGGGGGGTCTGGTTACCTGTTTTGACAACACTTATTACCTTCAGACTAGGAACCAGCAGATAATGCAAATAAGGTCAATAGGATTTGTTTCTGATTCAGATATCAGCTAGACGGGAGCCAGTACATTCTTAATTGTGCGGAGAAATAATAGACAAATTATTAATACAAAATATCATTGCTTGTCCAGCTATTGACATACTTCAAGATGAGAGTGTTTCCACCACTTGGCCAGATTACAGCTTTGATATATTTTGTATTACATTTTGTCTATAGTTGACTGTGAGATTATCTCAGAAATGTCAGTTATAAGACAATTGCAACGGCTGAAAAGAAACAGCGAATTACAACACGCTGTAGCTTGTCTGTCTATATCCTGAACGAATTTATTACGCTTGCCCAAACTACGTAAATATATTGTTGCTACCTACAAAATATTTGATTATATTTCAGTGACCTCGACCTAATTTTCAAGGTCACAGTCTGAAACCAGAGAACCAATGGTCCTGAATCGCTCACCTGGGTGCTGAGTGTCTATATAGCCATTTGGTTACTGAGTAGAAGAGTTTTGCTAACTGCGTCTAACAATTTTCAGAGCCATCACAAAAGCACGCCAATATAATTTTTTACCGCTTTAAACCCAACTTTTACACAGTAAAACTGAGGTGTACAGGGATATTCATATTTTTCTTTTCTTATTTCTGCTCAAAAACATAGATTGTTAGATACCCCGTTAGAACCGCCTGGCCGAGGCAATCATCTAACGAGTATTCACAATCTATGTTTCGTGTAGAAATATAAAAATGTTGGAATTTTTATCTGAAAATTTTCCCTTTTTAATGGTAAAATTTTCAGTAGATTTGAAAAGGCGTGTTTTCGTAATGTTACTTCCGAAAAAAAATCATAGGTTTACTTTCCCCCCTATATAAATCTATGTGACCAAATTTGCCCTTGGCGTAAAATAGGTCAAGGTTATCATAGGGTCATCATTTGAACAAGCAATGATGGGTCAAGAGTCCCCAATAATAAAATACCAAGTTTCATAACAATCATATGGAACAGTATTAAGGTAAAAACTCAATTATGCAATGTGCAATTACAATATGAATTGTTGAAACCGCACTTTGCATTATGAACCTTTCCATATCTTTCTACTTTATTCGAATATGCAACATGCACATTCTAATTTGAGACCTTTGTATTTAAATATGGCATTTGGACGTCCTATTTTGCATTATTCAGTTTCGATTCTGCTGTGGTTAGACGGGGTACCAGTCATTGAGGTGACGGTAACGTTCGGTAATGTCCGTGGATTTGCCGTATTTTTTTCGATGACAAGCGTCCGTTTGAGAAGATCGCATTCGCTTTTCCAGGGGCCAAATTCAAGCCAGCAGCGATAAATTTTATCCAGCTATTCAATAATTCGGTTATTTACAATAATGTGTACGTTTGCATCTTTAAAATAAATTTTACAGCGCGGTTCCTTATTTATGAGAAACAGGATTTTTATTTAAAAGTTAATACTTGTTTGACGAAGGGGAAAATACTCTATCGTTGAACATTTACTAAATTACCATGAGGGATTAGTCTGTGCCGAATCCGTGGATTTGAAATGAGCAATTATTGTTAAAATTGATTAATTCATACAATTTTCATAAATCTGATCCTTCTGAGGTGTTACTTATAAAGATATTATTTACTAATTGCAACCTCACTCAAAACTCAAATGTTTGGATATTATAGAAGTATGTATATGTCCGCACAGCGTATCACCGAGCGGTGGGGTAACCCCCATGTGCTTATGACGCCCGTTTACCTTCAAAACCTGTTTGTCTCTGTGTTCACCGGCTACGGGGATTCGTTCCCTGGGACCTCACCAGCTGACCACACGGGGAATTTGGAAAACAACAACTAGTTCCCCAATTCCCATTGTAATTCTGATGTAAATACTTCATCCATTAACATGAACAGTACTTACTCATTCTCAGCCCCGGCCCACAACCATAGAAACGCACCTGTGGTCACAATGACAGCTGTCCTATTCATATGTCCGTCTGTCTGTCTTCATAAGTTAGACTGGGGCAGGATAGCTTTCATCCAACAGAATCACAACGCGAAAATATTAGCTGGTCGTCTGTCAGTTCGTCCGTCCGTCCGTCCGTCCGTCTGTCTTCAGCCAGCAAAACCTTGCTGAGCTAGTGTCGCGACTGTCTTAACCAGCCTACTACATATTTCTTCAAGTTCTACATGTAACGATTTGGCAAATGGAGTGGCTGAATCCAAACCATTTTGTACTTACATGTATTTCCATGTATTAGGTCTACACCAAAGTTTTTTTTCTTGTTTTATTACAGTTAGACCGCGTACAGCGTACCCAGGTTTACCTGGCGGAACTTAACGACATTATCTATTTATTTATTTATTTATTTACTTATTATTAAAGTTTACAGAATCCAGAAAAAAATGTTTTTGATGCATTAGATGTGTACATTTTACCGCCGAAAAATACAACAACAAAAATTGAAAGATGAAAAGTCGTGATGATATTTTTCTGACTGTTGCTTAAAATATACATGTTGGGTACACGTTAGAAGCGCCTCTTCGATCCCATTTTAACGAGTACCCACAATCTATATTTTGGAGTAGAAATGAGAAAAATAATGTTTACTCCTGTCAATCCCAGTTTTACCCTATAAAAGTGGGGATCAAGTGTGTGTGTGTGTGTGTGGGGGGGGGGGGGGGGGGGTAAGAATTATAAAGATGTTATATGTTATTTTATGGTGGGATGCGCTTGGTATGTGAGTGCGTTTTTAGTTTTACGTCTCGACAACAGCTAAGGTCATACGGAGATGGGACCTGGGTTTAAAGACTCATCCGAAATTCTGGAGAAGCCGGGGTCGATCCTGCGATCCCTGGTTAATGAGGCGAGTAGCATAACCACTACACCACAGAGGCTTCCAGCGCTTGATATGTTACATTGTTGCAGGTGCGGGTTTTCCACCTGCACTCCGGTATGAAAGAATTTGCTGCGCGTTGTGTTTTTCTCAAACAAGAGGGCCATGATGGCCCTGGATCGCTCACCTGACCCATATGATAGAGTTACAAGTGGGCCTCTGGGAGGGCCATTATTGACCCCAGGGCTACAATGTGCATAATGTTGAGGGAGGTCTAAAAAGGTGAAGCTTCATACCAAATATCAACAAAGCCTATTATTCGAACAATCTTGGCAAAGGTCCACTAGATGAAGCTACACACCAAATATCAAAGACCTGGGCCTTTGGGTTTCAGAGACCATTTTTTAAAGATATTCCCTACATAGCCTATGTAAAACCAAATGGCCCCGGGGCGGGGACATTTTTGGCCTCAGAGCTATAATTTAAAGAATCTTGATAGAGGTCCACTAGATGAAGCTTCACACCAAATATCAAAGACCTAGGTCTTGCTGTTTCAGAGAAGAAGATTTCCAAAGATTATCTCTATATATAAGTCTATGTAAAACCAAAGGGCCCCAGGGCAGGGGCTATAATTTGAACAATCTTGGTAGAGGTCCACTAGATGAAGCTCCATACCAAATATCAAAGACCTAGGCCTTGTGAATACAGAGACAAAATTTTTCAAGATTTTCCCCATATAAGTCTATGTAAAACCAAATGGCCCTGGAGCGGGAGCATTTTTGGCCCGTGGGCTATAATTTGAACAATCTTGATAGGGGTCCACTAGGTGAAGCTTCATACCAAATATCAAAGACCTGGGACATGTTGTTTCAGAGAAGAAGATTTTTTAAGATTTCCCTATATAAGCCTATGTAAAACCAAAGGGTCTCGGGCGTGTGCATTTTTGGCCCCAGAACTATAATTTGAACAATCTTGGTAGGGGTCCACTAGGTATAGCTTCATACCAAATATCAAAGACCTGGGCCTTGCGGTTTCAGAGAAGAAGATTTTTACAGATTTTCCCTATATAAGCCCATGTAAAACCAAAGGGCCCCAGAGCGGGGGCATTTTTGGCCCCAGCACTATAATTTGGACAATCTTGGTAGGGGTCCACTAGATGAAGCTTCATACCAAATATCAAAGACCTGGGCCTTACGGTTTCAGAGAAGAAGATTTTTAAAGATTTTCCCTATATAAGCCCATGTAAAACCAAAGGGCCCCGGAGCGTGGGCATTTTTGGTCCCAGCACTATAATTTGAACAATCTTGGTAGGGGTCCACTAGATGAAGCTTCATACCAAATATCAAAGACCTGGGCCTTGTGGTTTCAGAGAAGAAGATTTTTTAAGTTTTTGGTGAAAAAAAAATCTATTTTTGGCTCCTATGACCTAGATGTGCAACGGACCGGAACCATTTGAACAACTTTGAAAGGGGACCACCATTCCTGTGAAGTTTGGTCAAAATCCGATCAGTGGTTTAGGAGGAGATGTCGTTTGAAGAAATTGTTTACGGACGCACGGACGCACGCACGGACTGACGACGGACGAAAAGTGATCCCAAAAGCTCACCTCGTCACTACGTGACGGTGAGCTAAAAAGTGGAAACCTTTGCGTTTTGTCACTTGAAGCCAAAAATCTAGTATAAAAAGTCAGATAGTTTTCTATTTTCTAATAAATTAATGAATGCATTTAACACAAACAGTTACGAACATCTATATAAACATGTGACAAAACAAACTGGGAATCAGACCCCCGGCCATCGGGGCTTGAAGAAATAGATGGGCTGCATGAACTGAAACCGACCCGCACACCAGTACTGGTAAACCGCTTAGAGGATCTAAGTCTACCGAGCCAAAGCGGTGCTTACAAACCCTATTGGTTTCATTGGGCGACAGGGCTTGGAGATGTCATTTCATCTCAGTGTCGGGTAAAAGTCCCACAAAAGTGGAAGCAACGTCTCCAAAATGATCTATACTGTGTTGAAGGTGACGTTAAACATCAAATCAAACAACAGAACCAAAATGCCTAGTTTTAGAATTCCGTTGGATATGCCCTAAATCAGAAATAAATGTTAGAGGGAACGTAAGTCGTTTCTCATCTGAAAGCATTTTCACAAAAGAGAGTTGTAACTATGTTTGCTTCAGGTGATCATAAAGGAGCAGTCTCGCCAAGGTCTACACGACATTGGACAGGAGCCTTTCTGTACCATACAAAATTATTATAAGTATTTACAACAAATTTATATTTTAGAGGTGCAATGGCCTGAACACATTTGCGATATATTTAGATAAAACTTGGACACAAAACAAACACAGCAAAGCTGATTCCTGGTCTGACATATAAAATAAAAATTATGTGTAAATGATTTTATCGGCAAGGGTGTAATGTCCCCAAATCGTCCGTTTTATGCCAAAAATATAGTTCTCTCGTTTCTTTCACTCCTCCGTGTCACCAATACGCTTGCAGATTCTTTTTTGTATCTTCCGAATACAGGCGGACGTTTACGGAAAAACGATCACAGCGCCACTTAACGAGAATAATGAGAACTAGAAGAAGCAGAAGCGGAATATTTTGCACAATTGTAACTGAATATAGCATAACAGAATATCAAAATTGCATATTGCAATCTCAATGTTGCATAATTGAGTTTTTACCTAAATCCTGTTCCATAAATATAGCATAACAGAATATCAAAATTGCATATTGCAATCTCAATGTTGCATAATTGAGTTTTTACCTAAATACTGTTCCATACAATCAGCCTGCTGGTTCCGGAGAAGATTTTTGAACGGTTTTTACCTTTGTAGGCATGGCGGTCATCTAAGTCAGGTGACCAGATTCAAATTAATTGATTTTCATTTCCTTTTTCCTCAAAGTTTTCATATGAAATTGGGTTACAAATGGCGCTGTGGTCTCTATGGAAAAGAAGCTTTTAATTTCCATATCTGAATTACCTTGGGCCAATGTCAAGGAATGACCTTGACCTTGAATACTCCTGTAGTTCCACACACTCACTTAGCTAACTGCATCTACCAATTTTCAGATCCCAAAAAGTGATGTTAAGAAAGAGCATCGACTCGACTTAACAGTGTAGACCCAGATCAGAACCACAGAAGGCGGCGTCTACGATTTGCAAAACAAATAGAAATGTAGGGCTTAATCGAAATAACATTATCCTCCGTTCAGGGCCATTTTCCAAGCTCAGAGACGGCTGACCCACCAGTAATTATACAATGTACAACGGATAAGCGGATAGAACTGAGCCGCTGCACGACAAGACCCACAATCAGACCTGTGCAACCAGGGAAGATTGATCAAATACGCGCTCTGATCAGAGTGTTCGCTTAAGAATTCTACTGCCCTTCTGCTGTCTAAAGAACAAGAGAATACACTGTCAAGTGTGGCGCGGGCTACTTACTCGGTTGTCTTGTGCCATGTGTTTTACTGCAGGGCAAAGATGCATGCTGCAAAAAGCCAAATAAATTTGAAATGTGTAAAAAAAAAAAAAAAATCCCATTACGAAAACACGCCTATACAAATACATTGTAAATTTTACCACCGAAAAATGGAAGTTTTCAGATGAAAAATTGTGATATTTTCTCATTTCTGCGCAAAACATAGAGTGTGGATACTCGTTAGAACCACCTAAGCGAGCAACAAATAAGAAAATACCCCTACAAACCCCAGTTTTACTGTATAAAAGGGGGTTTAAGGGGATCAGAATTATATAGGCATGTTTTCGTGATGCTTTCACCGGTACACTTCGGCAAATTGTCATTATTCCACATTCTTTCGGTAGTCATCAATATTCAAGCTATTTTTATATTGTAATTAACTAAATTTCTATTATGATACTAACCCTCTTTGTACCCATGGCCAATGGAATCTTCCTCCTTATATATAGCAGGAGCTCATTTCAAAATTAAGGGGTGTCAGGTTGTGTTTTAATCAAAATTTATCTGGAAAATGACTGAACTTTTAGCAAACAGTGGAGGCCCTGATCAGACGCCGCGTTTGCGGCGTCTGATCTGGGCCTCCACTGTTTGCCAAGGTACCCCTTTAGGGGTTTCTGGTACTGAATGGGTTAACATAACTCTTATTTCGTTCCATATCATCATCCAAAATGAGAGAGAGAGAGAGAGACAGAGAGAGAGAGAGAGAGAGAGAAATAGATTCCGTAGCAATTCGAACACACGCTGGCAATGGCTGCCACGCCTAGCCATACAGGAATAACGGTCTTACCGATTGCGCCACTACGCTCCAAAAAAAAGTTTCATGTAATAGTGTTTAGCTCATTTTTCCTGTCTGACCCGTCAGATAGAGTTACTAGGTACCGCTGTGCGTTGGCAACTCGAATTTATATGATGGACGTCTGGATCCTATCGATAAATGTACCGAAGCTTGCAAATTTATGTATTATATTTTATAATTTACGATATGTCAAACTTCAACGGACACCCGGCCCTGGATCATATCTGGTGCAAGTACTTCTAAAAAATTGTATAGTAGAAAAATATGAAAAAGGGTGGTGGCAGGATTCGAACTCACGCTGGCAGTGGCTGCCGCGCCTAGCCATACAGGAATAACGGTCTAACAGACTGCGCCACTACGCTCCTCAAAACAAAACGAGTTTCATCGAACAGTGTATAGCTCCTTTTTCCTGCATGACCCGTCAGATAGAGTTATTAGGTACCGTTAGGCCGTTATTCCTGTAGGGTCATTGGTTGGCACACTCGAATTTATATGATGGATGCCTGGATCCTATGGATACCGAAGCTTGCAAATATTATATTTATAATTAAAGATCTATCAAACTTCAACAGACACCCGGCCCTGAATCATTTTTATGCAAGTACTTCCGAATAATTTGTACAGTAGAGAAATCATATAAATCCGAGTGTGCCAACGCACAACGGTACCTAGTAACTCTATCTAACGTGTCATGCAGGAAAAATGAGCTAGAAATTGTTACATGAAACTCCTATGTTTAGGAGCGTAGTGGCTCAATCGGTTAGACCGTTATTTCTGTATGGCTAAGCGCGGCAGCCAGCCATTGCCAGCGCGAGTTCGAATCCTACCACCACCTGTTTGATTCATTTTAGACAATTACAGGACCATTGAAGCGGTGAAAAAAAAAAACATGGCGTAAAAGTCAGTAAAAAGTCATTGATGATTTTAATACAATTTACAAATCATATGAAGACTCCATTTTGTTGTTGTAAGATGCTGGAATTTACTAAGGGAGCAACTGGTATGATTTTATTCTCTGGCCGTTATAGAATTTTCAACCAGACCATCTAATGTTTAACCAGCAGTTTTGGCAGATGAGGAATCCTTCGCCGAAATTAAAAAATCCAAAACTTTATATATATACATGTATATATATATCACAGGACCATTGCTGCGGTGAGTAAACAACGAAGTGAATACGGCGTAAAAGTCAGTAAAAAGTCATTCTACACTATAATTCTGGAGATTGATAATGTCATTATCGAATCAATAGCGGGCTGCTTATCATGTTAGCAAAAACTTGTTCCGTAGTACAAGGTGCGGGTGTTCCGGGGGCCGCGGAGATGAGATCAGACCCGCTTTATAATTAAGTTTTGTTATGACCTTTTCCATGGCGTCTTCTCGCCAGTGCAGCATTGACAAGCAAACTATCCATAACATATATAACCATATGGTCCATCATTTAAATTCGAGTATGCCAACGCACAACGGTACCTAGTAACCCTTAGCTGGCCCAATATTAAATTAAAGACCACAAACACCACGAAACCCACTTGTTTTCTATTACTTCAGTTCACCTTCAGCTCGCGATACTAAATTTAGCCAAAATGCGTGAAGTAGGGGATTTGCTATTTACTACACAGATGCTGATATAAATATACTCCTGAATCGAAATCCCCGTTTGTTTGTTTGTATGTTTTTGTTATAATTTCCACGGAAAAAATATATCGCTTATGAATCACAGAAATACCTTTTTAAGCACTCTACTTCCAAACCGGATGTCGCTTTAATTTTTTCAGGCATTTAACAAACGGTTATGCGTACTTTCGTTCTTTAACCGTGATGTACATCACGTGAACAAGTCCGTGAAATAAGCACTCCACCAAACCCCACTTCATATAGAGAAAACTGGGGTTTACGGGGTATACATTATTTTTCTTATTTCTGCTCAAATACATACATAGGTTGTGGGTACTCGTCAGAACCGCCTCGAGGCGGTTCAAATAATAATAGTAATAATAATCGACATTATTTATAGAGGGTAACACATTTAGTACTAGTACTAATCTTCCATGTGGCCCTCTTTTCCTGGGTATGAACCAGTACTAAGCAATGTGGATAAAGTCTCTAGCTCAAAGAAAAAAACACTAAGCGCATGCGGGGATCGAACCGGCTATCTCTCGATCTCAAATCTGATGCTTTACCACTGCACCACAGCGCTCCACAACCTATGGGGGCGGTTCTAATGAGCATCAATAACCTATGCTTGCAGTATAAATAAGAAAACTATCACGGATTTTCATCTGAAAAGTAGTCATTTTGGAGATGCGAAAAATGCACTGTGTCGCACCGGTGTGTTATCGTCACGTAGTTCTCTTTTTGTAGAGATTTAAATATTTTCAGTACCAAAAATGTAGCAAAAATAAATTGTTTGTTAAAAATATCATTGGCATCATTAGTACTAACTGCATGTTTAAGAGAATAATAATAAAAAAACATAATGTCTTCGGGGCTTGACCCATTTGCTTGTATGAATGAGATGCTTTAGCTTACTGTTATTTGGCGAACAAACAAAAATAGAAGACATATTGAATTAATAACTTAATTTGTCACACAGAAATAAATTCTTTTGTCCTCATACTCAAGCATCCCCCATTTGCAAATGAGCCAGCGCATGACAAAACCTACAATGACATGTGCGCCCAACGAAGACTCAGATCAGCCTGCGCATCCGCGCAGTCTGATCAGAGTCTTCGTTGTGCGCTTTATGGACAGCAAAGGACCCAATGCTCCTTCATGCAGCAAGAGACGTCTCTGGTTATACTAGATGGATGCGCAGGCTGATCTGATTCTTCGCTGTGCGCACATGTAAGTTGTAGGAAATGCTGTGTCCCGGCTAAAATTATTTCCAGTCAATGCTTTGAATTATCATTATCTGCTCTTTCTCCCAAACTAATGCCTGATCAAGAATAATTAGATAATCTGAAGTCCGTGTGACCTTTCCTTGTTCCAGTTTTGTAGATCCGTGTCCCGATCCAAAGAAAATTATGTCATTTTAGTGAAACTAAATCAGGCCCTATCCAAAGGAAACTTTGTGTTCAAACCTCATTTCGTCTTAGCAAACTTAGTCTTCGAAAGATCAGGTAGAAATCTCTTTTGGTCTATAAAAAATCTAATGAAGTTTTGAATAAATTGAAATCCAGACGTTTTCGTGCTTCAAGTCTGTCTACTTATGATTTTTCCACTCTTTATACTACACTTCCTCATAATCTGATAAAAGAAAAACTTAATGATTTAACTGAATGGGATTTCATAGGGAAGACTCCCTCTATCTTGCATGTAATGTAAGAAATGTTGTTTTTTTTTCAATTCTGAAGAGCATAAAAAAAAATATACTTTATGGTCATGTCAGAAACTGTGTAAAGCTCTCACATTTCTACTGGACAATATTTACATAAGATTTGGTACTACGTTATTTAGACAAATTGTGGGTATTCCGATGGGTACTAATTGCACACCCTTTATGGCTGATCTGTTTTTGTTATGAGAGAGCATTGAAGCTTTTTGCTCGACTTCTAGATATTTGGATGATTTATTAAATATTGATAGTACCTATTTCGATGGCTTGATCAGTCAAATTTACCCCTCAAAACTTAAGTTAAATAAAGCAAATGCTTCTGATACCGAGGCTCCTTTTTTTGGATTAACATCTATCTATTGTATGCGGGTTTGTTTCTTGCAAAATTTATGATAAACGCGATGATTTTGATTTTGAGATTGTAAATTTTCCTTTTTCGGATTGTGGTGTTCCTCGTGCGCCATCCTATGGCGTTTATATGTCGCAAGTAATTCGATTTGCTAGAGTGTGTAGTCATGTAACTGACTTCAACACCCGTAATAAATTGTTAACTGCTCAACTTCTTAATCAGTGTTATCGGTACCATAAACTACGCAAAGCCTTTTCAAAATTTTATAGACATCACTCTGATCTAATTTTAAAATTCAATATTGGACTTAAATCTCTTCTGCAACAAGGTCTATCGGAACCCGAATTTTTTGGTGACTTAGTATATAAATTCAGAAAAATATATAACCGCAATGACTTCAGCACCCAATTTCGTAAAATCGTTTTTCGATATAAAGAGATTGGGTACAACATAAATGTTATACAACAGACTGCATGCATGGTAGTTAACCCAATCACGGTTGACAACTTTGTTTCCCTCTTTAATTGTACGCCATGGGTCAGGCCTCAGATTCTATGACGGTCCCAGCGTAAAGGCTAACCGAGAATTAAAGATATCTAATTCAATGTAATGTTGGTTGGTGCCTGATGCTCTGTCTCTGGTTGGGCCCATTGGAGTCTAACTGCTGATTTTCTTTTGATCCGGCATTTCAGTGGTTTCTTGCTGTCGTTTTCTCACCGTTGTTTCATCTCTGTGGTTGTTTGATTTTTTTGTGTTCACGGAGATGTTGCACTGATGAGTTAAGAGGCCTTCATGCGGACTGAACAAACTATTTGTCTAAATCGAGACGGAAGTTAGGGCGAGGATTGTGGCAACGTTAAACCGATGTAAAGTAGAAGTAAAACAAAGATCAGGAATTGATACAATTAACTTACTCCATCCATAAAAGACACCAAAGGGAAAGAAATACAAACATTAAGCGACCAGACCATAATGGAAACCTAAACAAAGGAAGGCCATATGGACAGTTACTTTCCCACAAAATGGCCATATGGCCATCCAAAATTAAAAGACACAAGTGATACACACAGTAAGTAACAAACAACAACATAAATAAATCGCCACAGAAGAGCCGCCTTGGAACGGTCAGTGGAAGATTTCCACTGGGGGGGCTTAAATCGATTTTACGTGGCCACAATCCTCGCCCTTACTTCCGTCGCGATTTAGACAAATAATTTGTTCAGTCCGCACGAAGGCCTCCTAACTCATCAGTGCAACATCTCCGTGAACACAGAAATTAAAGAACCACAGAGGTAAGACAACGGTGAGGACTCGACAGCAAGAAACCACTGAAATGCTGGAGCAAAAGAAAACCAACAGTTAGACTCCGATGAGCCCGACCAGAGACAGAGCATCAGGCACCAACCAACATTATCTCTTTAATTTTCAATAAGCCTTTACGTTGGAGCCGCCATAGAATCTGAGGCCTGACCCACCGGCGTGCAATAAAAGAGGGAAGCAAAGTTGCCAACCGTGATTGGGTTAACTACCATGCATGCAGTCTGTCGTATAATATCCATGTTGTACCCAATCTTTTTATATCGAAGAATGATTTTACGAAATTGGGTGCTGAAGTCATTGCGGTTATACATTTTTCTGAATTTATATACTAAGTCACCCATAAAATTCGGGTTCCGATAGACCTTGTTGCAGAAGAGATTTAAGTCCAATATTGAATTTTGAAATTAAATCAGAATGGCGTCTATAAAATTTTGAAAAGGCTTTGCGTAGTTTATGGTACCGATAACCCTGATTAAGGAGTTTAGCCGTTAATAATTTATTACGAGTGTTGAAGTCAGTTACATGACTACACACTCTAGCAAATCGAATTAATTGCGAAATATAAACGCCATAGGATGGCGCACGAGGAACATCACCATCCAAAAAAGGAAAATTTACAATCTCAAAATCAAAGTCATCGCGTTTATCATAAATTTTGCACGAAACAAATCCATCTACAATAGATAGATGTTAATCCAAAAACGGGGCCTCGGTAACAGAAGAACTTGCTTTATTTAACTGATGTTCTAGGGGGTAAATCTGACTGATCAAACCATCAAAATAGGTATTATCAATATTTAATAAATCATCTAAATATCTAGAAGTAGAGCTAAAAGCTTCAATAATTTCAGATTGGTTATCAATGGAAAGCGACAAAATGAAGTCTCTTTCATAACAATACAAGAACAGATCAGCCACAAGAGGTGCGCAATTAGTACCCATCGGAATACCCACAATTTTTCTAAATAACTTAGTACCGAATCTAATATAAATATTGTCAAGTAGAAAGGTGAGGGCATCACACACTTTCTGACATGACCAAAGTGTATAATTCATGCAAGATAGAGAATCTTCTCTGTGAAAAGCCCATTCAATTAAATCATTAAGCTTTTCTTTTATAAGATTATGAGGAAGTGTAGTGTAAAGAGTGGAAAAATCGTAGGTAGACAGACTAGAAGCACGAAACTGTCTAGATTTCAATTTATTTAAAACCTCATTCGAATTTTTTATAGACCAAAACAGATTTCTTCCTGATCTTTCAAAGACTTTATCACAATATTTAATTACATGCGTTTTAATAGCAGTAAGACAGGAAGTTAATAATTTAGAAAGTTCAGTGGTAGTGCAAGAACTAGAATTTGCAATAAACCGTGCTTTGTAAGGTTTTTTATGAAGTTTTGGTAACCAGTATAGCGTAGGAAGCTTGTCTTGGCCTTCGTTAACACACACAGCAAACTTGGTGGCTGAAAGACAAACATGTTTATCTACTATAGCTCTCTCTCTTCAGCCAAAGGCTGAAGTTCATAGGCCTTAGTACCACCAAGCTCCTGCTTAAGCGTGTTAACATAGTGGAGCCGTCACACAACGACGACGTTGTTAGCGGCCTTGTCTGCAGGGACCAAAACAAACTTCTTATGAAATTCTTGAATACCTAGTTTAAGATGACGTAAAGACGTCTTGGGCTTAGGAGGTAATAAGTTAGTATTTTGAGAATAGAAAGAAATGCGTTTATTCACTAGTCTTAAAATGCTAAGTTTCCAGTCCTTTAGGGCTTTACACTCAACATACTCTCGCTTACACAATCGATTACCGAATTCATTCAAGGAAGCAGCGATTTCATCTCTACATTTACTGAAATCAATTTTAGAAGGAAACCGATATTTTGGTCCTTTAGAAATTATATTCCTTATCCTAGAATCAGGAATAATTTTCAAATTGCCAGTAATTACATGACCAGCAGCAGGATAGCAATACTTTGAGTTTTTACAATCACATGAATCAGGAGTATTAGTATCAATATCAAGATCTGAAACAAGTTTATTGAAATTAAAGATGATAGATCTAACAGGTTTGTTATATTTATAGCAAATTATAGGTGTTTCAGTATTTTGAAAATAAGCAGGAATGGAAGAAAGCACCGATCTCTCACGGAAGATACTGGGCAAATCTATAAAATCCATACCCTTATTAATGAAGGATATTTTGAAGAAATGACGTTTATGATTAATTTCAGAATCAATGTAAGGACGGAGAGTATGCTGAGTATAGCCTCTGGTTAAGAGAGCCGCTTCATATAACTGATGAGAACTATCGTAGCCCCCTAGTGGAATTCGTTTCACTGACCGTTCCAAGGCGGCTCTTCTGTCGCGGTTTATTTTTTGTTATGGTTTGCCTTTGAGTGTTTGTATCGCTTATATTATTTTGCTTTGGATAGCCAATTAGCCATTTTGTGGGGAAAGTAACTGTCCTAATGGCTTTCCGCTATTGATGTTTCCATTAAGGTTTGTTGTTTCATGCTTGTGTTTCTTTCCCTTTGTCGTCTCTGATGGGAGCTGTGGGTTAATCGTATCGATTCCTGATCATTGCCTTCACTTTTATTTTGTCCATATTCGATAATTCATTAGGTGCATATATAAAGAGTTCAGGAAGCGATTGATCTATTTTGACCTCAAGGCCCAATTTATTTTCCCGTAAATATATTCCCGTTTCACGACTCGATCTGCTTTTTACAGTGGTTTGGCAGAGCAGAAAAACAATACAACTCACGCCTCGTTCGGGCCATATGTGAGACGCCAAGTTCTGCAAGGGAAGGTCAGGTGTTTTTTCTCTGGGTTCTCCGGATTTCGCTCATCTCTAATTAACGACCTACTCGAAATAAGTGAAATAATCTTGTAAGGGACGTAAAACCGAAACCAATAAAAATATGTATACAATAAAAGATCTGCGCCAAAATAAGCTGTAAAGCCATTTCACTTACAGTTTAAATCTGTTTTGGCATGTTTTGATCGGAAGTAGAGGGCAATACAAGTTTAGTCAGGCACGAACTCATTGCATCCACTTCTATTTTGCATTTGTCACAATACAATTGTCCACGATGGGTTAATATCTGTGATTTCCTTATTACCACTAACATTTCAGAGAAAATTGTCAACTATGCAGTTTCAGACGAATGCAGATAGGCCGTAGCTTAATAAAACCAGCATATTTCAACCGGCAATTATTTAGGACTCAATGCGGTTTTCATAAGGGTCTTGTTATTTCATGTTTGTGTTTCTTTCCCTTTGGTGTCTCTGATGGGAGCTGTGGGTTAATTGTATCGATTCCTGATCACTGCCTTCACTACTATTTTAACTCCTGAGTTTGTGAATTTGACTCTTCCATCATCGAAGTTCCTGTAAACAAGCGGTTAAGTCAAAATCATAGCAAACAGTGCAGGTCCTGATGAGAAGGCTCATAATTCGTTTCATATGGATCTACAAGGTTTGCACACGTATCTGTTTAGGTCGTTTAATTCGTCCCTTTTTGGCTGCGTTTGTCTTTTAGCACGGATTGGTCTCAATGTAGTACCTAAACTCTGTTCGACCTGTCCGAACCAGTCTGGTAAAGTTAACACTATAGGAACCCGGCTGGCCATACGTTCCAGCAGGCACTCAACGTTGAGATATCGTCGACCCAAGTCTTCACTCTTTTCTCGTGAAAGCTAGTCAGTTGAAGTTTGCCGCAAGTCGGCTCAGACATAGGGAAAGTCCCTGAGATAATCTAATATTCCGACCTTTATTGTAGAAGAAATTGACATTTCATTGAATTCGCTGATGCAAGCAAATTGGTTTCTCCTGAAGAGTGTGTCACGCAAACTCGTCATGACATGATTTTTGTTTTCTTGCAACGAAATTCAAGAAAGTGTATGCCTTTCATATTACAGTCAAACTTCAATGGCTCGAACACCTTTGGGACCTCGAAAATCTGTTCGAGACAGGGGTAGTTCGAGCCACCGAGGTTACTGTCAGAAGGCATAACGAGATACATTTTGACATCTTTTCGGTGTTCTGTAATGAATATGTATGCTGTGTGTACTCATTAGAATCGCCTCATCGAGGCGATTCTAATGAGTACACACAGCATACATTTGCAAGATAAAAGACTAAAATCTCCTTATTTATCCCCCACTATTTCTTACGTAGAGGATTTCGCTAGGGGCTCAAGAATGTGTTCGACTCATCCATGCCGACGAGTCATCGGTGTTCGAGCCATCGAAGTTCTTCTGTATGACCAACAGATTCTGACACAATGGAGTAAACTTTGGCAAATGGAGACTAATGATTATATACACCTCTAACTGTCATAACAAAAAGCAGGTTGACTACCCTTTGAACGGCGAAGTGCTAGAAAATGTGAAACACCGTCCATACCTGGGCGTTGAATTAAGTGACCGCCCTTTCCTACAACATCACTGTCAAGGCTTCACAAACGCTTGGATTTATAAAGCGGAACCTAACCAATCATTAGTGCGCCCAAAACTTGAACATTTTTCAACAATCTGGAATCCTCAACAACAGACCCGAATTAAACAAACTGAACAGGTTCAATGTAACGCAGCAAGATTTGTAGCCGGAAAACCCCTTTAAAACGTAGAAGTGAAGACAATGATCAGGAATCGATACGACCCATCAGAGACACCAAAGGGAAAGAAACACAAACATGAAATAACTAGACCCTAATGGAAACACCAATAGCGGAAATTCAAAATGACAGTTACTTTCCCACAAAACGGTCAATTTGCTACCCAAAACAAAAATATAAGCGATACACACACTCAAAGACAAACCATAACAAAAATAAACTGCGACAGAAAAAGCGAATTGGAAGGTCAGTGAAACGATTTCCACTGGAGGGATTAAATCGAATTTACGGGTCTAACTTCCGTTGCGATTTAGACAAACAATTTTTTCAGCCCGCGTGAAGGCCTCCTAACTAATCAGTGCAACATATCCGAGAACACAAACACCAAACAACCACAGTAATGATACAACGGTGAGGGCTAGACAGCAAGACACCACTGAAATGCTGGATCAAAAGAAAACTAACACTCATCTACCAGACAGTGTAAACTCCATTATATCATCACTCCCGAGGCCATCTTCACAGCTACGGCGATAACGATCTGACGTGATCCTCCTATACAGAGTGGTCTGTGGGCTAGTCACGGTTCCTACCTCTTACTGGTCCAGCCCAGCACTCGTCCGATCTACAAGGCTGAGCAACGACTTGAAATTCATCCAACCCCACTGCATAGTGAACGCCTGTCAGCACTCCTTCTTCCCGAGGGCCATACCAGTCTGGAACGCCCTGCCAACCGACGTTGTAACCGCCCTAGGCCTGGACGCCTCCAAGTCAGCTTCTTTCTTTTTTCTTTCTTCCGTATTAACTTCCAGCCATGGAATACCAAGAATATATAATTCTTGTAAATCTTCTTGAGCACATATTTTTAACTTTAAAATTAATCAAAATATACACACGCGATGGTCGCTTAAAACTGTAGATCGTTTGGCGTCCTTGAAGAGACTATTTACAGCTGGTTGACTTCCTTAAAGAGACTATTAACAGTGGGTGGACACTGAATCTATATACATCCATCACCTTTATGCATTCTTTCTGTGTGAAGCCTATGTTGTTACTTTCGAAATTGGTTACTCCTTCTGAATCAGGTTTTCGTACCAAGTACAATCCAGGATCAATTTGACGATATTTAGTGTATTATTAAAAAGAGATTTCCACCGGGTTTCTCCTATATGAGATATTACGGTTGATTTGGCTTCAAAATATAGCTGTTTTCTCTGTATTAACAATGATAGACATGTTAACAGCATGTGTGTACTGTCTTCATTTTCAAGCCCGCAGCATCTACATAAAGCACTGACTGCCGAACGACTGAATTTCTGCGTATTTACTTGGAGTGGATAGGTACCAGTCAACATTCTACATTTGGTTATCCCTTTATGTACATCAGAAACCGTTGATTCCAGTGAAGACCAAACAGGATGTGTCTTACCAATACACAAGGAGTCAAGATTCAAATTTGCTAATGTTGATTTCTCCTTTGCCTCATCTTTTAACCTATTGGTCCAGAATATATTTATGGCCGTTTTAACCCTTGATTTCCAATTATCTTTAGTTGTGAGTTCTTGTTTTGAGACTTTCGGAGAAGGCAACTGATACTGACCCAAAACCTCTTGTACTCTTGCATAAAAACTCTGACTATTATCCAGATTAATGACTATCTATCGTTCGTTTAACTGCGATATAGTTTCATTTGTAGATGTAATAGATTGTACAAGGGGCTTAACTGGCGTTTGTATAATTCTGCTTCCAATGTCTTTATACTGTACACTTGTTTGTCGAAGAAAAAGCCCATAAGGGCTTATGTTAATTGTTGCTGCATGATGCTTCCACGCAGAGCTGAAACCGACTCGCACACGAGTACTGGTAAACCGCTAAGAGGATCTAAGCCTACCCAGGCAAAGCGGTGCGAGTCGGCCCGTCCATGCTAATAAACCCTATTGGTTTAATTGGGCTACATGGCTGGAGATGTCATTTCATCTCAAGGTCGGATAAAGGTCCCACAAAATTGGAAGCAACGTCTCCAAAATGACCTTTACAGTGTTGACGGGGACGTTAAACCTCAAATCAAACAAAACAAACAAAACTACATATTCGACAGTAAATAATTATTCTATGCCTATGTGGAAGATACCTTTATATAGTATACATGTTTGGCTTATGTCATCTCATCAGCCACTTCACACTTAACGATTGCAACCAGTTCTAACCTCCACAAGACCGTTGGGGAGTATTCTGTTGACGAACGGTTTTCGGAAATAAAAATGAAAAGTGATACAAAATCAGTTAAATTAGATTACTCAAATCGAATTATGAACTTATTAGTTTACAACAAATAAGTATGATAAAACGCCCATTTTAAAGCTGTCCTTCATGTCTCAAATTTTGCAATCCCTCCATGAAGCGTTTCAAAGACTTACGGGTATACGACATCAGCTTTCAAAAATATACAGACAATTTATACCCCACCCATACGAGGTGGAGTTCACAACTGTACTTGACGGACTTGCAACATGCTGATTAATGCTAAATTCTTGTGTGTCTTTCATGGCTAAATTCTTTTCCTTTCTTGGCTCTAGAATGAACATTTACAGAAGAATAGTTGTGATCTATTTGATGAATAAAGTCTATTTATGTTCTGTTCTGATATTCTTTTTGGTATTATGGATGTCAGGAAGGAATGCAACATTGAAGTCGCGCGCGCACAAAGACGCAAGCACATTGGTTTGGATCCGTTCTTTTGTCTGTACATTGGATGTAACGTTGCATTGAACCTTTTATTATTATTATTATTATTATTATTATTATTATTATTATTATTATTTATAATGATTTGCTTCTCTCTTCCATACATACAACATACTTAACATGTTCACATATACGAGGACTGTTCAAATATGAATGCAAGTAGAACGTTTTCTCATGCACTAATGCGATAATCACCTGGAAATAAATATCACAGCGTAGAAAAACATTTTACCTATACAGTGATACCAAACCTGTTAAAATCCATGCACTTTAGCCATGTATATCGTTCGATAAACACGGTCTACTCTTGTATACTAATGCAAAACATGGTTGGAAGAAGGTCAGAGTACGCCGTTGAAATACGGTCCTATATTAAGAATCGTTGTATTCTTGGTATACGGTGCAAAGACATTTTTTGATGAAATATGTTCGGTTTGTGGGCATAATGAAATGTCTTTTCCGACAGTTTTTCGTTGGTGTAAGAAATTCAGTTGTGGGCTAGGCTCAACAGAAGATGCACCACATGATCGTCGGCCGAAAAGAGCAACATCTGCCAAGATGGTTGCTAGAGTGAAAGAAATAGTTGCTACCGATGCACGATACACCACTAGGCAAATAGCTAGTATGGTTGGCATCTCATTAGGAGCAGCTCCTACAATTCTGAAACGGGATTTGAAAATTAGAAAGATCTGTGCTAGATAGATTCCCCATCTGTTGACAGATGAGCAGAAAAAGACAAGCGTTCAGTGCGCCAAGAAGTTGCTGGTAAACTTTCCAAATTACAATGCACGATCTTTCGTTAATTTCGCCACAGGTGACGAGACATGGGTTCACTTTTTTTAGCCAAAACGAAAGATTCAGAACAAAATATGGGCAACAAAGTATTGCAAAAGACCATGCATTGCAAAGTGGAACATGAGCTTCAAGAAGTAATGTATGCCATATTCTTTTCAAATCGGGGCCCTGCTATTCAGGTTGCTGTGCCTAAAAGCAAATCTGTAAATGCAAAGTTTTACAAGAATAAAGTTCTTCGAAAATTGAAGAAATATTTCAAAGAACGAAGACCCACAACTGGTTTGGCCAATGTCAGATTGCTACATGACAATGCGTCATCGCACAAGGCGTTCATTGTGCAAGACTATCTGAAGCAGGAAAAGGTTGTTGAATTCCCTCGCCCCGTATTCCCCTGACCTTGCCGCGTGTGACTTTTTTTTGGTTCCCGCGGCTGAAAAATACCTTTCTGGTCGAAAACTTGTACAGCGCAAATACCTCAGTTCTGCAATATTCCAGTGCCTTCATAGTATACCCCGAAAAGACTACCAAAATGCATTCAATGATTGGATCAGAAGACTGAAAGTTTGTATATCTGTTAAATGGGAATACTTTGAGGGGACAAAATAAATTTTTCATCGAAATCTATCACGGAATCATTTTTATGTGCTTAGTTGTTTCATATTTGAACAGTCCTCGTAAATCATTCTACTTTAGGAAGTGCAATTACTTCAAGATATCTTTACCCCAAATTTGATCTCAAATACATGTTTTTGATCTGTTTCCAAATTATTTGAATATTTTAATTTCTTAAGAACTTATTATCTATAGTTTGATAAAGGGATTTAAAAGAAGGAATATTTAAACTTAACTAAATGCAGAATAATTTAATTACTCATACTTTGTCTCGATTCTCACTTTGCGCAGGGACAATTCCGGAATTGTCTTTCGCAATGTAGGAATTCTTACTTTGCACAACAAAGTGAGAATTCTTACTTTGCGCAGGAAAATTCCGGAATTGTACCTATTTCTACTTTGCGCAGAACATAAATATACTGAACACCGTTTAATAACTAAAGAAATCAAAGCACTAACAGCACTTGTGAGTCTTTTGTCTCTGGGTGTAGGCTTGGGAAACGGGGACTAATCTTCAGGAAATCTGAATCATCGATTTTTGTTTCTAACTTGCAATACTCGTTTTAGCCCATACATCATTTGGGAAAGTTTTAGAACTGACCGGCTGCCAACTTCTCCAGCAAGTCGCATTCCGGAAAAGGTCAAGGTCAACAAAATATAATCAAATCTGCATCATGTTGTAATGTTATATTGTACTAAGTTGACTAAAATTAAGCGATTTATTAATGAGATAGAGTGCAGACAAGCCATTTTTGGCCCAAAATTGATTGTCTTTGAGGGCCTGTGACCTTGAAAAAGGTCAAGGTAACCAAAATTCATTTCAGGAAAGGCTGCGATTATTTGGAGAAAATTGGAAATTGGAAAACAATGAAATGACATCATAGACTTAGTCCATTTGACGATGATTGTTAGATGCAATGATAAATGTTAAAATCCATGTGAAACACTATATAAATAGGTATGCAATTACTGCTGTGCTTGCAGCAAAGTGGAATGTGTGCTGTAATTCTTAATTGATTTTTTCTTTCTGTATTCTATATTTCCTTTTTGTAATGTCCTATTTCCTGGGAGACGGCTTGAGGTGGACGGTTGCTTGAGGACTTGGCCGTTGACCCACAGTCAGATGCTGTCAGCGGTTGGGGCGATCTCACAAGTACTGGTATCTAAGACTGTCCAGTAACAGTAAATGTAACTGACCGGCCCTACATAACTTTAGCTGTTGGTTAGGCCGCAAAACTACAAGATATAACATACAGATGTAACGTTCATTAATAATAACACAGTTTCCGCTTATCTTTGCACGCATTATAAATCAATACTCTTCTTTTTGTGGTGGTGGGGGGTGGGGGTGTTGAATGACTGCATCATTGAGGCGATTATACAGGGCACACTTAACATCTTGTGTGTGTGTGTGTGTGTGTGTGTGTGTGTGTGTGTGTGTGTGTGTGTGTGTGTGTGTGTGTTTTATACGTCCGTTTGAAAAACGGTCGTTTTATGTAATGCCCCCGGGCGTCCGTCCGTCTATCCGTCCGTCTGTCGGTAAACTTTTCGTTTCCGGATAACTCCTCCTACAGTTTACTTCCGATCAAGCTGAAACTTCATACATATTTTGACCATGATGTGGGTAGCGCATATTGTTTGGAGGTTACGGTCCAGCAGATATTAATAGAGTTATGCCCCTTTGATTTTTTTTAACTTTTCGTTTCCGGATAACTCCTCCTACAGTTTACACCCGATCAAGCTGAAACTCCATAAATATTTAGACCATGATGTGGGGCAGCGAATATTGTTTCGAGTTTACGGTCCACCAAATAATAATAGAGTTATGCCCCTTTGAAATTTTTTGGCAACTTTTCGTTTCCGGAAAACTCCTCCTACAGTTTACATCCAATCAAGCTGAAACTTCATACATAGTTAGATCATGATGTGGGGCAGCGCATATCATTTTGAGGTTACGGTCCACCAAATATTAAGAGTTATGACCCTTGGAATTTTTGTAAACTTTTCGTTTTCGGATAACGTCTTCAACAGTTTACATCCGACCAAGCTGAAACTTCATACATAGACCATGATGTGGGGCAGCGCATATTGTTTCGAGATTACAGTCCACCAAATAATAATAGAGTTATGCCCCTTTGATTTTTTTAAGCTTTTCGTTTCCGGATAACGCCTCCTACAGTATACATCCGATCAAGCTGAAACTTCATACATAGTTAGACGATGATGTGGGGCAGCCCATATTGTTTTGAGGTTAGGTCCACCAAATAATAATAGAGTAATGCCCCTTTGAAATGTTTTGTGAACTTTTTGTTTCCGGATGACTCCTACATTTTACATCCGATTTAGCTGAAACTTCATATAATTTTATAATTAGACCATGATGTGGGGCAGCGCATATTGTTTCGAGGTTATGGTCCACCAAATAATAATAGAGTTATACACCTTTGAAAAATTCTGTAAACATTTTGTTACTGGATAACTCCTCCTACATTTTAGATCCAGTAATGTTGAAACTTTACATACAGTAGAACCATGATATGGATCAGTGCATATTATTTTGAGGTTATGGTTTTCCAGATATTACCAGAGTTATACCCCTTTCACAGATTTTTCTAAATATTCCATTTCCGGATAACTCCTCTTACATTTTACATCTGATGAAGCTGAAACTTTACATATAGTAAGACCATGATGTGGAACAGTGCATATTATTTTGAGGTGACAGGCCGAAATATTATCAGAGTCATTCACCTTTCACATATTTTTCTAAACATATTTTGTTTTCAGATAATGCCTCCCACATTTTACATCTGATAAAGCTGAAACTTTACGTATAGTTAGACTATGACGTGGAGCAGCGCATATTATTTCAAGGTAAAAGTCCACCACTTATTGCCAGAGTTATACCTTTATTATTTTGAGGTTATGGTCCGCCAAATATTACCGACCATGAAAAGTTGTTGGAGACAGGTAGTTTGAGCAATTTAGGGTTATTAATAGTGCCAGGTAAGGATATATGGAGCACATACTGTTTCTTGGTTACATTCCACAAACCCAAACTTGTACATTTTGTCAGTATATATATTCTTCATCTTACTAATTGCCACGGGCGTATAATGTCCCGCTTGCCGCGCGCTTGTTCTTTTTTTGTAAAAGGTATCAGAAAACGAAATGACATTATGTCAACCCTCGATGTCTCGAATTGTCCCAATCTCGAGAAAATTTCCATGGACCCCAAAGGTGTTCGAGCCATTGACGTTCGACTTTGGGTAGCGGAAAACAGAGAGAGAGAGAGAGAGAGAGAGAGAGAGAGAGAGAGAGAGAGAGAGAGAGAGAGAGAGAGAGAGAGAGAGAGAGAGAGTGGGGGAACCGACTGCAAGATAGAGAGATGGATACGATTTCAGGAAAGTTGCATTTTAGTATACATAGTACCCATGCCATTCTGGTCTACAGAGCTGTTATAGTACTCAATAAGCAGGTTGGGGCTCAAACGTCCACTATAAACCCAAACTTTATATAGAGGCGATTCTAATGAGAATATACAACATACATTTTTATTATGAAATAGGAGTGCCCCACCCCCTAAATCATCCACAAATATTTGTTATAAGGAGCTATCAAGGAAAATGTTTACAGGGACTCAAGAATGAGTCCGAATCCACCATGGTGAAAGAGCCATCGGTTTTCCACGCCTATGTAATTTTGACCCCATTAAACCCCACATTTTGTAGTTAAACTGGAGTTTACAGGGACATATATTATTTTTCTTACTTCTGCTCAAAAACATAGATTGTGAGTACTCCTGAGTACTCGCCGATGCGGTTCTAACCAGTTCCCACAACTACAAAAATGTGAAAAATATCAGAATTTTTTATCTAAAATATTCCTCTTGGTGGTAAAACTTCCAATATATTTGAATAGGCGTATTTCCGTAATGAGTCATGAAAAGCCCACTTAACCTACATAGAACAAGAAGAACAAAGCCACAATAATGCTCAGTGACCACTAGGCAGTAATCAGTGTACCTGACCAACAAAAACTTTAAATACAGAAACAAGAATATTTCTACAACCCCGAAGTCTGCTTAATTAAAACATATAAAGTTTTTTCAGTCCTCGAAAAGCGGTTCTCACACATCATGTTTACAAGGTCAGTATAATGAACACCCCTACAAACCCCAAGTTTATATAGAGAAAACTGGGGTTTACAGGGGCATATATTATTTTTTCTTATTTCTGCTCTACAACATGGCTTGTGGGTAATCGCTAGAACCGCCGCAATGAGCACCAACAACCTATATTATGAGTATAGTTAAGAAAAAATATTACAAATTTTCATCAGAGAAGTATGTATAAAATGCACTATGTTTCATGGGTGTGTTATGGTAATCTGAGAAAATTCTATATTTAGATTAACAGGAAAATAAATTCATATTTAAAATCACATAAATTCCGGGGAAAGGGTTAACTGTCAGCACTAAATAGATTTGAAAAAGCTAATCCTAAGCTACAAAGACACGCCTATACAAATGCATTGTAAACTTTACCGCCAAGAAAACAATTAAAATTCAAATTCAAATTTTATTCAGATTGCTAAATATATTTTAGCGCATCTCACATAAAACAAAAAATTTATGATGAAAAATTGAAGGGGTCAGTGCAACAAGGGACCTAAGTCCACTTGTCATAGTTTTGAGAAAAACACGATTTTAGTGAATTTTCCACTTGGTGGATATTGGGTTGATCTTTTGCATTCTAATATTATATTTGGACTAGCATATGCAAAAAATGCAAGTGTATATTCATGAAAGCCTTTTATGCGCTTTTTATAGCGATAAATGCTGTTTTTGGCAAATCTATTTATGCAAAAAGGGACCTAACTCCACATGGGTTTAGGACCGTTGTTGCATTGAAACATTGAAAAAGCAGTGTTTGCACCATATTATGGTCATATTTGGCACAAAAACCACTACTTGCGTAATAAAGGCAGGATGATTCGACCAAAGCTGTGGCCTCTAGAGTAATAACAAGGTGTTTCTATTATTTGACCTACTGACCTACTTTTTGACCTGACATGACCCATATTCGAACTTGACCGAGATATCATCAAGACAAACATTCTGGTAAAGTTTCATGAAGACTGAAGCAAAATTGTGGTCTCTAGAGTCTTTACGATGTAAATGTTGACGACGCACACCACACGACGCACGTACGACGGACAAAAGGTGATCACAAAAGCTCATCTTAAGCTTTGCTCAGGTGAGCTTAAAAGAAGGAAACATCCTACAGGCATATTGGCACCAAAACAGCCATTGTTATTTAGGTAACAACATTAGAACACACGTTTAAGGTAGAAGTAAATCAAAGATCATGAATCGATACAATTAACTTACTCCACCCATCAAAGACACCAAAGGGTACGAAACACAAACATGAAGCGACCAGACCATGATGGAAACCTTAACAAAGAGAGGCCATAAGGACAGTTACTTTCCCACAAAATGGCCAAATGGCCATCCAAAATAAAAAGACACAAGTGATACACACAGTAAGTAACAAACAACAACATAAATAAACCGCCACAGAAGAACGGCCTTGGAACGGTCAGTGGAAAGAATTCCACTGGGGGGGGGGGGGGGGAGGGGGGCTTAAATCGATTTTACATGGCCATAATCCTCGCCCTTACCTCTGTCGCGGTATACACTAATTTTGCTTAGTCCGCATGAAGGCTTCCTAACTCATCAGAGTAACATCTCCGAGAACATACAAATCAAAAACTACAGAGATGAAACAAGGTTGAGGACTCTACAGCATACAACAACAGAATTGCTGGAGCAAAAGAAAACCAACAGTTAGACTCCGAAGGGCCCGACCAAAGACGGAGCATCAGGCGCCAACCTAATATATAATAATAAAGAATACTAAAATTAAATTCCATTTATGTTTTTACGCTGGAACCGTCATATAATCTTAGGCCCGACCCACCGGTGTGCAGTCAAAGAGGGAAGCAAAGTTGCCAACCGTGATTGGGTTAACCACCATGCATGCAGCCTGTTTTATAACATTTATGTTGTACCTAATCTTTATATATCGACGATTTTACGAAATTGGGTACTAAAGTAATTACAGGCGTGTATTTTTTCTAAATTTATATACTAAGTCACCATAGAATTCGGGTTTCGATAAGCCTTGTCGCAGAAGTGTTTTAAGTCCAACATTGAATTTTGAAATCAAATCAGAATGGCGTCTATAAAACTTAGAATAGGCTTTACGTAGTTTATGATACCGATACCCCTGATTAAGAAGTTTAGCGGTAAATAATTTATTACGAGTGTTGAAGTCGGATACATTACTAGACACTCTAGCGAATCGAATTAACTGCGAAATATAAACCCCGTACGATGCCGCACGAGGAACAATCTCGAAATCAAAATCATCACGTTTATCATAAATTTTGCAAGAAACAAATCCATCTACAATGGATAAATGTAAATCCAAAAAGGGGGCCTCGGTATCAGAGGAATTTGCCTTGTTTAACTGAAGTTCTAGGGGATAAATCTGAGTGATCAAACCATCAAAGTAAGCACTGTCGATATTTAATGAATCATCTTAATATCTAGAAGTAGAGTTAGATGTTCGTTCCTCGTTGTATAACAACTGCTTGTTTGTATTCTATGACGGCTCCAACGTAAAGGCTTATTGAGAATTAGAGAAATAATGTTGGTTGGTGCCTGATGTTCTGTCTCTGGTCGGGCTCATCGGAGTCTAACTGTTGGTTTTCTTTTGCTCAAGCATTTCAGTGGTTTCTTGCTGTCGAGTCCTCACCGTTGTCTCACCTCTGTGGTTCTTTGATTTTTGTGTTCACGGAGATGTTGCACTGATGAGTTAGGAGGCCTTCATGCGGACTGAACAAATTATTTGTCTAAATCGCGACGGAAGTAAGGGCGAGGATTGTGGCCACGTAATATCGATTCAAGCCCCCCAGTGGAAATCTTCCTCTGACCGTTCCAAGGCGGCTCTTCTGTGGCGATTTATTTATGTTGTTGTTTGTTACTTACTGTGTGTATCACTTGTGTCTTTTAATTTTGGATGGCCATATGGCCATTTTGTGGGAAAGTAACTGTCCTTATGGCCTTCCTTTGTTTAGGTTTTCATTATGGTCTGGTCGCTTAATGTTTGTATTTCTTTCCCTTTGGTGTATTTTATGGGTGGAGTAAGTTAATTGTATCAATTCCTGATCTTTGCTTTACTTCTACTTAAAAGCTTCAATAATTTCAGATTGGTTATCAATGGAAAGCGACAACATGCAGTTCATCACAATACAAGAACAGATCAGCCACAAGAGGTGCGCAATTCGTACCCATCGGAATACCAAAATAAGCTGCAGCTTTCCGTGCAACAAAGGTCCTATCTGCTTTAAAAGGATGGATTGGCAGTACAATGGATATAATTCGCTTTAGAAACCTTTTGTTTATGAATAATTGTAAGACATCATTACAAAAAAGCTTATTTTGCCACAATAACCCGGACAGAAATTTACCGAACTATGTTTGTGCAACAAAAGTCCCAACTCCATGACAACATGAGTGTTTATTTTTTAATTTCTCGCTGACAACAACGCATAACTAGAGGATATTTTAGTCATTACCTTAGTAAGGCACACATCCTTCTAGAAAACAATAAAATTCACATTCACTAATGTGTTTTAATCACCTTATTCTAAAATCAAAGCGCCAAAAGGCACTGAAATGACAGATTCTGTGAAAAACCAGTGCTTCAGCTGAATTGCACGACCCACCGGATGCTTTTAGCTTTATGAGTGTAACCATATATGGGTATGGCGGCCATTTTGGTCATGTGACCTGGACCTAAAACGGCTCCCCCAATAAATGCGCCTTATCGTAAGGAGCAAAAATATATATCTTATACTTTAGTACTGTATTCTGAATGGTTTGCAGGATAAAATGCATTCTCACTTTTCCAATACAAAAGCATATGTGTCAAAGTTAGACCTAGGCACAAAGAAGGCCAAGGTCAACCCAGTGTCACCATTTTAGCAATTTATGATGGGCCTACGTCCCAGATGCTATTTATCAAGTTTCATGGAAATCTGCCCAGTGGTTCTGGAGAAGACTATTTTTGAAGGGTTTTTACCATATATGGCTTGGCGGCCATTTTGGTCATGTGACCTGGACCCCATGAGCAAATTTTGGTTTCCCCCATCCCATATAGGCCCCATATGAAATTTGACTTCAATCGGCCCAACGGTTTCCGAGGAGAAGCAGTTAGAAAATTTTCACATTTTTCGCCTCGGCGAGGCTATACTAAATGGAATGTAATACTTCGCAAATTCATTGGTTAGATCTCATTGATATCTATCAGTATGCCAAAAATTGTTTAAATATTCCAAGCGGTTAAGTCACTATCACCAATTTTCACAAACGGGTCACGGACGGACAGACAGACAGACCATATATGGTTTGGCGGCCATTTTGGTCATGTGACCTGGATCCCATGAGCAAATTTTGGTTTCCCCCATCCCATAGAGGCTTCATATGAAATTTGACTTCAATCGGCCCAACGGTTTCCGAGGAGAAGCAGTTCGAAAATTTTCACATTTTTCGCCTCGGCGAGGCTTTACTAAACGGAATGTAATATTTCGGAAGTTCATTGGTTAGATCTCATTGATATCTTTCAGTATGACAAAAATTGTTTAAATATTCCAAGCGGTTAAGTCACTATCACCAATTTTCACAAACGGGTTACGGACGGACAGACAGACTGACAGAATGACAGAATGACACGGTGATTTTAGGGCACTCTTAGAAAATCGACCGTCGGTCGCTTTTCTGCGGGTCGTGCAATTCAGATTTACTTTCTTAAGTGATAAGGACAATGGCGCTGGAGTGCTGATTTTTAGTTTAGTTCACAAAACTGAGGTGAATCGGCTGTTAACACTTTCATCTTCATTTTACTTGGACATTATAAATAAAACAGCATGCAAATGACTACCCAGCAGGCACACGTCGCTAGGGCAACGTCAAATCAACGTCGATGCAACGTCATGACGTTGCACCGACGTTGATGTGACGTCACAATTACGTCATGTGTCTGCTGAGATAGTTGCCAGTTTTGTGACAACACATAGCCGCAACTTTCTTGTAAAAGCTTACACTTGTTGACTGAGATGGTCAAGAATCTGCCTTATGTCGTGCGCTACAATAAAGGAAAACACTTTTTGTGCGATGTTTGAGGTTTTGCGGCATGTGACTAATTATTTATCACAACATTGTGCTTACATATTCAGTTATTTAGACCTATACAACAGAATTGGACAGTGATAACTATTAGGAGTTTATTATTGCTGGCTTGCTACCGTACGTTGGATTTTCTAGCGTCACGTACTTCGCATTTAATTAGGTCATGTAAGTGTTATGAGTCTGTACCATTTCAGCCCTTTATAGCCAAGTACAGATACCTACAGATGCAAACAGTGTAGAACCTGGTGAGATGGCTCATAATGATACACCGCATTCGGTTCTACGTGGTTTGACATGCTATTGACGACTATTGACTAGACACCCAATTTACATGTGTAGAATGGACGCGTACAAATTCGGTGACTGAAGAGTGAACTGGAGAAACTCGTGGGTTGAAGGGGTAAAATCTTAACCTGGCCTGTTAACTGTTGTGTGCGGGTCAGGACCAGACAAAGCGGCTTGGTCGATAATCAAAAGTTAAATACAGCTTAATTATTATACGGTCTATTTTCTTTATTTTTCAAAGTTTATCTAGATACTTAAATGGTGTGCACTGATTGTAGCTCTATACATATTGTTTTGTTTTGTTTTTCTTTTCTAAAAATATACAAAGGTACTTTAATGGCGTATTGATACAAATATAATTAATCATAACCCATTTTGTACTGAATGTAATATTATCACTTATCTGACGAAGATTTCATTTCGAAATCCCGGTTCAAAATTAAGGGGCGTCAGCTAGAAATATAGGAATTAATTTAGGAAAAAAATGGGCTAACTTTCGACAACAGTGAAGCCCGCAGTGAAGGCCGTGGTTAGACGCCGCCTCCAAGATTCGCCAATGACCCATTATGCGGTCGTCTGTATAAAATGGGAACTTTCCTTATGCATATTCAATTAACTTTTCCCGTTTTGTTTGTAATTTAAGAAAGATCATTTTTGTATTTTGATTACAAATGAAACAAAGCATGTAATCAAAATGCGGAAATAATGCCATGAGAAATTAGTTTTGAGACAGCGAGCATGAAAAGTCAACAAACAACGGACTATTTGCGCGGAGTCATATTTCAAAAGTAGTGGAAGCCGGAAGTTCGGACGTTAAAATTGTAAACATGCAGCACGACGAAGAATGACAGAAAGAATCTGTCATTAAAAAACAACCGCTCTTGAACTTCTGTGATCCAAGGCTCACATGACATTTGTTTGGGCAACAAAGGTCCTAAATCCATGGGTGGAGTTAGGCCCCTTGTGCAATTTTTAAAAGCTGTTTTTACCTCCTAAAAAGAAGAATACCTTTATGTAGGGGACTTAATCTGGTGGGAAAAATTATCTTCTAAATTACAAAGGGCCTATCTCCATTTTTACCAAAAATGGATTTAGGTCCCTTGTTGCACTGACCCCTTCAATTGTAATATTTTTTCTTATTTCTGCTCTAAAATATAGATTTTAGTATCCACAATGGATTAAAATATAGATTACGGGTACTCGTTAGAACCGCCTCATCTCAAAATATAGATTCTGGATACTCGTTAGAACCGCCTCGATGAGGCGGTTCCAACGAGTACCCGCAATCCATATTTTAGAGCAGAAATAAGATAAATAAGGTATACCCCTATTCAACCCAGTTTTAATATATAAAAGTTGGGTCCAAGGGGGTCGAAATTATAAAGGCGTGTTTTCGTCATGTTATAAAACGTTTTGAAGCTCAACACAGTTGAGCATGACATTGATATTACTCAAAAACTTTATACCAAAAAAAAAAAAAAAAATAATAATAAATTGCCATCACGTGAACAAGTCCTAGCAATGAAAACACCTCTAAATCCCACTTTATATAGAGAAAACTGGAGTTTACAGGGGTATACATTAGTTTTCTTATTTCGCCTCTAATAGATAAGGGTGAGGGTACTCGTTAAAACCGCATTGAACCGCCACAACGCGGTTCCAGCGAGTACCAACAACCGTTGAAAAATAATCATTTTAGAGTTATGAAAGAATGCACTATGTCACACGGGTACGGTTTGAAGCTCAAGGCAGTTGAGCATGAAATTAATACTACTCATTATCAAAATTTTTGTATTTACATGTAATACTACTCATAAACATGATACCAAAGATAGATTTCTTTGCATTACCGTATCATCGAGAAGCGGTAGTAGTTCTGTTCGTAAATATTAAAATGCCAACAATTTTTAGCATTGTAATATTTATGAGTCGGCTTTTTTGTCCCCGTAATGGGTAATATTCCCGTAAGGGGTAATGGGGCCTTGTAAATCGTGCTCGGCACAAATATTTAAGCCCCTGGTACAAATCCTGCGGAAATTTTGCAGCTTATGTATTTCAACATGGAAGTAGTTCGAATTACATCTCATTTGATATGTTTTGCACAGCCCGGCTGAAATGCCTTCATTTGGCAGTAGAAAACAGGTCAAAACAGAAATATCTGACTACCTTCCTTAGGGAGAAATTAAATTAAAAATCGATCGCTTGCCGTTTCATGTCCACACCTAAGTTTCTTGATGCAGAAATGAAAAGTTGTTGAGAAAAGCATTGCCATGTTTACAAAGTTGACTATTTCTTGACACATAATGTCACGTAAGGCAGGCCTGAAGTTCCCGAAAGGATTTTGAGTGCCTACTCGCCGGCTACCCCTTACGAGTTTACCAGGCGTGTTTTACCCGACAATGAAGTTAAATGACATCTCAAGCCCTACCGCCCAGAGAAACTGCTAGGGTTAAAGGAACAGTCCGACTCGCACCACTTTTCCTAGGCAGGCTTAGACCTTCTAAGCGGTTTACCAGTAAAGCACCATGCAGCTCAGTCTATTTCTCCAAGTCCCGACAGGCGGGGCCCGTATGTCTGGGTAAACTCCAACATTTGGGAAAGAGCTTACCAACAAGATCGCAAGATCGCAATCTGGATCTGATCTACACTGTTTGGGCTTTTTTTCAAACAAAGATAGATAACCGCAACTATTTTACTTGTAACAGCGCTACATGGTTATACAGTTTAGCTTAGAACGGAACCCGGCAAGGCACATGCAGATTTTATCCCAGCCAGCAAACAATGCCGGGCCAACGTCGGGCCGATAGCGATACGCTGTTGCGGGCTGGCAGGGATTTTTATATCTTGTGCACACGAGATAATATCTTGTTCGTACAACTTACTTTCTTGTTCAGACAACATATTATCTTGTTCGCACAACTTGTTCGTTTTGTTTGTCTGATTTGAGGTTAAACGTCCCCGTCAACACTATCTTGTTTGCACAATGTATTATCTTGTTCGCATAACATAATGTCTTGCTTTCACAACTTATCTTGTTCGCACAACATAATATCTTGTTTGCACAACTTGCTGTCTTGTTCAGACAACATATTATGTTGTTCGCACAACATATTGTCTTGTGCGAGCAACAGACTATCTTGTTCTCACGGCATATTATCTTGTTCGCACCACATAATATCTTGTTCGCAAAACTTATTATTTTGCTTGCACAACATATTATCTTATTCGCACAAAATATTGTTATCGCCTCCGCCCATCGGGGCTTGGAGAAATAGATCGGGCTGCATGATGCTTCCACGCAGAGCTGAAACCGACCACACATGAGTACTGGTAAACCGTTTAGAAGGACTAAGCCTGCCCAAAGAGGTGAGAGTCAGACCGTCCAATGCACATGAGCCTTTTGGTTTCATGGCGGGGACATTAAACCCCAATTCAAACAAACAAACAAACAAACAACATATTGTTCACACAACGTATTATCTTGTGCGAACAACGTAATATCTCGTGTGCGCAACATAATATCTTCTTCGCACAACATAATATCTTGTTTGCACAACTTATCTTGTTCGCACCACTTAATGTCTTGTATCATGTTTACACAACTTATTATCTTGATTGAACAACATGTAGACGCTCACTGTTGTTTTTTTTGTTTTTTTTTTTTTTATCTTTATCCAAGCTGTTTATTTCATTAAGCAAATTTATGGATAGACTTCACCTTACGATCGGCCCCCGCCTATCGGAGCTTGAAGAAATAGATGGGCTGCATGATGCTTCCGCGCAGAGCTGAATCTGACCGCACACGAGTACTGGTAAACCGCTTAGAGGATCTAAGCCTGTCCAGGCAAAGCGGTGCGAGTCGGACCGTCCATACTTATAAACCCTATTGGTTTCATTTAGCGACAGGGCTTCAGATGTCATTTCATCTCAATGTCGTATAAAAGTCCCACAAAAATGGAAGCAACGTCTCCAAAATGACCTATACAGTGTTGACGGGGACGTTAAACCTTAAATCAAACAAATCAAACACCTTACGACAGTGGTCATCTTTAAAGGACATTTTCTCCACTATTACTTAGTATGTTCTCGTAATATTTATATCAAATTAAAGGTAAGCGGCGAAGTTTTTATCAAACTTATGTGATGTTTATTTGTTTCAACTGATTTTTGTTATGATTAAAAACAATGAAAATAAAACAAAAATACTTTTATGGATTCATAACATATCAGACAGCTCGAAAGGGCCCTTTTTCTCAGAAAAGATCAACAATTTTCCTTTAAAAGTCAACTCCGTCAATGCACAAACTGTTCCGAGACGACAGAGCGACATGGTGTGGAAACGACAAATGTTATGGTTACTGGCCGAATCGGTGCACCGTGTGGATAAGTAAACTGATCGGCTCAAAATTACCTAAAAGTGTCTTGACTGGGCCGTTAAACGGCAAAACAAATAAACAAGTAGATGATTGGAATATACGTCAGTGTTGTTGGTTAAATGTGTAAAGGATGAAAAATTTTCTGGTCCTTTGGGACCATTGAGTTCATTTGGTATCATTTTGAAAATAGAGTTCTGCTTAAGCCGGTGCTAGAGGGCGTGGCCGGTGTTGCACATTTCAGTACTGGTCATGAACAGACTCAATAAAACTGAGTCTGCTATTTTCGTTTATTTGGTGTATCCCTTGCTTCCAAAGGATCTAACTTCAGAACTTATTTCTAAAGATATCTGCCTATTTAACTGTGCCACGTTTTTCAACTTTCAACTACGAGTTGAGAAGAATGGGTGAATATGTGAAATGAACTTCTACGTGTTCTAATAAAAGGGGGGGGGGGGGGGGGCGAGAATTGCATTAAATTTCTTGGTAATCTTAAAATTATTTCAGTACATCTATTAAACTTCATTGCTGTGTGGGTTTCTCATAATTTTGTGCCTGTAGTAGCATTGTACGAATAGAATTGCTTTTGGCTGTGCAAAAACGCCGCTATTAACCCTTATCTTGCTGAATATTCATTTAAGCCACACCCATTTCTCTCTATCATCCAATCAAATTACTTGATGTAATTTATTGCTACAAATTCATAAACTGAATGTCAAACAGTGTAGATCCTGATCAGATGGCTTCTTCGGAAGCCATCTGATCCGGATGTACACTGTTTCCAAAGATAGGGGTTGTCGTGAACAGCAAGATAAGGGTTAAACGCGGACCTCCAGTATGTTTATGACTGTGTTCATCATCGAAGACTACAATTTGCGTTTTGGTTTCTATCATACGGGGAATCGGTTTCTACTTGATATTTCCTTACATTGTAGTATGTCTGACTTAATATCTATTTATCTTTTCGTTATTCGATGGAAGAAATCTCAGTATTGGAAGAGATGGTGGTGACATTGACGCAGGAGTGTGGCAATGTATACTGCACATTTCTTCTTCTTCTTCTTCTTCTTCTTCTTCTTCTTCTTCTTCTTCTTCTTCTTCTTCTATTGAATCTTATGTCGATTACTAAATCTCGTTTAAAGTTTACACGTGTAGCTTTTAAAAAATCTCAGAAAGCCATCCCTAGACGCGCTCTAAACAGTTCTGAGTTGTGCAGTAAAAAAATGTTGCCCCGTGTCGACACTGGCTGCAAAACTGGATTACGGTAATCATATCTGGGGAGGAAATCACGGCGACCATACTGGCATTAACCACCCGCCACCATTTTTATACCCAAAATTCAAAAATACTTATTAGAAACCATATTACCTCTGATAGGTGATGTGATCTTATAGAAATCAGAAACCTTAACTTCCTTGTACCACATTCATGGACACAGTACCATATGAACTCCTTTTTCCACCCCAGAACTATTAGATATTAGAATTCTCTTCCTTACAGTGCCAAAGCCAGTTCTAGCCTAGGAGAATTTACTGCTGGACTGACCACCGTCAAATTTTAAGCTCCAATATGTTCTTATGTTTTAAATTTCAGTTATTTTAAAATCATCATTTTCACGTCATATCATTCATCTTACTCAATTTTCATGTTCATCTTTTTCTTGCTGTTCGCCTCCCAGTTATAATCAGCAATTGATTATTAAGACTGGGGAACAATCTTTGTAATCTTAGTAAAATGACCTTATTTCATTCTTTCAAATTTTAATTTTTGTTCCAAAAAGAATGTCGACAAAATTGAGAAATTTCAGGAAAGGGCTCTGCGTTTTGTTTACGAGGATTATTATAGGACCTAGGATGAGCTGGTGGCTAGAACAAATCCGCCTGCCTTGCATATAAGACGCATAAGGACGGTAAGAAGTCTTTTCGCTATGCAGCTCCAGTACTGTGGAATTCATTACCTGATTCTTTAAGAACTACAACTGATTTTAATAAATTCAAATCTCTTATCTCCCACTGGAATGGTAAAAATTGTAAATGCTCTGTCTGTGATATAAAAGTTTAAGTCCATAGGTCCTCACAGTCTGGTCTTCAACGTAAATCTATGTTATGTGTTTTTTTTTTTTTGCTTAGCTTTTGTGTACCATGCATGCAATTAGCGTGTCATGTTAGGTCTCCGGCGAGTTTAGACTGTCCGTACAGCTGGGGATCAACATTATTGTACCCGTACCTTGGTTAGAGTTTAGCTTTTTTGTATTTTGTTAGTTGTTTGTAATTGTTTTTCTTTGTCTATGTGCTTATTTCTATGTCTAAGCTATGTATGTGATCTTATTATATGTGCCTTCAATTATCTTAAGCTTATTTTATGCTTATCTTATTTGATAGCAAACACACGAAGTGTTTGCTTTACTGTAGAGAGACTGGAACAACATACTTAGGCACCCAAATCTCGCCTGGAATCTCGTTCAATTTCTCGCGATAATCCGCCATCTTTACAGAGTTCATGAGAATTGTATTCCTATCCAAAAAATGCTTCTCAAAACCAAAAGGAGTTAAGACCTATTACAACAGAAACACAAAATGCGCCGAAATAATTTTAAAAAGCTGTTTTCGAAGACCGATGCATCAAACGCTGAAGTTTGGTCGCGGGAAAGTTTCGAAACTACGTCACGCGTTTAAATTAACTGAAACGTACCGCACTGAGCCGCAAATGTTAGACGGTAAAACCCAGTACCGCGACTGGACCAACGAGTAACCGGAGCATATGCCGAAGCATTTACGGAACTTCTCGGTAGGGTGGAAAGCGCTTCTCGTCTGGCCAAGCAATTAAAACTTTTCGCAAACTATCACTCAGGGGTATAAAATAAAGCCCTGGGAATTGTATGAGACACAATGAGCTATCTGGCTACCTGTGGATTTCTACCTTCCCAAGATTTACAAAATGATGATAAGCCCCAAATCTATAGTATAACGCTAGTGCTTCAGGGTACTTTAAAGTGTCCACGCTGCAAATTAACTGAGTTGGTAATATAGGAATATAGATAGATAGGGTTGTAAATGAGTGTGTTTGCTCTAAAGGCAGTGCCTTTATTTCATATTACTTTGTCTGTGTGCTAATGTCAATACTGCTTCCCATCTGTATGTTTAAATGCATGCTTGTTTAATTTTGCATTGAGTTTATTTTTGCTGAGTTGTTCGGAGGGTATGCATCCCCCAGAGCAAATCTGACCTATTTAAACATCTTTGTACCTTTAATCGCGGACCAATCATGGTATTGATGGGTACGAGCTTTAATTAACCAATTCTTTTACCAAACAGCTGATTTACACTATGTTAACCATATACTATTGTAGCGTGTACCGGGTCGTCCACGAAGTCAAGCAACGCGGTCACCCATCCAGGTACTAACCGCAATCTCCGTTGCTTAACTTCGTGAATAAGCCAACCACTCTACCTGCGTCGCTAAAAGAGCCGGCTCCTACAGCAAGGCTGTAGAAGTGGTATTTATCCATAACTGTTACATTTCTCCCCCTCATCTCTTGACTTCGTCCCGAAGTCACACATGCCTCACAAGGCTAAACCCGAGGGCGGAGTCTATGCAACAAACCAGCGGCACTGTTTTCATCCCACCACTGCCACCAATGTAGCGTGTACCGGGTCGTCCACGAAGTCAAGCAACGCGGTCACCAATCCAGGTACTAACCGCAATCTCCGTTGCTACGAGTTGACTTAGGATCAGCAGTTTGACGATTCGGCAAGTCGTAGTACCAGTGGTATAGAAATAATGAATCAAGTAGACCCTAGTGCAGCCTCGATTTGGGAACGTAATCGGCAAGCCGACATGTTCTCGAGAACTGTGCAAATTTGCCTGCCACCATGGTAAGCCCACTGTTAAAGCTAATCTATTGGGTCGCAATATCGGCACCAAACTCCCCTTTAATATTTCAGATTAAATAGCACCTCGAATTATACAACTAGAGCGAGCAGATCGCCCATTTATTCAAGGTCAGCTTTGTATAAATTGTGGGTGGGGTATGTTAAGACAGATCTAGGCGTCCAGGCCTAGGACTAAGAAAGTTGTTTTATTTAAAGAGAGTCTATTGAAATTTAAAGACTGTCTGTTAATTTAAAGACTTTCTGTAAATTTAAAGACTATCTATCAGCTGTTTGGTAAAAGATTTGATAATCATATCGTTAACTGTGTCAACAAGGCAAACAAAATGCTCGGACTTGTGAACCGCACATTCACCTACATGGACAAGGAAATGTTCCTTCCCCTCTACAAAACACTAATACGACCCCATTTAGAGTATGCCACAGTGGTTTGGTCACCATATATGAAAAAGGATATATTTCTGATTGAAAACGTACAACGGCGTGCAACAAAGCTGGTTAAGGCTATAAAGAATTTTAGCTATGAAGAAAGAATGAAACACTTAGGTTTACCTACATTAACATACAGAAGGGCTCGCAATGATGTTATCCAAGTTTATAAGATAATGCAGAAAATAGACAAGTTGGAAGTAAATACCTTTTTCAAAATGTCATCGGAAACGAGAACAAGAGGGCATAATTACAAGCTATCTAAACAACAGAATAGGACAACTCAGAGGGCGAATGTTTTTTCTCAAAGGGTGATTAACCCTTGGAATTCACTGCCAATGGATTGTGTTAACAGCGACTCTCTCAACAAATTCAAGTCTTCTCTAAACGACGCTTGGAAAGACCACCCCCAGAAGTTCAGCTGTACATAATATAACCTACCTGCGCACACCCAAACAGTTTTATTGATTTTAACCCAAGAAGATGATTGGCAGCTATGATGGGCCACTACAAGCAGTGATGCTTAAATGAAGGTCTCGGGAACCCTTGAAAACCCTTGAAGTCAAAACAAATAAAATATGAAAGTGACATAAAACAAAACAATCGCACTTAGCTATTTATATACCGAGCGTGATAGCTCTGTGGTTAGTGCACTTGCCTCTATCTATCTATCTATCTTCGGGTACGTTTACTAACCGGAATGGACCCAATAACCGGAACGGACCTGGAATAACCGGAACGGACCTTTATTTTAGTCATAAGTTAGAGAATTATATGTCTTTGGTCATATTTATTCTGATATAAAGTGTAGGTTGAGTTTTAGAAGTATGCTAGCCGCTTTAGGAAATACTGGATTTTACCCTGGAATAGTCTTGGCCTAGTCCGGTGATCCTGGCCAGATACAAATTGAGTAATCTTACATGCCTACAATGTAAATGACTTCCAGAATCCCGGAGAGTGTATGCAAGAAAAAGATTCTTACATTGTTTGGGGACTAGACAGAAAAAATATGTCCTGAAGTACCACTGTCCCGCATCACTGAAGATGTTGGACCGCAACGCTATTGACGGAATTCTCTTTAAAATATCTGTGATATAATGGTACCTCTTATTGGCCCATAACTAAATTTTTTTTTCAGACAAATAATTGATTTTTTTCTCCGTTTTTTGCACCAAACAGATAGTGGCTGCTCGTTAGAACTGTCTCAACAGATGCGGTTATAACAAGTATCCACAATCTATGTTTTTTGTGCCAGAATTCAGACATTAATATATACCATTGTAAACCCTACGTTTCTCTATATCAAGTGGAATTTACAGTGTTCACATATTCAAGTATTTCTTGGATCAAAGGTATTCGTATCATGCCCAGCAGACACACGTCGCTCTAGCAACGTCAAATCAACGTCGGTGCAACGTCATGGCGTTGCACCGATGTTGATGTGACGTTGCAAAGGTCACGGCGTTGGGCCGACGTTGATGTGATGTCACAGTTAAGTCATGTGCCTGCTGGGTGGGTATTTGTATGGAAAGCAAATGACCAAAAACGAAATATATAGTAATCTATGTTTATAATTGGTTTGCACAGTTGTCACAATTGTACATTGCAACTTTTACTGATCTAATTTAATGGTTTTACTAAGAACATACAAACATATTTACATTTTTTTAAAAGACTCCGTGTTGTATAAGTAATGCTACCCGTCTTATAAATCAAACAAATTCTAGATGCTCGTTAGAACCGCCCCCACATTGGAGATTCTAACGAGTGCCCACAATCTATTTTTTTTCAAGAACACAGAAATGCATATCACTGTGAACCACACATGGTTCTCATTCTAAAGTTTAATGAGTTAATGAGAGTTTCAGCTTTACGTCTCACCAACAGCTAAGGTCATATGGAGACGGGACCTCGGTTTAACTACTCCTCTGAAACTCTTGATAACTCATATAAAGTGAAATTTACAGGTCTATAATAAGAACATAAAAACATATTTACATTTAGAAGCCTCTGTGGTGTATTGGCAATGCTACTCGTCTCATAAACCAAACAGACTGTGGATGCTCGTTAGAACCGCCCCCACATTGGAGATTCTAACGAGTGCCCACAATATGTATTTTTTCAAGAAGCTGACAACTGTCCCTCTTTAATCAACGGAAGTAAGAGAATGACCGATGAAAACATTCCCTGATCAATCTCCCCGAAAGCATGTTGCCGACCACCAGTCAGACGCCGATCCACCAGAGGTACCGAGGCCGGCGCGCACATAACGTCGATTTAACATCGATGCAACAGGGTTACGTTGCTTCGACGTTTCCTTAACGTCATGTACCCGCTGGGAGAATTTTCATGCCATACATATCATGAAAACCATGAGCATCACATCTTTATTGAAATAAGAAAAGAAGAAGAAATTACCTTCAGATCCCCTTTACAGAAGTTCCTGAGACGAGAGATATAGCTATCCCCAAAGAGAGCGAAACGTACCATGATGTATACGGAAGTTGTTGTGTCTGTGTGACATGAATCAACATAAACCCTAGGCTTTATATAATATGAATTATTTAAGTTAACAGTGCCAAAGTTATCAATGCTTTTTAATGAGCTTGGGTATTGAACATTTCCACTTTCGGGACATGGCATGTGATACTTGCTCACCATAGTGCATGTAATTACCTGCGAGTGCTCACTAATTAAGACCAGATGTTTGCTCCTGAGCATTGACCAGTGATATCTTTAAATCTGTAAAATTTAATTAGGCTTCTTGGTGCTATTTACAAACGCCTGGTTTAATCTAGGCTAAATTTTTAAAGGCCTTTGAGTGAGTATAATTACAGAATCTTTCATCCAAAATTGCCTCCTCTCACTCTTAATTTCCTTACTACCTCATATATCGGTATATTCATGAGATAATTGGGCAAAATAATGATTTTAAAGGTCCGTTCCGGTTATTCCAGGTCCGTTCCGGTTATTGGGTCCATTCCGGTTAGTAAACGGACCGTCTATCTTCTTATACTGAGTCGGTCATATTTGGCCATTACCTCGGGTGCGTAGCTAAATTTAGAATTTAGCTGAAAAAAAAAAAAAGAGAAGTCACTGGATGAGTCCTTAAAACTATTTACAATCTGAATATCAGAGGTATACTAAAACGCATACCTCTGAGTCTCAATCTTACACTGTATGGGCTTTGAACTCCTCTGCAGTCTTAGCATTCACCACAGAAGAGGGAAGACTATTCCACTGGGGAATAGTCCTAGGGAAGAAGGAATTTTTCAGGGCATCACTGTAGGACTGGTACCTGTGATACTGTGAGTTGTTTACTTTTGATGCCCTTGTTCGAGTTGAAACTGTCACAGGGGTCAAGTATTTATTTATTTATAGCCCCGCTTGAAAAGTGGGGCTATATTGGATTTGCCCTGTCATTCCGTAATTCTGTAATTCCGTAATTCCGTTATTCCGTTATTTTTTCGTCACAGTTTTCCCCGAAACTAAGAGAGCTAGAAAACTAAAACTTTGTATACACGTGGACAATGGGTGCCTCCACGGACCTTACCGAAATTTTGACCAAGGGCCCATAACTCTTGGAGTTATCTCCCCTGATAGGTTTTTTTAAATGAAAATGTTTGGTCACAGTTTTCTCAGGAACGAAAGAAGCTAGAAAGCTCAAACTTTGCATAAATGTGGACAATGGGTGGATATAGGGAGCTTACCAAAATAATGGCCAAGGGCCCATAACTGTTGGAGTTATCTCTCCTGATAGGTTTTTGTCGCACCTGCTTTAGCAGGAAGACATAGGCGTGCAAGTTTCCGTCCGTCCGTCCGTCCGTCCGTCCGTCCGTCCGTTCGTCCGTCCGTTCGTCCGTCCGTCCGTCAACATTTTACACTGGATGTCTTGTCATCGCAACTCCTCCTACACTTTTAGACCGATCATTTGGAAACTTTGCATGTGCTTTCGCCATGGTATGAGGATGCGCATGTGGTTTGGACTTAATCTTCGAATCAATTTTTGTCACTTTTTCCATATTGTGAACTTAGTCATTTTTAGGTATGCGATACGTACCTCTTGTCATCGCAACTCCTCTTGCAGTTTTATACCGATCATTTTGAAACTTTGCATGTGCTTTCACCATGGTATGAGGATGTGCATGTGGTTTCGACATAATTTTCAGAATATTTTTTTCCGCTTTTTGCACATTATGAACTTAGCCATTTTTAAGCTTCATTTGATATACGATAGGTACCTCTTGTCATCGCAACTCCTCCTACAGTTTCATACCGATTATTTTGAAACTTTGTGTGTGATTTTGCCATGCTATGAGGATGCGCATGTGGTTTGGACTTTATCTTCGGATAAATTTTTGTCACTTTTTCCACATTGTGAACTTAGTCATTTTTAACCTTCAATTGATATATGATAGGTACCTCTTGTCATCGCAACTCCTCTTGCAGTTTTATACCGATCATTTTGAAACTTTGCGTGTGCTTTCGCTATGGTATGAGGATGCGCATGTGGTTTGGACTTTATCGTCGGATCATTTTTTTTCACTTTTTCCACATTGTGAACTTAGTCATTTTTAACCTTCAATTGATATATGATAGGTACCTCTTGTCATCGCAACTCCTCTTGCAGTTTTATACCGATCATTTTGAAACTTTGCGTGTGCTTTCGCCATGGTATGAGGATGCGCATGTGGTTTGGACTTTATCGTCGGATCATTTTTTTTCACTTTTTCCACATTGTGAACTTAGTCATTTTTAACCTTCAATTGATATATGATAGGTACCTCTTGTCATCGCAACTCCTCTTGCAGTTTTATACCGATCATTTTGAAACTTTGCGTGTGCTTTCGCCATGGTATGAGGTTGTGCATGTGATTTTGACATAATTCTCAGAATATTTTTTTTTCACTTTTGCACATTGTGAACTTAGCCAATTTTAAGCTTTACTTGATATACAATAGGTACCTCTTGTCATCGCAACTTCTCTTACAGTTTTATATTGATCATTTTAAAACTTTGTGTGTGTTTTTACCTATGGTATGAGGATGTGCATGTGGTTTTGACTTTATCTTGGGATCAAGTTTTATCACTTTTTCCACATTGTGAACTTAGTCAGTTTTTTACCTCACATATATAGGCTATGGATTCTTCTCAAAGCCCTATATTCATTTCTTCTGCCTTAAATAAACTTTTATTTTTTTTGTGTGGGGCAGGTGGGGAGCAGGTGCGACATCAACTTCACCGAAGTTGAATTTCTGGTTTAAATAAATGAAAATATAGGTTTTTTTTAAATGAAAATGTTTGGTCACAGTTTTCTCAGGAACTAAAGAAGCTAGAAACCTCAAACTTTGCATAAATGTGGACAATGGGTGGATATAGGGAGCTAACCAAAATAATGGCCGAGGGCCCATTACTTTTGGAGTTATCTCCCCTGATAGTATAGTTTTTTTTAATAAATGAAAAGGTTTGGTGACAGTTTTCTCAGGAACTAAGAAAGCTAGAATACTGAAACTTTGTATGAACATGAAAAGTGGGTGGATGTATGGCCCTTACCAAAATAATGGCCAAAGGCCCATAACTCTTGGAGTTATCTCCCCTGATAGGATATTTTCTGCAAGTAAAAAAATCATTTCACTTTTCTAACCATCAAACCATGAAAAATATTTTCGATACAGTTTTCTCAGGTACTAAGAAAGCTAGAAAGCTGAAACTTTGTATAAACATGAACATTAGGTGGATGTAAGTAAATAATGGCCAACAACATTACTCTTGGGGTTATCTCCCCAGCAAAGAAAAAAAAAAATATTAAAGTTTTCTCTGGAACTAAGAAAGCTCCCCTGATAGGTTAAAAGCTTTTAGAGTCAATGTGTCTTACTCCTCTGATAGCGCTATAGCGGGGCTATAGTCAGATCCTCTGACAGCTCTAGTTATCTTTATTAACGGCCACTATACCTGAATGTATCTTATAGAAGAAGGTTAAAAGAAGAAGCCTCTGATGCTAGAGGTCCCGGGTTCGATCCCCGGCAGCGGCGATAAAATTTCAGGTGTCCGAACACGCTCCACTGGCATCATTTGCAGGGATGAATGTCATAAAGTGCACCGTCCTTCTGATCGGGACGTTAACTGGAGGCCCCCTGTGCAGGGAGAACCATCCCCTGTGCAGGTTAAAGATCCCTACCGTAATTACACTACAGGTCGGGCATAAAAGCCAGTTTTCTTTTTCACTCCGAATGCAATTTTCACAGTACTCCAAACCACTCCGCATATTTTCATTAAAACACTCGGAATGAGGAAACAAACTACTCCCAAACACTCCGCGAAATATCGAGTATACTCGGAGTTTTCCGAACGACTATACAGGTAATGTTTGGTCAATAATGCCCGGGGCTAATATTCCGAATGTCGGTAGAAATACTCCGAGTGGTTCAAGTTTATATTTATTCATATGATATTGGTTGTATTAATTATTATTATTATTATTATTTTACTGACAAGTTTTCATTAGGATCAAAATTTCACCTTTCTAACATGCCTCGCCAACTTTCGCGCAGCCTAACATGTATCATTTGACCCAATCTTTTTTCATGCCGGTTGGATTTTCAATTTGCACGTGCAACTAATTTACCCCAGCACGGAAACGGGACCATTACGGTAAAATGCCTTATTTGAAGTTGTAATAAACGGGCATATAATGAGTATAAGGTACTCCTCGTGATATGTTCCCAAATGCAATATATATATTTATATATTTTTTTCTTTTTTTGGTTTGATGTTCTGTTGAAGAATTCACTTCTTTCGACCAGATCGTTGTTTTAAAGGCTGGCGGAATCCAAATTTCAAGGAGAGGAAGGGAAAAAGGAAAACATCCGAATCAGCATCTACAGCAACCGTAGCCGAGCACGTGTCCGTCAGGTGGACAGGTCCGTGAGATGAACACCTAGCTTATATAAAGCAGTGGGGCTTACGAGGATTGGGGATATTCATTAGTTCTCTTATTTTTAGACAGAAGCTTACATGTACCGATTTATGGATCTCGTAAGGATCGGCTAATTGTGGCTGTTCTTACGAGCACCAGTAGTTTACATTTCAACTAGATTTGTAAAAACATTACGGAAGCACGCCTATTCAAATATATAGGATAATTTTACCACCAAATTGAAATTTTTCAGTGTAAAAACGTGATAGTTTTCTTATTTCTGCTCAAAATATGGATTATGGATACACATTGGAACCGCCTGATCGAGGCGGTTCTAACGAGTACCACTGGCTGTGTTATAGAGCAGAATAAAGAAAATAACGTTTACCCCTCTAAACCCCAGTTTTATTGTATAAAAGTGGAGTTAAAGGGGGTCAGAATTATTTAGACATGTTTTCGCGATGATACCGAACTATGTCTTCTTTAAAAAAAAAAAAAAAGTTCTAGAGATAAGGAAGACGATCAGAGCCTCCCTGCAATAGCAATGATTTGGTCTCTCACCGCTGTTGGGTCTCACTCGGGCATGTAAAAAAAACAACGGCTATCAGGTTCTTATCTGGGTACTCCAGTTTTCGCCCATCTCAGATTAGCATTTTGATAGAAATAAATGAAATAATCTTGAGAGGGCCTCGAAACACTCCCACCCCTTAGCACACAGTCTTGACACGGTCACGGTCAAGACAAATTATATGAGAAATGACTCTATTTTATCATATTCTATGTGATTTGTTGAGTAATAAATCACAGTATGGAGGCATTTGTAAAGAAGACTAAACCACGATTGGTGTATCTACTTTAAAGTAACCGGCAGCTTGAACTGTGATTTTTTTTTTTTGCAATGGTTCACAAACTGGAGCTGATCTATTTGGATTCTAACACACTCATATTCGACAATACCATCAAATTCTCCCAACTTTTCGACTGTTTCTTCCTTTTCTTTCTACTAATACTGCGATCGGTCACATCTTACCATTACTCGCAGATGTACATTCCATACACACCAGTTTTGCAGGATGAAAGCCAACACAGTAATCATGTAATTACGGTAGGGGTCTTCAACCTGCTCTCCCTGCACAGGGGGCCTCCAGATAGCGTCCCGATCCGAAGGACGATGCCCTTTATGACATTCATCCCTGCAAATGATGCCAATGGAGCGTGTTCGGACATCGAAATTTTATCGCCCCTGCCGGGGATCGAACCTGGGACCTCTAGCATCAAATGCAAGTGCACTAACCACCGAGCTATCAAGGCACGTAATATGTTAAAAGGAATCCCGGCAAATTAAGTGATTCAGGGGGGATGCGGATTCAATACCTGCCAGAAGTCGGTAGCTTTCTGTCGTGGAAATCGATCATTACAACTTTTCTGCAGTCATTCTCTCCATTCCACTGACGGCCCCCGCCATCGGGGCTTGAAGAAAGAGATGGGCTGCAAGGTGCTTCCACGCAGAACTGAAACCAACCGCACACTAGTACTGGTTGACTGCTTAGAGGATCTAAGCCTGCCCAGGCAAAGCAGTGCGAGTCGGACTGTCCATGTTTGTAAACCGTATTGGTTTCATTGGCCGACAGGGCTTGAGATGTCATTTCATCTCAATGTCAGGTAAAAATCCCACAAAATTGGAAGCACTGTCTCCAAAATGACCTATAGAGTGTTAACGGGGACGTAAACATCAAATCAAACAAACAAACAAATCCATTCCGCTGAGTCAAGGGCACTTGCCAGTTTCTGGTGAAAGAATTTGCACACTGCAGCCTATTAGTTAAACGCTTACGTAGCCAATAGGTCTGCACAGGAAGTGTTGACAGCTAAAAGAATGACCTAAAATAGTATTGACTGGACCGTCAAACTCTTATACAAAAAAAAGGAGTGACGTTCTACAACTGCGGCTGTTCGGTCACGCTCTTCTTCGCTGAGATTTATTGTACAATAAAACACTCCATTTCCATTGCCGTTATGGGCGTCAGTTTTTAACTGATCAGTTTACCCATCAGCACTATTCCTGGGCAGTCTTTTACGGTAACGGTTAACCAGCACAGTGCGTATTCTTTCGCCAGAGAATGCCAACTGCCCTTCTTGATAACAGCGGAAAGGAGAAAAAGGCCAGAACAAATTTCATGATCAGTCTCCACAACAGAATGTTGCCGACCTCGGCAAGTATCGGACCCACGTTCTCCTGATCCCAAGTCAGACGCGCATCCGAATGAGATACCGAGGCTGGCAATGGGCGTGATGTACTAGAATAAAATGATTATAGAAGAAATTGTGTTTGTTGGTTTTGAACATTCCAGGATGAGCAACGTAGCCATCAAAAATGTATGACCGGAAAGCCATACGGCGTAGTAACCTTCCAATGTGACCTTGACCTGGTGTCAGCAAGATTCATTTATGAACTCTGCACATGAGCTCACTGAGGGGGATAATTGATCAAAGTTTAATGAAAATCCTTTGAGGGGTCTAGGAGATATGGAACGGACACAAAATTCAATGTTTCAAAGTCGTGACCTTCAAATGTGACCTTGACCTTGTGTCGGCATGGTTCATTTATTGGTTCTGCACATAAGCTCACTGAGGTAAAAGAATGGGGTAAAAGAGATAATTATGGAACGGACACAAAAATCAAAGTTTCAAACTCTTGACCTTCAGCTATGACCTTGACCTTGAGTCGGCATGGTTCATTTATGGGTTCTGCACATGAGCTCACTCAAAAGAATATTTGACCAAAGTTTAATGAAAATCGTTCCAAGGGTAAAGGAGATATAAAACGGACAAAAAATACCAAGTTTCAAACTCATGACCTTCAACTGTGACCTTGACCTTGAGTCGGCATGGTTCGTTATGGGTTCTGAACATCAGCTCACTGAGACTAACACTTGACCAAAGTTTAATGAAAATCTATCAAAGGGTAAAGGAGATATGGGGCGGACAAGAAAGTGTTACGGACAGACAGACGGACGGACATTCCTAAGGACGGATAGACGAAAGACATTCCTATAATCCCCGCTCCGCTTCGCGGCGGGGGATTAAAAATTGTTGATTTCACAAATCCTGGTATTGATAGCCGCGCTATTCTAATCGCTGTGAGGTCAGAGTGTTGCGCAAATGGGTTAATTATCTCTAGAATCTGGACTGGAATCCTGTTGTCGGGTTTGAAGACCCAGATCAGACGCCGCATGAAATTGGAAGTAAAGAAATTTAAAATAATAATGATTTGCCACTATTACATACCTTTATCTGTAGTTGAGGAATAAATTATAATAGCCGGTGTATAGTTGTTACATTACTCGCCTCATAAACCAGGGATTGTCGGATCAATCCCGGGCCTCTCCAGACTTTCGGATGCGTCTTTTAACCGAGGACCCGGCTCTGTATGACATTAGCTGTTGGTGGGACTAAAACTAAAACAGACACATATGTATACCGCATTCTTATACATTTTCCTTGTACATGAGCCGGCGCACGACAAAGACTTTTTTTCTACTACAGAAGTATCGGATCAGCATTTGCATCTAGACAACATGTCCAGTCTTCGCTTGTTGCTCTTTGAATAGCCCACATAGTAGGCTTATTCGAACAGCAAAGGCTCTGATCAGACTGCACGGATGCGCAGGCTGATCTGAGTCTTCAATGGTTACACGTCTTATCGAATTACGTGTTCCCCAGTCTATGCATCCACTTTGGTCAAAGTCTTCACTTGTTGCTCTTTGAATAGCCCAGAGATCAGAATGCTCACAGGAACAGCAAATGCTCTGATCAGACTGCACAGATCAATTCTCAAACGAGCAATTATGTTTCCTCTAAGTGCCTTTTCACACGCAATAACTGTGCGCGTGCTCACTAGTATGACGTAGTATGGTTAATCTGCACGTGCTTGGTAAATCGTGGGAATCATGTGCTCAGTCGGAGACAGCGCATGGAAAAAAACAATCTGTCGCACTGGTTGTTCACGAAAAGCGAGAAATGTTTAACCCTTTTTTTACCAAATGGAATCTTCCAGCTTATATATGGCAGGAGTCCATTTGAAAATTTACTGGCGTCAGGTTGTGTTTTCTTCAAAATTGATTAGGAAAAGGGCTGAACTTTTTTGCAAACAGTGTAGGCCCTGATCAGACGCCGCATTCTTCGGCGTCTGACCTGGGCCTGCACTGTTTGCCAGCGTACCCGCTTAGGGGTTTCCAGTCTGAAATGGGTTAATGGAGAAATAATGAAAACAGCATTACAATAAGATGGTTTAATCGAGGCATTGATGATTTGGGAAAATGGCCCTGGATGGGAGCTCAGACATTCGTTCGTTAATCCCTTAAATGCCTTAACTATAAACAATGCAGACTCTAATCAGAGGCCCTTTATTTGGCTTCTGACCGGGATCTACCATGTTTGCCATTTCCAGACCAGATCGATTCTACAGGTAAACCTTTACACACTACTCTGGCCTCACTGATACGAACAGCGCGGCTTTAATAAACCGATACCTGGATTTCATACAAATAAGTGACACTCATTTAGAATTAGTATCGTAAAGCTACTGCACTTCGTAAGTTTTGGTCGACTGTCAATCTACCGAAAACTTTCTATGGTGCTGTGTAATAATAAAAACCTTTTCCGAGATGGTATGCTACTCTTGAATTGGCCCCCGCCCATAGGGGCTTGAAGAACTATATGGGCTGCATGATGCTTTCACGCAGAGCTGAATCCGGCCCGCACACTAGTACTGGTAAACCGCTTAGAGGATCTAAGCCTGTCCAGGAACCGCCGTGCGAGGCGGACCGTCAATGCTAATAAACCCTATTGGTTTCATTTGGCGACAGGGCTTGAGATGTCATTTCATCTCAATGTCGGGTAAAAGTCCCACAAAATTGAAAGCAACGTCTCCAAAATGACCTTTACAGTGTTGACGGGGACGTTAAACCACAAATCAATCAATCAATCAATGCTACCCTTGAAGGAAAGAATTTGCTCCCGAAAGGCAAGTATTTTTTTTTACTTTACGCACATGCGTAATATGTCTGATGAGCCTTTCGCCTATGAATGCACTGGAAGTCGCTGGAATAACACACGCACCCACCTTTCATGGACGGTTTTTCCAGGTTGGCGTGCGCATCCATGCAGTCTGATCAATATTCAGCCATCACAAGTGGTCGCAGTTCTACCCATGGTGAAATGATACACTTACCTTTGACAGTTATGTTATTCTTGGTTTTTGTTTTGTTTGTTAGTTTGATTGAGGATTAACGTCCCCGTCAACACTGTAAAGGTCATTTTGGAGACGTCGCTTCAAATTTTGTGGGACTTTTTGTCTTTTACCCGACAAAGAGATGAAATGACATCTCAAGCCCTGTTGCCCAATGAAACCAATAGGGTTTATATGCATGGACGGGCCGGCTCGCACCGCTTTGCATGGGCAGGCTTAGATCCTCTAAGCGGTTTACCAGTACTCGTGTGCGGGTCGGTTTCAGCTCTGCGTGGAAGCATCCTGCAGCCCATATATTTCTTCAAGCCCCGATGGGCGGGGCCGTCTCGGTCTTTGTAGTAGCACGGGTTTTATGTCGAGCGCTAACTAATGTACGATCTCAGTGTTTTGTTACATGCTGAACATGAGGCCGGCTGCGAATTTATTTTCAGTAAAAGGGTATACAATTCCTTGGTCGAGTCTACTGATTAAAATAGGGGTGTGTTGTTGATTTTAATATACCCGTTTTTTTTTTTGTTTTTTTTTGAAGAAAAAAAACATGGACATATTATTTTCGTCATTGTTGTTCGTCCGTCCGTCATAAGTGGCCGCAGTTCTATTCATGGTGAAATGAGCGAAAACACTTACCTTTGACAGTGCATGTTATTCTAGGTCTTTGTTCATGCCGAGCGCTAGCTATGTTCGATCTCAATGGTTTGTTTTAAAACATGCTGAACATGAGACCGACGGTCAAAACCAGTCAGCTTCGGCTACGACATTTTATTTTTCAGCTAAAGGGTATACGATTCATTGGGTGGTGTCACTGGTTATTGTTTTTTGGGGTATATTATTTTCGTCACTGGTGTCCGTCCGTCCGTCCGTCCTTCCAACTGTCACAAATATTGTGAATGCAACTACTTTTTTTATTCATCACGCAGACATGCCTATATAGTTTTGACCCCCTTCAACCCCACTTTTATATAGCGAAGCTGGGGTTTACAGGGGTTAATCTTTATGTTCCCTATATAGATTGTGGGTAACCGTTACAACCCCCTCGTCGAGATTGTGCTAACGAGTACCCAGAATCTATGTTTTGAGTAGAAATACGAAAAATTATCAGGATTTTTATCTGAAAAAATTCCATTTTTGGAGGTAAAATTTTGCCGATGTATTTCAATAGGCGTGTTTTCGTAATGTCTTAGCCTATGGTGACCAAACTGGACTGTAAAACTCGCACGAACTGCTAAGACTCGGGACTTGTAGACCGAAAAAAACCCTGCACGCTCATATTTCAAACGCCTCGGTGAGTCGATAAAGTAAGCCGTGTAGTGAGAAAGATTCTGACTGATCAGTGTTTGTAAATCTGACCCAGTACCTAGCGCCGGCCAAAGCCTGCACGCTCCTTTTGAAACGCCTCGGTGAGGTGATAGAGATAGCTGTGTAGCCAGAAAAAATGTGACTGATCAGTCTATGAAAACCTCATCAGGTACTCGGATAAGGAACTGAACTGTTTACGCAAATAACAAAAATTATGTATGTTTTGTTTGTTTGATTGGAGGGTTAACGTCCCCGTCAACACTGTATAGGTCATTTTGGAGACGTTGCTTCCAGTTTTGTGGGACTCTTACCCGACATTGAGATGAAATATCTCAAGCCCTGGCGCCCAATGAAACCATTAGGGTTTATAATCATGGACGGTCCTACTCGCACTGGTTTGCCTGGGCAGGCTTATATCCTCTAAGCGGTTTACCAGTACCCGTGTGCGCCGGATACAGCTCTGGGTGGAAGCATCATTGCAGCCCATTTATTTTTTCAGCCCTGATTGGCGGGGGCCAAGAGGTTGTGGTGTATATAGATATCTAGAGCTTTGGGAACAATTCGCTATGTGCTCAAGAGCGATTTCCATTTGGCCATTATAAACAAGCAAGTACTCGTGTGCGGTCGGTTTCAGCTCTGCGTAGCCCATCTATTTCTTCAAGCCCCGATGGGCGGGGCGTAATTATGTATGCTAAAGTCATGACTGATCATTCTTGTGAACGTCACTTTAACCCATCAGACCCAGTGCTTGCACGATCTGCAAAAACTCAAGATTAACCTGCAAATCCTGCCTAACCAGCGTAGATCAGCCTTTCCGTATGCGCAGTTTGATTAGAATTTCCGTTTTGTAGGCATCTGATCATGATCTACACGGTTTCAAAAAAAAAAAAAAAAAAAAAAAACACGCACACACACAAACAGGAGTTATTACAAGTTATGCTATATATATAAATGTCATGATTTTTATTATAAATAATGGAATCGCCTCGTTAAACACGAAGCTAAGTTCGAGCGAGCGCCAGCCAAATACAATAAGATTCACATGACCGGTAAAGACGTAGATTGGAGCCTGACTAGAGTTGATCAGCCTGCACAACCGCGAGGTCTGATTAGAGACAATCATCGGGCATTCAGATTGGGATAACGCTGGTCATGTCATAGATACGTTTACATGTATCGCAGCGACGAATAAACACTACAAAAAATGGAATCGCCTCGCTAACTGTAGTTTGAGCCATTAAGTCCTGAACGAGCAGTAAAGACCTCACAGCCTGTGCACCCGCTCAGCCTCATCTGGACCAGCCTGCGCATTCGCGCAGTCTCATCTGCAGCATCTGAGGAATGAAAAGAGGGAAGTGAAAACATGCTAAGCCTCCTGCACCGAAAGGTCAAGCGGATTTTCTCCGGGTAAGCCGAGTTTCGCCCACCTATGATTAACGATCGACATCTTGAAAGAGCCATATTACCACACTACACCTACCAAAAAAAGATGGGTCAATTTAGGAGTGTTTACGAGATGCAATCTTGCATTTTCTAAACTCTATCTGTCTGTCTGTCCATTGGTCTATCTTGTCTGTCTGTCTGTCTGCCTATCTGTTTGTCTGTCGGTCGGTCGACCAATGTCCAAGACGGATGTCCGAATTTTGATCGAAAGGCAAAAAAACATGGAAACTTCAAAACATCTAATACGACATCAAATAGAAACATCAAACAACACGCGACCAAACATCGGAAGACAAAACATCTTGAATGTCACACACGCAGACACACACACATACACAAAGACAAAACATCGAAAAAAAATTGTCTTTTTTTGTATACAGAAAACGGACCGGGAAAACACATGAGCACATAAAAGATAAATTCTTCAACACTGATACACTGCGCCATTCAACCGTGTTTGTTTTAAACCTTTTCCCTTTTTCATTTCCAATAACTTTCGTTATTTTTTTTTTTTTTTTTTTTGTTCTTCTTTTTTTCATAATTAATTATCAGTTGTACACACAGGTAATAATTAAATACACTCCGCGTAACTTTCGCGTGGATTTCGCGGCAAAGATAGCCTGCGGCAGAGAGGTAAAGCTTCCGAAACACTCGGAATATGCTCCGCGAATCGCGAACGACGACGGTCCGCGGAGTGTTTGCGAGTAAAACACTCCGAATAATTTTCAGATTCGGAATGTTTTAGAGGGCCAAAAGAATCATGCGAAATGAAGAAATTCGGAATAAAGAGTCTTTCGGCTGTTCTGCGCGACCTGTACTGTACATGATTACTGTGTAGGCTTTCATCCTGCAAAAACTGGAGTGTATGGTCAAATATGACCGACGCAGTATCAGAAGATAGATAGATATAGGAGCTTTTTCGTGACGTACTTCCGGTTCTAAAAATAGGACGGTAAAAGCCCTGGTCGTCATCTGTCGTATTGCTTCAAAGGTAGTGGGACAGATAAAGTGTTAATTACAGCGTAAAACAGTGGAATTCTTTTAAACTTTTGGCGAAATCTAATGTAGCTATTCGGAGAATCACCGATATGCTGCCAGATGTGAAATTTCGCATAACGAAAACGATATATTGTACATACCCAACAGGGTCCTCTCTCTCTTAGCGCACCAACAATTAGCAAGCGCAGGTGAATGTAAATTACAGTTTGCCGTTAAAAAACGCCACGCTAAACGACATGTAGCATGTCAACAACGTCGTGTCTACATCAAACCAACTTCAAAGGGATGCACTAAATTTGACTTTGCAACATTGATGAAACGTCAGAACGTTGCGTTGGCGTTAATACGGCGTTGCTTAATAAAATGTCATTTGCCCAGTGCTCAGGACCCATCAAGACTCGGTGGGATTGGAACATTAAATTCAAAACAAAGGTAGAACACCCTTTCAGTGCATTAGAACGAAACACTCCTTCGCAAGGGCAAGATATAACAGTAACATCTGGTAGATTTGCAGATTGGTTCAACATTTCCATGGTCTACATTAACCCATTCGGTACCGGAAACCCAGTGATTGTTTTACAAATTTTCAACTATGAGTCCTGGGACTCCCTCAACCAAAAAACTGCGTCCCAAATCTGAAAGTATGAGTCCCAATATTTGGAGGGAATAAAAAGGGAAGCAATAAAAAAAAAAAAAAAAGATCGGTTCAGTATAGTTAAAAATAATGTGATGAATGAATGTCTAGTATCTGTTATTTGCAATGAACAGAATCAATCATCAACTTGTGTTGTTTACTAGCCCAAAGAAATCCAGCTAAAGTGTACGTTTTTGTGTCAGTTTTTTCCGATTCTTTTTCGGAGGAATGTTTTCTACTTTCGTTTTCGATAAATGCGCACCGCAACACAACATGTGTGAAATTTACTTCATGCACAATGGAGGTAAAATTCCGAACGTTTCCTCCTGATTGGGACATCAGCTATCTAAGCAGGTGCTGACAAATCCATTGCCCTACCACCTCGGACAAGTCCAAAATCGCGCCGGGCAGGTGCACTTTCACCTTACGACGCCCGGTCGAGCAAGTGCAAAAACAATCGTCTACAACTGTCAGTCTTTTGAGTCCTTAAATACGGTAAAATTAGAGAAAGTAAATCACAATAATTGCTGCACTGTCTGGGTTTGTCAACAATTCAGAGACAAATCGTCTGTGTATTTATAACGGTTCAATTATGACACTATTTTAATCCCTTTCATATAATTGCCAAGTAAACATGATTGCCCTGCGGTGCATGTCTTTCATTTCATCGATAAGCCAACTTGAACAAGATGTGAAAATATGGTCAAGTTATCTCTCTAATTTGCGTTTATCCCCCTATGTATGCATAATAAAAACGGTGCGCGGACATTTGCTCACAAGACAATTGCCCACAAGACAGTTGCTCACAAGACAATTGCTCACAAGACAATTGCCCACAACCTTAATGGAAAATAGGACAATTGCTCACAAATTTTTTTCATGATTTTTTTTTTTATATCATCTATAATTATGGGAACTATTTTTTCCTTTGGATTTCAACTAATTAGTGATAATTGGATTTAAACTAGTTAGTGTTAATTTAAACATTATAGTTTATGCATACCATTAAGTAGTTAAATTGAATCATATCACCAATTTTAGGTGATACATGTAAAAAAGCTCATATTTTCTTGATTTAGGAGATCAAATGATTTTTTTTAAACTTTGGAAACCAAAAATAAATAAATAAATAAATAATGGTTAATTTTGATTAATGATGAGTAATCTATCAGGCTGCTTAACGGCCCCCGCCCATCGGGGCTTGAATAAATAGAATGGCTTGCACGATGCTTCCACGCAGAGCTGAAACCCACCGCACAAGAGTACTAGTAAACCGCTTAGATGATCAAAGCCTGCTCAGGCAAAGCAGTGCGAGTCGGACCGTCCATGCTTATAAACCTTATTGGTTTAATTGGGCGACAGGGCTTGAGATGTCATTTCATCTGTGTCGGGTAAAAATCCCACAAAATGGGAAGCAAAGTCTCCAAAATGACCTATATAGTGCTGACGGGGACACTAAACCTCAAATCAATCAATCAATAAATCAATCAATCAAAAGCAAGCTGCTTAATATATAATATTGATAATTTAAGCTGACTACTGCTGATTATAGTTAAGTGATTAGTTGGCCAACATTTTATCCAACTACTGATGTTTTAGTTATCACTAATTAGTTGAAATCTATCTGATTAACTGTTACATAATACTGTCAAGGAAGAAATGGTTCCCATAAACTAAAGCAAATATAAATAAAAGACTTTCAAAATAAAAATAAAATAATAGAAAAATAGTGTTGTGAGCAATTGTCCTATTTTCCATTAAGGTTGTGGGCAATTGTCTTGTGAGCAATTGTCTTGTGGGCAATTGTCTTGTGAGCAAATGTCATGGAATCATAATAACGGACTATTCTACTATCTCATGAATGTTATGTTTTGGCGCCAAATAGCAGACGCTAGGCAGGGAAAAGTCGAACGGTGTTGTACGAGCTTCTGGGGATAATTCGGGAGCTGTGCAAAACGCTGTTTTCTATCCACCTCTATTCGTAACCGTTTCGCTATCGAGAAAATATTTTTACCAGGTCCAAACAATTTTTTATGAAAGATATACACCCCATTAAAATAAAACAATGACATTAAACGTGTGTGGTTGCTGGCATCGGATGACATCATTTACCGGTTCCGTGCGCAGAAAAATGGTATTGCTGGTTTGTGGGCGGCGATTTCGATAGCGGAAAACTTTGATGTTCACCTTGAACTTGCTTTTGTGGATGGCAGGGATCCTCGTCTTCTAGTTGGATCATTAAATTGTACCTGTATCGAATTTTCGGTGACCTTGGCAGTTCAGTAAAAGTGCGGTATTTTATCACTTCCGTCGATATTTACTGCCGCGAAAACGAAAGTTGGATTTTTCGCCAATTAATTTTTGCGTCCGATAGACGCGTCGCACATATTTTATGATTGTGTGTCCTCAGTCCGATTTGTGCATCCTGGAAGCAGGACGCAGGTGTAAAAAAATCACTGGAAACCCCAAAAGGGGTACATTGTAAGTGGCAAACAGTGTGGGCCCAGATCAGCTGCAGAATGAAATGAAAGTGTATAACGTTTTTTATCATTTTGCCATCATACTGACCACTCGCTTCGACAGACATTTTTGTTGTTTTTTTTTATTGAAAACTAAAAATTTAAAAATTGATGAAAGTTTCAGACTGCCTCCCACAGTTAGATGTCAGAAAACGAAATAACGTCAGTTCGAAACATCATTTAAACGATATTTACAGACAATAAAATACATGCTGTTTTTAGCAACACATTTCTTTGAACGAGATGAAGACTGGGGCTACTATGAGAATGTGATTTTTTCGTGTTTCATCATTTTCATGACTTCCAATTGTGTTAGTCTTTAAATCTACTGGCTGAAAAGCCTTTAAATTTACAGACAGTCTTTAAATTTATGGATTTTCTTCAAATAAAACAACTTTTGCTCAGACCTGATCTAGATCTATGGTATGGGACTGGGATCCTGATATTGAGTTGGGTCATTGTAAATTTTTATGAAACACCAACTTGTTGAGATTTGAATGGCATCACGCTAACATGTCTGTGAAATACATTTGTAAACACCCCATTTTATATAGAGAAAACTGGGATCTACAGGGGTATTCATTATTTTGCTTATTTCTGCTCCAAGAGATCGGTTGTTGGTACTCGTTAGAACCGCCTGAGTGTGGTTTAGAGTTAATAATAATAATAATAATAATCGACCTTATTTATAGAGGGTAACACATTTAGTAAACTAGTACTAATCTTCCATGTGGCCCTCTTTTCCTGGGTAGAACCAGTACTAAGCAATGTGGATAAAGTCTCTTGCTCAAGGAAACAACACTTGCCGCTCGTGGGGTTCGAACCCGGTACCTCTCGATCCCGAGGCCGATACTTTACCACTGCACCACAGCGCTCCACGGCAAATCGGCCCCTGTCCGTCGGGGCTTGAAGAAATAGACGGGCTGCATGTTACACTGAAGCATACAAAACATGTAGTTCCAATGGCAAACTCTCTTAAAGAAGCTAATTGATTCTGCTCTGGGTTTGCCCAGGCATGTCTGTCCCAAATATTCAGATCATTATGGTATTTTATCTTCTTAAGCATAAGAGTGATTTTATATAACTCTCTGCACCCTATGTGTGTTTGGTTGAGTAAAAGCAGACTTATGACATAAACTTTTGAGCTGACAGTTCCTCCTGTTATTGCATGTAAAATTATTGTACAATAATTGATGTTTCTGTTTCAGCACCCAGGTGCGTGGCATGGCAACCCTAAAAGAGAGTAAGTATAGTCTTGTAAGATCTTTCTCTGAGATTTCTTCAAAGGCCTGTTGATTGATCTGCATCCACTTTAGTAATATAATATGCCTTGAAGATCTGTCTGGCAAATCGGCCCCTGTCCGTCGGGGCTTGAAGAAATAGATGGGCTGCATGTCCGCACAGAACTGAAACTGACCTGTACACGAGTACTGGTAAACCGCTTAGAGGATCTAAGCCTGCCCAGGCAAAGCAGTGCAAGCCAGAACGTCCATGCTTATAAACCAAGGTTTCAAAAATGCCGGCAAATATCATATTTTCCATGCCACTGGCATTTACCGGCATTTATGGCAAATATGGCAAATTCAATTGATGGTCATCAAGTATGTTCCAAAAAATTACTTGTATAAGTAGTTTAAACAACACACCTTAATTATCTGAAAATCAAAAGTATTAAGCTGATTTAGATTTAGCACTGATTTTAGTTATTTATTTGAAAATTAAATAAATAAAAAGTGATTTTATTTTTTTCTATTTGGTTTGGGCCCCAAATAAAACATAACATAACAAAATCTCCTGTTTCGTACACGCCAAAGCACTTCTTGGCGGAAGGCTCTGTCGTGGGTGTAGATGGCTCAGTAGAAATATCATCTTCAGGCAGTGGTCGTTTCTGGGAGGGTCTGTTGGCAGGACATTTCTCTCTGTGGGCACGAAGTCGTGGAGCTTTAGCACTGACAACCGCTTTGCAGTCAATGCAGCTGACACTGGTTTTGTTGTCTTGTTCAACAACAGCAAAGAAGTTCCAGATTGGATCTTTTAGCTTCACCATGGTGACTAGTAGTAGTTTGCTTTAGATGTGTTTAGCTAAATTTCAGGACATTTAATGAACAGTAATGCTCTAACTTCTAGGGTATACATAGCTTAAAGCCATACAATTACTCAGTTCACACCTAAGATACCTCTTTTCAATTCCACCTAGACTAAATATCTAAGTTATATAAACAAATAACAAATTATGACATCTTCTTGTTTTCATCTTTGCCTCTGGCTATGCTCTACCTACTTTAAATAAACATTTTCTTAAATTTGTTGTTTTAGTAATTCTATCTGTCTAGTGTCTATCCAAAGATTAAGGGTCAATATACCAAGTGTCCCTGGCAGAGCTAAATAAACATGTTCTTAATTTTGTAGTTAAGTAATGTCAAATTGACAATTTATGTAAAACTCCTTGCAACTTTGGATAGTGTCAAACTTGCTGAATATTCAATTAAGCCACACCCATTTCTGACTTTGAACCAATCAGTTTACAATTAATTTCTACATATTCATAAACTGAATGTCAAACAGTGTAAATCCTTCAGAAGCCATCTGATCTGAATCTACACTGTTTGCAAAGATAGGGCTTGTCGCCAAGAGCAGGATAAAGGTTAAAGCATGTTGTTGAGAAAGTAAACAGACAAATCAGTCAAGGACCTGATCAGACTGTTCTGATCTGAACAATCTTTAAGAGGCCTGTCTACTGTCTATCCAAAAACTTAGGATCAATATTAGTGTCAATGGCACAGCTAAATGCATACCTGTGATTTTTTTTTACCTTCTTAATATCTCAATTTCTGACTTGGTCGAGATTTCTAAAATATTTTAAGACCAAAATCATATTTGCCATATTTGCCACTTTGGGCATATTTTCCAGGCCGGTAAATGCCACTGGTAAATGCCCGGGGTGGAATTTGCCACTCAACCTTATTATAAACCCTATTGGTTTCATTGGGCGGCAGGGTTTGAGATGTCATTTCATCCAAATGTCGGGTAAAGGTCCCACAAAATTGGAAGGGACGTCTCCAAAATGACCTTTACAGTGTTGACGGAGACATTTAACCTGAAATCAAACAAAACTGTCTGGCAAATAGGTTTATGACACATTTTATACCAGAAGCCCCAAAACAGGTATTTGGCAAACAGTGCAGGCTCAGATCAGACGCCCCAGAATGTGGAGTCTGATCAGGGGCTCCACTGTTTGCTATAAGTTCAGTCATTTTCCAAATAAAAATTTTGAAAAAAACACAACCTGACACCCCTTAGTTTTAAAATGGACTCCTGCCTTATGTAAGGAGGAAGATTCCATTTGGTACAAAAAGGGTTAAAATTTCGGGCTAACTGGGCCACATTGGGACTTGGAGTTATAGAAAATACACTTTCACATTCTTGTCACAATACACACCAACACACTAATACTAGGCAGAAGTTCAGCATAAGTTAAACTGAAGTTTTGTATGAGTGCCGTTAAAGTCAGGAGTGCTAGAGATAAGCTGGCCACATGCTTTGACATGCTTGTAGAAGTTCCAATGTTTTACGCTAGGCATAAGTTGAGAACAAAAACATAGGTTCAGCTAGTTAGCAGTACACTATTTGTATATGTTATACATATATACTGTATAAAAAAACTATTATTCCGTTAAAAGTTTACTATCCTTTGCTTCCAAAGTATTTCCTTTATCAGGGATTTTCTGAGGCGTGATTTGGGGTATGTGAGAAATATCTAACACGCAGTAGCACAGTCAACATGTATGTGTGTGGTGCGCATATGCTGTCTTTGGAGTCTGCACAGTTGATTGTTTTCTGAGAAATGAGAGCACATGGGTCCTATTATCGAGTTCTTGGTGGCAAAACTGGAAACCAGCCATCTTCCAATCATAGAAGAAGTTGATGGGGCATATTGGTTCTGTCTTGTCCGTCTGTCCGTTACGCTTTCACCCTGTAGGAAACTCAAGAATGGTTTGAGCTAGGATCTCGAAATTTTATATATGGAATGTGCATGAAAAATAAGTGGACACACATTTTATTTTTTTTTTCGCCGGACTTGTCTTTTGCAGAGTTACGCCCCTTTTCGGACTATGCATTGTGGCTATGGGGAAACCTTGTGAGCAAGATATCTGGAGAACCACTTGAGCTAGGCTCATGATATTTAGTAAACGGTTTGGGTCAAAGATGTAGATGACCTGATTAACTTTTGACGAAATTCCGAAAATATTTAACGGAGTAGCGCCCCTTTTCGGACTTATGTATTGCGACTATGGGGAAACCTTGTGCACAAAATATCTGAAGATCCGCTTGAGCTAGGCTCATGATACTTAGTAGAGAGTTTGGGTCTAATGTGTAGATGACCTGATTAACTTTTGATGAAATTCCGAAAATATTTAATGGAGTAACGCCCCTTTTCGGACTTACATGTATGCATTGCGGCAATGGGGAAACCTTGTGAGCAAAATATCTGGAGAACTGCTTCATCTAGGCTCATGATATTTAGTAGACAGTTTGGGTCTAAGGTATAGATAAACTGGTTAACTTTTGATGAAATTCCGAAAATATTAAATGGAGTTACGCTCTTTTTCGGACTTACGCATTGTGGCTATGGGGAAACCTTGTTTAATTATGTGTCTATTAGTGGCAAGCATATGGTTGGGGGCATAGTGTTTCACAAACACATTTTTTAGTTTCTTTTTCACTTTGTCGAACCGAAAATTACTTGAAAAAGCTTTCAAAACTGCCACCTCCAGGGTGTGTTAAGCTTGAGCATTTTGGATTCAGAAAACATGTGCTTGATTGCCACCAAAGGTCAGCAAATCTTATAATAAACAGCCAGAATCAGCCATGACATCTGAACAATTGGGACTGGGCAGAAGCAAGATGTCAACAACAACCCATAAAATATTTCATGTTTTAAAGTTCAAATTTGCATTTAAACATTACTAATAACATGCAACCCCCTGTCTAGTTTTTTATACCCCAACAAATGAAATTTGGGGGGGGGGGGGGTATATAGGAGTGAGCTTGTCGGTCGGTCGGTCTGTTGACTTGGTTTCCAGACGATAACTCAAAAAGCGCTTCACCGATTTTTAGCTCACCGTCACGTAGTGACGAGGTGAGCTTTTGGGATCACTTTTTGTCCGTCGTCCTTCGTGCGTGCGTCCATCCGTGCATGTGTCTGTCCGTGCGTGTGTAAACACTTTCTTTAAACGACATCTCCTAAACCACTGATCGGAATTTGACCAAACTTCACAGGAATGATCCTTAGGTGGTCCCCTTTCAAAGTTGTTCAAATGGTTCCGGTCCGTTGCACATCTAGGTCATAGGAGCCAAAAACAGATTTTTGTTCACCAAAAACTTTAAAAATCTTCTTCTATGAAACCACAAGGCCCAGGTCTTCGATATTTGATATGAAGCTTCATCTAGTGGACCCCTACCAAGATTGTTCAAATTATAGTGCTGGGGCAAAAAATGCCCCCGCCCTGGGGCCCTTTGGTTTTACACAGGCTTATATCGGGAAAATCTTTAAAAATCTTCTTCTCTGAAACCACAAGGCCCAGGTCTTTGATATTTGGTATGAAGCTTCATCTAGTGGACCCCTACCAAGATTGTTCAAATTATAGTGCTGGGGCCAAAAATGCCCCCGTCCGGGGGCCCTTTGGTTTTACATAGGCTTATATAAAGGGAAAATCTTTAAAAATCTTCTTCTCTGAAACCACAAGGCCCAGGACTTTGATATTTGGTATGAAGCTTCATCTAGTGGACCCCTACCAAGATTGTTCAAATTTTAGTGCTGGGACAAAAAATGCCCCCGCCACGGGGCCCTTTGGTTTTACATTGGCTTATATAGGGAAAATCTTTAAAAATCTTCTTCTCTGAAACCACAAGGCCCATGTCTTTGATATTTGGTATGAAGCTTCATCTAGTGGACCCCTACCAAGATTGTTTAAATTATAGTGCTGGGGCCAAAAATGCCCCTTCCCGGGGGCCCTTTGGTTTGACATAGGCTTATATCGGGAAAATCTTTAAAAATCTTCTTCTCTGAAACCACAATGCCCAGGACTTTGATATTTGGTATGAAGCTTCATCTAGTGGACCCTACCAAGATTGTTCAAATTATAGTGCTGGGGCAAAAAATGCCCCCGCCCCGGGGCCCTTTGGTTTTACATAGGCTTATATAGGGAAAATCTTTAAAAATTTTCTTCTGAAACCACAAGGCCCAGGACTTTGATATTTGGTATGAAGCTTCATCTAGTGGACCCCTACCAAGATTGTTCAAATTTTAGTGCTGGGACAAAAAATTCCCCCGCCACGGGGCCCTTTGGTTTTACATTGGCTTATATCGGGAAAATCTTTAAAAATCTTCTTCTCTGAAACCACAAGGCTCAGGTCTTTGATATTTGGTATGAAGCTTCATCTAGTGGACCCTTACCAAGATTGTACAAATGATAGTGCTGGGGCCAAAAATGCCCCCGCCCCGGGGCCCTTTGGTTTTACATAGGCTTATATAGGGAAAATCTTTAAAAATCTTCTTCTTTGAAACCACAAGGCCCAGGACTTTGATATTTGGTATGAAGCTTTATCTTGTGGACCCATACCAAGATTGTTCAAATCATAGTGCTGGGACAAAAAATGCCCCCGCCACGGGGCCCTTTGGTTTTACATTGGCTTATATAGGGAAAATCTTTAAAAATCTTCTTCTCTGAAACCACAAGGCCCAGGTCTTTGATATTTGGTATGAAGCTTCATCTAGTGGACCCTTACCAAGATTGTTCAAATTATAGTGCTGGGGCCAAAAATGCCCCCGCCCCGGGGCCCTTTGGTTTTACATAGACTTATATAGGGAAAATCTTTAAAAATCTTCTTCTCTGAAACCACAAGGCCCAGGACTTTGATATTTGGTATGAAGCTTCATCTAGATGACCCCTACCAAGATTATTCAAATTATAGTGCTGGGGCAAAAAATGCCCCCGTCCCGGGGCCCTTTGGTTTTTTTGTAATTTAACTTTTATTTCTGGACAAAACATTTTACATAGTATAACATTAACATAAGCATAATTATGTATAATATGCAAATATCTAAACAATACCACATCTATATACACTATATATGTTCTCTAATTCGTTAATTTAATACTACATATCATGGAGTGCCAGAAATTTTGATAAATAAATAAATAAATAATTAAAAATAAAAAAAAAAAAATAAAATAATAGGTTCATAAATAAATAAACAAATAAATAAATAATAATATCAAATGCAAAGTATAACAGAGATAGAAAATAATAAATTTGGTAGGATAAAGTATAGAGTAAATTAGAAAGAAAGAAAGCTCTGTAACAGTTGCGCTTTAAATATGATTTGTGCCTATAGATTAGTCAACATTATTTAACCTTATCATAAAACTGTTCCATTTTTGTGAGAACTGGGTAAGTTTGTCTTTCAGAAAGTAGACTTCTCTTTCTATTTTCAATCTGTAGCTTAAAAAGGATTTAAAATGATCGAAAGAAAGAAATGTTTTATTATATTTGTTTCTAAAGATAAAATACTTTCCAGCTAAAATAATAAAATTCTTCATTTGTGTTTCGGTTCTGCTGATGTTAAAAGTTATACCAAACGTAATAGTCTTTAATGTGAAGGGGAGGTCTATAGAGCAGTGCTTTAAAAAAATTGATAGTTCACTCCAAAATCGCTGAGAATATATACACTCCCAGAATAAATGGTTGACTGTTTCTATTTCCATTACGCAAAAATCACACAAAGATGAAGTTGCTATGTTGCATTTTAATAAATATTTGTTTGTTGGTATGATGCGTAGTAGATATTTATATTGGAAATTTCGTAATTTAACATCGCTGGTTGTTTTTATTGTATTAATATATATATTTTTCCAACATAAGTTTTTCTCCGATAAATAATTCATTCCATTTTGCTTCTGAACGTTTTTCACTATTTGGTTGCTTATTGCGTATATAATCATATATGTATTTGTTTCCTTGTTTCGTATGTAGCAGCTGCTTAATAAGTGGTTCATCTATTGGAATATCCATGTTTTCATTTCGTATGTTTTGTTTCCATGTGCTAGGTATACTGGTCAATAAACTCATATATTTTAAAAAATCACCACAAGGTAGTCCATATATCGCTTTAAGCTCTGTAAATGTGTAGCATCTTTTTTCTGCATAATTATATAGATCTTTAAAATACCTAATTCCTTTCTGATACCAGTTGTCGTAAAATATCGAACGTCCATCAGCTTTTATGTTACTATTGTTCCATATTGTTTCATTCCTAAAGCTATTTATAATGTTGTGTTCATTTAAGTTGCACCACGCTATGAGAATATCTTTGAAAAAGTCGTTGTTTTGGATAATGGTGTCTATATCATTTTTTGAATAATTGCTCTCAAAAAACAATTTTCCTCCATATGGTTTCAGTTTGGACATATATACATGTGTATATAATCTGTTTGAATTGTTTCCTAAAATTCGTTTCAACCAGCTAATTTTTAAAGACGCTATAAATGTTTTTATGTCAATCATTTTCAGACCCCCCCTTTTCGTAATCTTTTAGCAATGTTTCTCTTTTGATTTTTTCAGGTTTTGCGTCCCATATAAATTTATACATAATATTCTCAATTTGTTTGATCTTATCTGTTGAAGGGGTTGGTAATGCCGATAGTGCATATATGAGTTTTGGAAGAGCATAGCTTTTAACAACAGTTATTTTCCCCATCAAAGTTAGTTTTCTATGTTGCCATTGTTGCAAACTCTTCTTAAAATCATTAATTTTTGGCTCTAGATTTATAGATAAAGCATTATCTTTTATAGTAGTAAACTTCATTCCTAAAGCAGTTGCTTCTTTCGAACTCCACTGAAATTTCCTGTGTTTGAAATAAATTAAATCATTTTTAGCCATCGAACCTATCTTTAATATTTGGCATTTTCCAGCATTTAACCTTAAACCCGAAATATAACTGAAATTATCCAGTATGTTTAATAGTGTTTGGAAGGATTGCAGTGACCCATCTAAAATAAATGACGCATCATCGGCAAACAGAGATTTCTTGAATTCAGCTCCTGCAATAGTTCCGGTTATGCCAATAATGTCTGGGTTAGAACCAATCATATGTGAAAGTAGTTCAATGCTGATTATAAACAAATAGGGTGATAGTGGACATCCTTGACGGACCCCACGCTGTATCGGAAAAAAGCCAGAAAGATAACCATTATTTGACACACAACTTTTTGCATCGTTGTAGAAAAGTTTTACCCACTTAAGCAAGCTTTCTCCAAAATTGAAATGGTTCAAACATTTAAACATATACTGGTGGTCAAGACTATCGAAGGCCTTTTCAAAGTCAGAGAAAAAGATCATTCCTGGTTTGCCTTCTTCTTCCATTTTATCAATGACTTCAAAAAGGAGTCTAATGTTCTCGCCTATATATCTACCTTTAATGAAGCCCGTTTGAGACTCGTCTATTATATTGATTAATACTTTTTTAATTCTGTTAGCTATTACTTTAGTTGTTATTTTATAGTCGACATTGAGTAAACTTATTGGGCGCCAGTTAGAAATTGACGTTAAATCTTTATGATCTTTTGGAATCAATGTTATAATACCTTGTTTTTGTAATTCTGTAAGATGTCCTTTTTCATATGAATAATTTAGTGAGTTTACATAAAACTTTTTAATAGAGTGCCAAAACATTTTGTAAAACTCTACGGTTAGACCATCAGATCCCGGACTTTTTTGATTTTTCATTTCTCTAAGGGATAAAATACATTCTTCTTCTGTTAATGCTCCTTCACATTGATTGCTTTCTATATCATTTAGCTTTTTAATATTGTTATCAAAGAAATCATATGTTGAAGAACTAGGATCTTGTTTTGAATATAATTTTTTATAAAAGGTTTCTGTTTCATTCAATATTTCTCTTTGTTCCGTTATATAATGATTATTTATATTCAGTCTGGAAATTGTTTTAATCTCTGATCGTTTCTTTTCCAAACTTGCAAAGTATTTGCTGTTGTGTTCACTGTTTTCTACTATGTTTGCCTTTGACCTTAATATTAAACCGTTTATTTTTGTCTCGATAATATTTTCCAGTTCGTGTTTCTTCTGTTCTAAGTTGGCAGCAGTGATTTCAATGTCAGTTTGATTCTGTGTTTCGCTTAATGTTTTTGTAAGTGTTTCAATTTCAGACTTAAGTTTTGTTTCGGATTCATTCATATCTTTCTTTTTCCTTGTTGCATACTTGATTGTCTCATTTCTGACTGTTCCTTTAATCAATTCCCAAAGGGTATTTGGGTTTGCCTCACGGTTAATAGAACTTATTTCATCAATACTTTTCTTAATAATATCTTGGTATTTAGTGTCTAAAAGAAGGCTGTTGTTTAACTTAAAATATCCAGGACCTCTTGCTATGTTTGTTGTATCGATATGTATTAAAACTATGGAATGATCTGATTTATAACTTATCTTATGTTCACTAGACAGCGTAGAATGTATAAGATTGTTTGAGATTAAAAAGTAATCAAGCCTACTGAAGATGGGAGGTTTGTGCGACGAATGCCAAGTGTATTGTTTTAAATTTTGGTGTTTTTCCCGCCAGATATCTACTAGATTATAGTCATCAATTATCGTGTTTAGTTTTTGTCTGCAAAGTTTGTGTGTGTCTTGACGACCGTTTTTCTTATCCATTTTATTATCTAATACAGTGTTAAAATCACCGCCTATAATAAATGTTTTATCATCGTTTTCATTCAAATAATTCTCAAGTTTTGTGAAGAACGCAGTGTCATCCCTATTCGGTCCATTTACATTAATAAGATTAAATGTTTTTCCATTGATAGTTAAATCTAGTGATTGCATTCTACCACTTACTATTTCAGTATGGTTTTCAATTGTACATGATAAATTAGGATTTATTAAGATGCCGACGCCTTCGCTATTTGTACTTTTACCACTAAAATATGCATTTGATCCCCATTGTTGTTTCCATAAATCACGGGTTTCTGCTCTCGAGTGGGTCTCTTGGAGAAAACAGATAGAGTACTCATTTTGTTTTAACCATGTAAATATTTGTTCGCGTTTTTGATTGTTACCCAGTCCTCTAACATTGAAAGAGCATATAGATAAGTTAATCCTTTCTCTAGCAAATTAAGTAACCTATAGACCCAAAACGCAAATGCAACAGAGGAAAGAGTATTCATAAATATATATAACAATGTTGTGACATCACCATTCTAATAATGAGGGTGAACAAACAAACAGGTCCCATGCCTACACTTGTAATATCTTAACATTCTATTTTTCCTGTTTTGAAAACGAAATCAAGACATCACGAGAACACACCTATACATATACATTGTCACTTTTCCAGCCACAAAATGAAGAGTGGAAATTTTAAGATGTAAAAATTTAGATTTTTTTCTCATTTCCGCAAAAATATCGATTGTGGGTACTCGAAAGAACCGCCTCAACGATGCGGTTCTATTGAATACCCACAACCCCGAGCCAAAATAAGGAAGATACTGTTTACCCCCGTAAACCCCAGTTTTACTATGTAAAAGTGGGGTTCGAGGAGTTTAAAATCATATAGGCATGTTTTTATGATGCCATTTGTTTATGATAAGCATATTTATCATACCACGCTGCGCCTGAGAAGGCAACAACGCCACATATTGTCAACAATATAAGTCAGCAATCCAACAGTGGGCCAAACAGATACAGCCCTTAACAATACACGTACAATGTTCTTAACACGTCGAGTCGACGGTTGACGGAATAATGACATTTTATTGAAAGATCGTTACTAAAATGCGTTTTAATGCCATATGCTAAATAAAATCTTGATTTCGCGCACATGCATTAATGAGACTTTAAAGCTCATTGAGGAAAGGGCACAAAATGCTCATGGAGGCCTGCCTAAAAGGTCGGTGCAGCCTGCATAAAGATGCTCGATGCATGCTTGCTTTTCATCCATTTTTCTCAACTCGCATGACGAACCCAACAATACATGAGCACCCCTACAGGATTCTGCATCACCCTGCCCGAAAAGTTTGCACTGCCTATCAGCCGCACCAAACCCGTCCAGGCACAGCCCTCCAACCAGAGGTTGCGACGAAAAGCAATATAGCATTATAAAACAACTGTTTCTATGGTAGTAAGACAGGTAGTTCAATTAACCCTTTTCCTGCTGTTCACAACAACAACCCCCACCTTTGCAAAACAATGTAGATCCAGATCAGATGGCTTCTGATCAGGACCCACACTGTATGTTATTAAGTTTTTGAATTTCAAAGGACACATTATTTTATGTAATCTGATTGGCTGTTAGTCAGAAATGGGAGTGGTCAATTAAACTATTTAGCAGGACAAGGGTTAAGACAGGTTAAAACCCATTTTATTAGTCTCACAGCAATCCATTTCGCTCTGTAATCACATGTACACAATGCGAATAAGTTTTTTGTATACATAAAGACATGTAAAAACTCAAGAATTAATTTCGTCTGGCGATATCAATGAATTAGGATACAGTGTATATGAAGATGTACATGTTGAGTTTGACGGGTTTCATTTGGGTGTGCTTGTTGATATTGCATACAAATTACGGATGATTGTAAACCGTACTCCACAAAAACACGCATACCGGTAAACAAATATATTGGAGATTTTACCCCCAAAAAGTAAAATTTTTCTGATGAAAAATCTCGACATTCTTCCAATTCCCGCTCCAAACACAGATTGCGGGCACTCGCCAGAACCACCCCGCTGGCGAGCACCCTCAACCCATGTCTTAGAGCAAGAGCGAGGAAAATGATGTATACCCCTGCAAAAACCCCAGTCTTGCTTTATAAAAGTGGGGTTCAAAGGGGGGGGGGGGGTCGAAATTATATAGGCGTGCCTTCGCGATGGTCGGTATTTTCCTGCCTAAAAATTAATTCTGATATCAATTTTAAGAATATCTAAGCTGTACATATTTACACCTTAAGCGAAAACGAAATTTAAAGGTGAAATATGTGTAGCCAATTACCTAGCCATTGTGGTGCTCCTATACGTTGATACCTTTGTTATTCCCCGTTTTCCCCACCTTTTTTTAAAAAAGGTGGGGATGAGGAACAAAAACGATATCTTAAAAAAAAAAAATGTCAGGAAAATGTATCAACTTCTCGTGACACACCCCACTTTTACAAAAGCTATAATGATACGCTAATTCTCATCAGTGTGATCAAGAGGCAGCTAGAACGACAGTCGAGCAACCTAGTCCGCGGCAACAACCCACTGGGTAAATGTTTGAACAACGTTGCATCAACGCCGGTGCCCGCCCTGACGCTACATCGACGTTGATACAACGCCGATGCAAAGCCCTGACGTCACATCGACGTTGATATAACGTTTCATATTATATGTGTCCGCTGGGAGTGGTCCAACGTCCGTCTATGGAACAGCCCACTACGGTTCAAAGGGGCCAGACAAAGCTGTTTGAACGGGCACCCAGGGGCCAAAACCGCGCCCACTTACCCTGCCGCCTCTATGCTACCAGTTTGTAAGGGCAATTAGTTTATCCGGACATTGTCCTTCATGGCTTGGAAGCTGGTGCCTACTGTACTGTTTTTAAGGGAATTTTAAGCCTTCGAGCTTTAAATGTATCGAATGTAGGAATGCGGATTAATGCATTCGTAGCACCAAGCTCTGGTTGTCGTGCCTAGACTCCTGTATCCAACCGCTTAGGCCCATCCGGACAAGCCGCGTGTATGAAAAGAGAAAACCTATGGCTTTTCAACCAGCTAAAATCAGGGTAAACACTTTTTTCAAAAACGTTCTTTTATGGCGCAGCGTTTTCCTTGTGTTTTACACACGCAGTGTATCGGCAAGTAAGAGGTCACACATGGGGTCATTCAAGAGTGGTCTTCGGACCACCCTTAAACGGTCCCAAATGTGGCCCAATGCATGGGCCCCACTGCGTCAACATGCACATACATATATAATAGAGGGTCGTAATTAATGGTTATTTTCGGATGGTTCCGTCAGGCCAGCCGCGACACGGGAAAAGGTATAATACTATTATGATTAGGAATTTTCAACTTTCTGATAGAGTCGGACGCCGTATCCTAGGCTTAATGGATCAGCAATCTTCGAAACAGGCTAGGAAAGCATAAAAATTAAGTAGGCTTTCCGTCAGTCAACTATGACTTTATTCCATAATGTACCCACTCTCGTGTCGCGGCTAAAACTTTCAATCTCATGATATTTGGTATGAAGCTTCATCTAGTGGACCCCTACCAAGATTGTTCAAATTATAGTGCTGGGGCCAAAAATGCCCCCGTCCGGGGGCCCTTTGGTTTTACATAGGCTTATATAAAGGGAAAATCTTTAAAAATCTTCTTCTCTGAAACCACAAGGCCCAGGACTTTGATATTTGGTATGAAGCTTCATCTAGTGGACCCCTACCAAGATTGTTCAAATTTTAGTGCTGGGACAAAAAATGCCCCCGCCACGGGGCCCTTTGGTTTTACATTGGCTTATATAGGGAAAATCTTTAAAAATCTTCTTCTCTGAAACCGCAAGGCCCAGGTCTTTGATATTTGGTATGAAGCTTTATCTTGTGGACCTCTACCAAGATTGTTCAAATTATAGCCCTGGGGCCCTTTGGTTTTACATAGACTTTTATAGAGATAATCTTTGAAAATCTTCTTCGCCCAGGTCTTTGATATTTGGTGTGAAGCTTCATGTAGTGGACCTCTATCAAGATTGTTTAAATTATAGTCCTTAGACCAAAAATGCCCCTGCCACGGGGCCATTTGGTTTTACATAGGCTTATGTAGGGAATATCTTTAAAGAATCTTCTTTTCTGAAATAGAAAGGCCCAGGTCTTTGATATTTGGCGTGTAGCTTCATCCAATGGACCTTTGCCAAGATTGTTCAAATTATAGCCTTTGTTGATATTTGGTATGAAGCTTCACCTTATTAGACCTCCCTTAACATTATGCACATTATAGCCCTGGGTTCAATAATGGCCCTCCCCGGGGCCCACTTGTTACTCTATGTATCAGGTGAGCGATCCAGGGCCATCATGGCCCTCTTGTTATAATTTTTGGTACACTGATGTAACATCATAGAATACAGGTCAAGTTCGATTTCCACTACAATTCGTCAATTTTCGACATAGTTATGGCCCCTTTCAAGTGAAAAAATTGCAACCACTGATGTACTATCAAGGCAGTTTTTGTGGGGGTATTCATCACCTTTAGTGATAGCTCTAGTTGGGGTCTGCCGCGTTAGCGCGCATAAACCTGCACATTATCCCACGCTACATGTCCCGCTGCAAGCCATCACAATGATTTCAGTTATTTACCTATGGGAAAGTTTAAAATATGTAATGCGGAAGATTAATTTTATACCAGTATAATGCCGTGGAAACACCCCGGTTACCCCGCATTACCCCGCATTCCCTCCATGCCTGTTCGCGGTGGTCGTCCCAGCTTTAATCCTTTTATCATGACTCCTCAACGCAGGGTTGCGCGTGTTCAAAAACGTTTGCTGTGGGTGTACTGCAGGGCTCGAGAAAATATCAGTTTTCCGGTTCTGGACCGAATTTGCCCTCCATAAACTGATTTTGACTTCAGAAGAAGGTTAAAAAATCGGTCCATAATTCTATAACATTTTAAAAAAATCAGTTCGAAAATTTCGCTAAATCAATATATGTTGACCGTTTGCCACTGATAATCCAAGCATGTATACAAAAAACGCCTACAATACAAGGTGTTAGACCGGTTCATTATCTAACTAGGTGAAAATTGGACAAGTCCACGTCGGGTTCTTTGATCTTATCGCAGCGAAATTTGACCCATGTGTCAAAATTATTAAACCGTGAACACTGGCCTCAGGCGTTATCGGCAAGCTGGCAAGGTGAGAAAATAAGGTCAATCAATGCAGGCGTATGCTAGTTTGTTTACACAAGTCATTAATTTATGGCTTACTACTGAAACGGTATTTGAATATAAAATTGTGTGTGTGTGTTTTTTTGCTGTTTTTTTTTTATTCACAGGGCGCAATTTTCAATACACACCTGTCATGCCTGAACATTGCCTTCGAGGGAAAATGTCTTATTTCACCCATTTTAAACGATATTTTTATTTAAGAAATACGTTCCATTGAAACCAATAACAAACCATGTGTGTGAATGAATTAAAATGAAACCACATGACGGGATTTTCCGATCACGTGGCTTCAATATCGGTTGTCATTTGTAGACAAAGCTATTTGTTTCAGGCTTGTGTAATCGTGAAATATGTATTTATATTCTTTAGAACTCGGTTCGGCCATGTAAGATTTTGAATGACTCTCGTTCGGTCATGTTTTGGTTCGAGATTAAAGTAATGTTTTTTTCGATTTTTTAACCCGTTCAAAGCGATTGTTTTTAGAAATACGCCCTATTAAAATTTGTGACATAAAACAGGCGTGTGTGTTACGTCCTTGGCTGCATTAATGTGTATTGTGTAAACGGAAACCGGGTGACGTCATTTTCCGACCACGTGGCTGCAAAATCGGTCGCAATTTGTAAACAAACCAATTTGGGCAAAATAAAATGCGTGAAATAAGAGAAATATTTTAAAGGTTTATATAGTGACCATCGAACTGGTCTTTGACTGCCCCACGTCGGTTGTTTCCCTTTAGCGGTCTTCAGGTTGTGAGTGACCCGGATATTGGGAAAATGAAAGAAGGTGAAATCTGGCGTAGAAAATGAAAGTAGATGAAATCGGAACGATGTGAGCAATAATTGCTGTTAATAATCGAGATACTGGTGCTCATATCCGTTGATAAGAGTAAGAGCAACATTGGTATGTCATTCGTTACGCTAATAACACATTTTGAAATTGCAAATCGCCAAGGACGTTTACGGAAATTACCGAAACCGATCGGCAATTTCCGGAATTTTTGGCGAAATCTGGCTGGACCGATTTGGATTCTTCAGTTTCTCGAGCCCTGGTGTACTGTATGCATGTCATGTTTCTAATTTCTTTCATCAAAGTTTTTTTAATTTATCGATCCTCTGGCCCTTTTTTTTAAATCCAAATTTGCCAATCTGCACTCTATCTTTCCCAAATACATTGGTCCTTTTTCCCGGTTTCAGATTGGTAGGAAAATCCTTGAATGGACCCTTCTCCTCTACAATTTACCCGCTGGATGTGTTGATGAAAAATAAAAACAAAAAAGTAACTGCCGAAAAATATGGCAAAAAAGATAAAAAACTGACTTTAATATTAAAGGTCATTCTAGTCAAATCCAACAATAAAAGAGCTTCAGGTATGCTTTTAACCCTTTTCCCACTGAATACTCAGAACTTAATACATGTATTCTGAAGAAGCCATCTGATCAGGATCTACACTGTCATACAGTTGTTGTCCAACAGTTTGTGAATTGATTGAAGGAATATATTGTATCCAGTAATTAATTTGGTAGATGGTGAGAAATGGGTTTGGCTAAATTAATTTATTGAGCAGGATAAGGGTTAAGATTATATTTACAACAAGAAATCAAGGTGTTTCTAAATGTGTACTGGTGGGCTCTTCCATTGCTATATATTGGACAAGTCCATTTGTCACATAAGAGGTGGAAAGCCTATAAGCAAATAGTGGAGGCCCTGACCAGATGCCGCCTTTTGCGGCATCTGACCTGGGCCTGCACTTTTTGCCAAGGTACTCCTTTAGGGGTTTCCTGCATACAATGGGTTAAACCTATGTTGTGTTTATTGATTAGAGTTGTACCCAGTTTCACAATCTACATTCTTCATTTCAGTTCGGCTCAGGTTAAAGTCTGTTACCAACATTCAGAAGATCACCAAATCCATGAAGATGGTGTCAGCAGCAAAGTATGCCAAGGCAGAAAGGGACCTCAAACCAGCAAGATCTTACGGTGCAGGGGCTCAAGGTGAGACTTTCTTTGATCATGAAATCTTTTTCTATTGTTTCCATAAAAATCCTAAAATACAACTGACTCTCGTTATTTCGACCTCGCCTGTCTGGATCCTATCACTTATGTTGAACTGATTTTGGCAGTACCTAAACTGTTTAAATACAAGGGACTGCCGTATGACGTATACCGAAGTGATATAAGCATTGCATCAATGCATTCACAAGTGAGGAACCACTCCATTTAAGTACATATCTATTTTTAGCTTATTTGGATACCCGAATTTGCAGGAATTTAAAAGGCAACAAATGTGAGAAATCTTTTATAATCGCTATACTTCGACAAGCTCCATTACTTTCATAAACAAATCTTAACCCTTATCTTGCTGTTCACGACAACCCCTATCTTTGCAAACAGTGTAGATCCAGATCAGATGGCTTCTGAAGAAGCCATCTGATCAGGATCTACACTGTTTGGCATTCAGTTTATGAATTTGTAGCAATAAATTACATCAAGTAATTTGATTGGTTGATAGACAGAAATGGGTGTGGCTTAAATGAATATTCAGCAAGATAAGGGTTGAAAGCTCAATAAGCTGTGCAAGTAACTGCTATTACTCTAGAATTACCCAGAATACCAAGCATATCACGGCAAATAATGTGCTCCGACATACACGTGACGTAAAATTTTGGTTATCTCGTACTGCGGATAACTCGAACTTTTTATCCGGTCCCCTGAGGTTCAAGATAATGAGCCTCGACTGTAGTAAAAATTCTGTAACTTTGGTGACTTGCTGTAATTTTCCTAAAATTTTAACTCATTTGTTTCATCATCCAGCAAAAATTCCAAAAGGTGCAGCCAGAATGGACAACAGTGTGTTGATCCTGATCAGACTGCTCCTTTGGGAGCAGTCTGTTCAGGGTCTGCACTGTTTGCATAGACCTATCTGTCTAACACTTTGAATGATTACAGTATCCACTGATTCAGGAAGGGCCATTGGCAGTTACTTGCAAAAGAATATGGACATTTCTGGAAGTCGTGTCGTGTCAAAGGAAAACATCCCTGGGATTTGAATCCAGGGCACTTTGCTGGAAGTCCAATAAACACTGAGACAAACAGTCTGCTCTCTGACGCTGTTGTCAAAGATGAGTTATTCACCCATAAACTATAGACACCCCAAAGTTGCTAACAGATTTCAACAGGGCAGTTAATTATTGCGTAAAAATTTTATTCAAAGCCTTAGCCATCATGGCGTTTCTATGGTCATACTCTCCCTTCTGCTGATTCATGAAGGGCTGTTGTCAGTTTCTGGCAAAAGAATGTGTACTGTACTGGTTAAGCACCTACGAACAAGTCTGTCCAGGAGCTCATTATGACCTAAATAGTGTTTACTGGTTTTTTAAACTGATAAACGGTCATCATGTCGCAAATGCAATGGCCATCATTACTCAGAATACCTTCTGATTTTCAGCATTTTATGAGAAAGCAGAGATCAAACAAGATGAAGGTAAACCTAAACAACTTATTGTGGCATTGACCTCTGATCGAGGGTTGTGTGGCGGTGTACACTCAGCCATCTGTAAACAGATCAAAGCTGACCTCGAGGAGAAGGGAGATATCTCAGAAACAAAACTGGTGTTGATAGGAGACAAGGCAAAAGCTCAGTTACAAAGGTACCTTTTCTTATGACCCCTTTCCATCATGTGAACAAGTCTGTGAAATAAAGACCCCCCCTAAACCCCACTTTATATAGAGAAAACTGGGTTTACGGGGGTAAACATTATTTTCCTTATTTCTGCTCCAAGACAGGTTGTGGGTTCTCATTAGAACCGCCTCAATGAGGCGGTTCTAACAAGCACCCAAAACCTTTGTTTGGAGTATAAATACAATGAATATGTGTATTTTGTAATGTGTCGAGGATAATTTTCCTTATTTTTCACATTTGTCATTCAGAACTTCAGTTAAATAAAGCTAATTCTTCTGATATGGAGGTCCCGTTTTTGGATTTACATATATCTATTGTAGATGGGTTTGTTTCGTGCAAAATTTATGATAAACATGATGATTTTGATTTTGAGATTGTAAATTTTCCTTTTTTGGATGGTGATGTTCCTCGTGCGCCATCCTATGGCGTTTATATTTGGCAATTAATTAGATTTGCCAGAGTGTGTAGTCATGTAACTGACATCAACATTCGTTATAAATTGTTAACGGCTAAACTTTTTAATCAGGGTTATCAGTACCATAAACTACGCAAAGCCTTTTCAAAATTTTAAAGACGTCATTCTGATTTAATTTCAAAATTCAACATTGGACTTAAATCTCTTCTGCAACAAGGTCTATCGGAACCCGAATTTTATGGTGACTTAGTATACAAGTTCAGAAAAATTTATAACCGCAATGACTTCAGCATACGATTTCGTAAAATCATTCTTCTATATAAAAAGACTGGGTACAACATTAATGTTATACGACAGACTGCATGCATGGTAGTTAACCCAATCACGGTTGACAGCTTTGCTTCCCTCTTTAATTGCACGTCGGTGGGTCAGGCCTCAGATTCTATGACGGTTCCAGTGTAATGGCTTATTGAGAGTTAGATCTAATTCAAGGTAATGTTGGCTGATGCCTGATGCTCTATCTCTGGTCAGGCCCATCGGAGTCTAACTGTTGGTTTTCTTTTGCTCCAGCATTTCAGTGGTTTCTTGCTGTCGAGTCCTCACCGTTGTTTCATCTCTGTGGTTGTTTGATTATTTGTGTTCACGGAGATGTTGCACTGATGAGTTAGGAGGCCTTCATGCGGACTGAACAAATTATTTGTCTAAATCGCGATGGAAATAAGGGCGAGGATTGTGGCCACGTAAAATCAATTTAATCCCTCCAGTGGAGTTCGTTTCCGCTGACCGTTCCAAGGTGGTTCTTCTGTCGCGATTTATTTTTGGTATGATTTGTCTTTAGATGTTTGTGTCAATTGTGTTATTTTATTTTGGATAGCCTATTGGCCATTTTGTGGGAAAGTAACTGTCCTTTTGGCTTTCTGCTGTTGGTGTTTCCATTGGGTCTGTTGTTGCGAGTTTGTGTTTCTTTCCCTTTGGTGTCTCTGATGGGAGCTATGGGTTGATTGTATCGATTCCTGATCATTGCCTCTACTTCTACTTTGCTCGACGCCAAGTTCTGCAACGGAACTTCAGGTGGATTTTGTCTGGGTGCTCCGGTTTTGCCAGCTTCTGATTACAGATTAATAATCGTCTCAAAATAAGTGAAATATTCATGAAACCAAACAAACAATCTCATTTCAGGTACTGGCTATGGTCTATTATTTTCAGACTATATGGCAAGAGTGTATTATCTCTGAGCTATTTTTTAGGCTATATGGCAAGAGTATTACCTTTCATCTTTTGTTTACAGGTTGTATAGAAAGAGTGTATTTTACCTGTGATTTTTTATTTTTTCAGGTTATGTGGCCAGATTGTATCACCTGTGATCTTTTATTTTCAGACTATATGGCAAGATTGTATTACCTATAAACTTTTATTTTCAGGTTGTAATGCAAGAGTATATTACCTATGATCGTTTATTTTCTTGATATATTGCAATAATGAATTACCTTCAGGTTGTAATGCAAGAGTGTATTACCTATGATCTTATATTTTCAGGATATATGGCAAGAATGTATGAGTTTTAATCTTTAATTTGCAGGCTATATGGCAATTGTATTACTAATGATCTTTTATTTACAGGTTGTATAACAAGACTGTATTACCTATGATCTTTTATTTGTAGGTTATGTGGCAAGAGTGTATCACATATGATATTTATTTTCAGGATATATGGCAAGAGTGTATTACCTCAGATCTATTGTTTTCAGACTGTATGACAAGAGTATTACATATGATCTATTATTTACAGGTTGTATAGCAAAAGTGTATTACCTAGGATCTTTTATTTTCAGGTAATGTGGCAAGAGTGTATTACCTAGGATCTTTTATTTTCAAGCTGTATGGCAAGAGTGTATTACCTATAATCTTCTATTTTCAGTGTGTAATGTAAGAGTGTATTGCCTATGATCTTTTATTTTCAGGATATTTGGCAGGCATATTAGCTTTAATCTTTATGGCAAGAGTGTATTACCTCTGATCTATTGATTTCAGGCTATATGGCAAGAATATTACCTATGATCTTTTATTTACAGTTTGTATAGCAAGAGTGTATTGCCTATGATCTTTTATTTTCAGAATATATGGCAAGAGTGTATTAGCTTTAATCTTTTATCATTTTTGGGCTGTATGGCAAAGGTGTATTACCTCTGATCTATTGTTTTCAGGATATATGGCAATAGTATTACCTATGATCTTTTGTTTATAAGTTGTATAGCAAAAGTGTATTTCCCATGATCTTTTATTTTCAGGATATATGGCAAGTCTATATCACATATGGTATTTTAATTTCAGGATATAGGGCAAGAGTGTTTTAGCTTTAATTTTTAATTTTCAGGCTATATGGCGAGAATGTAAAACCTCAGACTATATTACAAGAGTGTATTACCAATGGTCTTTTAGCTTCAGGCTATATGGCAAGAGTGTATTACCGATGATCTTTTTTATTTTCAGGCTACATTGCAAGAGAATTACTGATGTTCTTTTATTGTTAGGCTGTATGGCAAGAGTGTATTGCAGGTGAGCTTTTATTTTCAGGCTATATGGCAAGAGTGTATTACTGATGATCTTTTATTTTCAGGCTATATGGCAAGAGTGTATTACTGATGATCTTTTACCTTCAGGCTATATTACAAGAGTGTATTACAGATGATCTTTTATTTGCAGGCTATATTGCAAGAGTGTATTACTGATGATCTTTTACCTTCAGGCTATATGGCAAGAGTGTATTACTGATGATCTTTTATTTTCAGGCTGTATGGCAAGAGTGTATTACCAATGATCTTTTATTTTCAGGCTATATGGCACGTGTATTTCAGATGATCTTTTATTTTCAGGCTATATGGCAAGAGTGTATTACAGATGACCTTTTATTTTCAGGCTATATGGCAAGAGTGTATTACCAATGATCTTTTATTTTCAGGCTATATAGAAGTGTATTTCAGATGATCTTTTATTTTCAGGCTATATGGCAAGAGTGTATTACAGATGACCTTTTATTTTCAGGCTGTATGGCAAGAGTGTATTACCAATGATCTTTTATTTTCAGGCTGTATGGCAAGAGTGTATTTCAGATGATCTTTTATTTTCAGGCTATATGGCAAGAGTGTATTACTGATGATCTTTTACCTTCAGGCTATATTGCAAGAGTGTATTATTGATGATCTTTTATTTTCAGGCTGTATGGCAAGAGTGTATTACAGATGATCTTTTATTTTCAGGCTATATTGCAAGAGTGTATTATTGATGATCTTTTATTTTCAGGCTATATGGCAAGAGTGTATTACAGATGATCTTTTATTTTCAGGCTATATGGCAAGAGTGTATCACAGATGATCTTTTATTTTCAGGCTATATGGCAAGAATGTATTATCATCATCATCACCATCAATGGATTTTTGATTAACGTGCAGGTACAGGGGCATCGTCCATATAAGTGGGCCCCCTTCCAGGTATCTGGCTTGCTGCAAGCATGGCAGATCTTACACCAGATCTCCAGGCTTGTCTATCATGAGGATCGATAGCAGAGAGCTTCAATTCTCTGCAATCTCTTTCTGTTAGTTGCTTCCAGGTCATCTTGGGTCTTCCTGGCCCCCGTTTTCCACCTACCTGTATGTCACAGGCAGTCTTGACTGCACCGGTGGAGCGTTCCACATGTACATACCAGCGAAGCCTTCTCTCTTTCAGGATGAGGTCCAGGTCCTCAATGCCAAGATGCTCAAGTAACTTACTGGACCTGATGGTGACAGTGTCCTGTGGCTCTACATTACCGATGATATTTTATTTTCACGCTATATGGCAAGAGTGTATTACAGATGGTCTTTTATTTTCAGGCTATATGGCAAGAGTGTATTACAGATGATCTTTTATTTTCAGGATGTATGACAAGAGTGTATTACCAATGATCTTTTATTTTTCAGGCTATATGGCAAGAGTGTACTGTTGTCATACAACAACATTGGCAAGAAACCACCATCATTCATGGATGCTGCTTGTCTAGCACAATCATTATTAGAACTCCCTTATGAGTATGATGTAGGAACATTATATTTTAATTACTTTAAGTAAGTATAAATTGTCAGTGCCAGAACTAGCAAGATATGTGTGATTAGACTTCTCGCAACAAATGGCTGTTTGGGTGAGGCGAAGGACGCATGACCTTGCCTCACTGGGACATCCAATTGATCTTGGCTTACAGTTGGGTGACCCTGTGATCCTTGCAGCAGATAAAGATAAGAGAAAATTATTTCTCAAGTTACTACACATCCATTTGTGCTGTCATACATTTATCTCCTCTACTGTCTCTTCTCCCATTCTTTGGAAGACGACACAAAATGACCCACAGGGGTTGACATGTCATTTAGCCCCAACATAATCAATCAACCTGCCAACAGCAAAGACTGCTCAGTCTGCCTATCTGAACACATCTGTACAGGTTGATCAGAGTCCTTGCTGTGCATCATGTGGACTCACATTAGGGCTGGCGAATCGGAGCTGAAAAGATAATCGATTATCAGTCCTGTCATTGCGATCGATACTCGATTAGTAATCGCAAAGGTTTTTGTCATAATTTTACCTATCTGGCTTCTGTCTGAACATGGCTCTTACCATATGTTGCACTTAACCGTATGTATATTTGAACAGGCAGACCTGAGCAAACAGTGTAGACCCAGATGAGACGCCGCAGAATGCGGCGTCTCATCAGGGTCTGCACTGTTTGCCCCATCATCCAGCTATTTTAGGCATAACTTTGGGTATTAAATTGTACCTATCAAGTAATCGATTAAAAGCAAATCAGAAATGATAATCATTTTTGTGGAATTTATTGATTGATTAATCGATTATACGATTCATCGTGTCAGCCTTAACTCACATTGACCTATAACTTCTTCCTGTAGGCGGGAAAACATTGGAAAAGCTATGATCCATATTTGTGTTCTGACTCATGGTGGTGCATGTTTGCAGATGGCATGCTTAACTCTTATCTTGCTGTTCACGACAACCCCTATCTTTGGAAACAGTGTAGATCCAGATCAGATGCAGATCAACACTGTTTGACATTCAGTTTATGAATTTGTAGGAATAAATTGCATCAAGTAATTTGATTGGTTGTTAGACAGAAATGGGTGTGGCTTAAATGAATATTCAGCAAGAGAAGGGTTAAGGAGAATGGATACATCTGGCAGATCTTTCCACCATTACTCAAAGGGAGATAACTTTCAGGACTTCCTGTCCAAGTTTCTATTAACTCTGGCCTACGGAAAAAAGGGGGTCTACTCTTAAAGAAAAGAGCAAATTCTTTCCTTAATAAGAGTTGACCCCTATTGACATGGGGGACAAATATACTTTTGCAAGAGTTGCCTCCCCTGAAAAAAAAACACATTTTGGTTAGTTTTGGCTCTTATATCTCAAAAGAGCAAAGAAGAGGTTATAGATGCTACCAGAATAGCTAAGTTTCATACTAGTCAGCAGCAGGTTTACGGAGCACAAAGTGAAGTTGTTGAATAGTCAAGCAGACTGGTTTTAATGTCACATGCCAATTAGCTTTTTCCGACACTCTTACTTAGTACGCTTGATTTTAGTACATTTTATAAACTGCAAGTCTGGAAAATTCTACCGGTTACCAGTGACAAAAGATAAGGGGAAAGGGAACACTTTCATGGGATGCAACTCATGCAGAAGTATTTTTGTCTTCCATATCAATAGGGGTCAACTCTTAAAGCAAAGAATTTGCTCCTCCTGCAAATTCTTTCCTTTAAGAGTAGACCCCTTTTTCAGTAGGACAATGCTTATAGGAAAGCAAACAGGAAGTCCGGAAAGTTGTCTCCCTTTGGAAAATGAAGGAAAGATCTGCCAGTTGTTCCTATTCCCCTTAAAACATAGTCCCTATGAATTTACATGCCCTTGGTCTTACAGGACTAGTAAGTTCTGAAGAATTTTGAAACCCTGAACTTCGAACTTCGCAGCTAAATTACCAAAGTTTGAGGAACTGTGTTCAGTTGTTCATAGTCTAGTTATATTATTAACAAACTTGGCAGTGGTCAAAATGCTGAAGAAAGAAAAATACCCTGCAAAACCTATTTACGCATCTCATTCCAGGTCAGTTATTTCATACAGAGTGACAAAACTGCCAATTCCCCGACAGGAGACCGTGAAGGAGGCAGATAAATTGATGTTGTATGACAGTATAGACGCTGAAGTTCTGCAGTCGTACCTGGAGTTCCAGTTTGCCAGTTTGATCTTCTACTCTCTGAAGGAGGCAGCTTGTAGTGAACAGAGTGCCAGAATGACAGCTATGGATGCTGCTAGCAAGAATGCTGGTATGTTATCTTGTGTAGCAGAAGATAAGATGCATGAGAACTGACATTATTCATCTGTTTCCATGGGTGCTTCATAGCCAAGTGGGTGAGAGAGCGGACTCTTAATCACTTGGTCCCTCACTGCTGTTGGTTTGAGCCTTGTTGGATCAAACATGAGACGCAAGTTCTGCAACAGAAGTTTGGGTGGTTTTTCTCACACCCTCGATTAAAAAATGGCTTGATACGTGAAATAAGCTTGAAAGGGCTGTAACACCGAAGTAAAATATAAACCGTATGCTCTCACTGAATTTACATCCTTACATTATATACTGATGTATATGGATGTCTAGTGTCTACTGCACGCCTGTACGCAGACTTTGAAAAAAGGGGGATGTAAATTTCAGGTATTTTGGGGTGGGGGGTGCCAATCTTAGCAAATATCTATTTCTGATTTCTGGCCCAAAATTAGGGATGTCAACTTGATCTCTTGTGAAAAACTATAATTTCGAGATAATTTTCAAAAAAAGGGGGAAGTATTTGCAACCCTAAATACAGTGAAATTCAGATATTAAGACCACCTTTGGCACTGTTCAGAAGTTGTTTTTAAGACCAGTTTTGAACTGTCCCAAAGATAATCTTCCACTAGAATACACTTGATGTAGAAAACACAAGGGAAATGTATCTGAAACCTAGTAAAAAGCATAATTTGTCTTCATTTCAGGCGGTCTTAATGTACATGTACATATCAAAACTTAGATCCACCTGACACACGTAAATTTGGAAATGATCTCCTGCTGTATATATTGAGGAGGATTCTATTCAGTTAAAAATGGGTTATAGTAATGTTTGGGAGACAGTAATTGACTGTTTTCTCTGTTTCAGGTGATATGATAGACAGATTGACCTTGACCTTCAACAGAACCAGACAGGCAGTGATCACCAGGGAGCTTATTGAAATTATCTCAGGGGCTGCTGCTTTATAATCCTAGTGTGATATAGATAACAGTGCTATAGGTCTTGGTTTCTTGAGACTCCTGTTGTCATAGCTACAGATAAAGGGGGGTAATGAACATAATTAGGGGATACTTAACTGTTTTTTTTGTGGATAATTTTTTATGGGCACTCGTTTAAATCACTTCAGTAGGCTGATCGTGATCCCAGAACATAATATTGCCTATTAAAAATAAGAAACAGGCTATCCTTAAATTCTGTCCATTACTTCCTATCTGGAGCTGTGTTTATTGTTACTGTAAAATTAAAGAAAGAAAAAAATAGTAAAATTAAACATGAAGCTAGAACTCATCAGTTATGAACATTAAACCAGCATCATTTATCTCTCTTTGTTGCCTGATTATCCTGTCATCCTTGCAACCCCATAGACAAACACAGATGCCTCTGCAAACAGCATACGTCCAGATTAGATGGGTCTTCAGCTCGTAGTCATTCAGGGTTAATCCAGTGCTAACTCGTGCTGGCAGAACCAGTATGTTCTGTACCTTTGCAAACAGGGCAAATCCAGATTAGATGGCTTCTGCAGAAGCCATCTGATCTGGATTTTCCCTGTTTGTTATTTGGTTGATGAATTTATAGGTATGAATTACATGAAGAAATTTGAATGGTTGATAGTTAAAAATGAGTAACAAGAATTTATAGGTAAAAATCACTTAAGTAATTTGATTGGTTGATAGTCAAATATGGGTGGGTGTGACAAAATTTATTTAATTTGGCAGGATAGCTAAAATAGCTATGTACAACTGGGCACAGTTTTTGGCAGGATAGCTAAAAAGCTATGGACAAATGGGCACAGTTTTTGGCCGGATAGCTAAAATAGCTATGGACAACTGGGCACAGTTTTTGGCAGGATAGCTAAAGTAGCTATGGACAACTGGGCACAGTTTTTGGCAGGATAGCTAAAATAGCTATGTACAGCTGGGCTCAGTTTTTGGCAGGATAGCTAAAGTAGCTATGGACAACTGAGCACAGTGTTTGTCAGGATAGCTAAAATAGCTATGGACAACTGGGCACAGTTTTTGGCAGGATAGCTAAAGTAGCTATGGACAACTGGGTACAGTTTTTGGCAGGATAGCTAAAATAGCTATGGACAACTGGGCACAGTTTTTGGCAGGATAGCTAAGATAGCTATGGACAACTGGGCACAGTTTTTGGCAGGATAGCTAAAATAGCTATGGACTTTATACAAGTTTACAGTGCATTGAGTTTGGGGGCTCTTTTAGTTACATATGATGAGAAACTATATGGACTGAGATTACAGATAAATGTGGGATCATAGGTCTTCATTTTTTTGTTCTAGTTGCTTTTGTATACTGAGAGCCAACTAATATTTTGACTGTATCACTTACAGATAACGTAAACTGAGACAATGGCCAAATATGACCGACTCAGTATAAGAAGATAGATAGATATAGAGATAATAACATGTTGATAGCAGAGTCAATATGAATAGCTCAAGGAAAACAGAAATTTCTGTCAAAAATCTTTGTTTTAGTAGTTAGGTTTGCATTCATGGGTTGAAGGGTAAAATAATTTATTTGAAGACTTCGAAAACAGTTCTAGTTTCCAATACCAAGATAATGATAGGCCTTAGAATTTATTGAAGAGAGTTATTAGTGCTACTGATGTATTAAAACTTTTGTCTTGGAGAAAACATATGGTATTACTTCTTTCTGCACAATGTCCGGCTGTGGAAGAAATAAATTATTATGATTTGAAATTAATGCCTTTGTTTTATTTTTGCCTCTGTTTTATTCATAGAGGATCATAGTCCCAGGTAAGGAGTAACGGTGGTAATTTGGGGATGGTTTTCCATATTTTGCTTTAGAAATATAATATGTTGTGGGTACTTGTTAGAATCGCCTCAACGAGGCGATTCTAACAAATATCCACAACATAATTTTTATGGAAACATAAGAAACAACTAGACAATCACTTAAGGTGATGAATGCTCCCACCATTTGCCTCATGAAGAAAATTTGTTTGACATAGTCATTCAAGAGGACATAATTCTGCAATAAGGGGCTGGATCAGAAAAATCTGTTTCCTTTATGCACATGTGAACTGTATTGCAAGTTTTAATGTCCTACATCAAATACTGTAAGAGGAGTTGCAGAGACTTGAACAGTACTATTTAACCTCCTATGCCACATATGGCAAGCCAATAGCACAGTCTTTAAACCATGGTTTGAACTTGAAACCCCAGTTTGAAGTAGGGTTTGAAAACTTCAAACGATGGTTTCAAAGAAAAACTGCACAAAAATTGTTTATACCAAGGTTTCAACTTTCAAACTGGGTTATAATTTATTTTCTAAAAGCTTTTAATTTCAATACGTTGTGGAAAAACTTCAATCCTCAGTTTCAATGCAGAATGCACAATAAATCTTCAAACCATGGTCTGAACTTTTCAACCTTGGTTTAAGGGTTGAGTCCCTTTACTTTGAGGAAAGATTGTATATTCAACAACTTCAAACTTTGGTGTGAATAATTTAAACTATAGTTTTAAGCGTTAATTTCAAACTGAGGTTTCAAGTTCAAACCATGGTTTAAAGATTTATTGTGCCCTCAGTTGCTATAGAAAAGCGATTTTGAAATGATAGTTGTGCAAAAGGCGTCTTAATGAGCATTTCAAACATCTAACCGAAGTTTGAAGGTTTACTGTGCATTAAGCATTGTAACTAGGATTTAAAGTTTTTAAACTGGTTTGAAGTTCCAGGTTTCATAAATATATTGAAACCCGTTTGAAAGTTGAAACTGTAGTTTGAAGAATTATTGTGCAGTTTTGTTGGAACTGCAAACTGGGGTTACAAGTTCAAACCATTGTTCAAAGATTTATTGTGCAATATGTGACCAAACTGGTCAAGTCGTTCAAGAGGACAATAATTCTGCAATAAGGGGCTGGATCATCATGCTCATGTTTAATGCATGTCTGAACTGTATTGCAAGTGTCAAAGTTCTTCGTCAAATACTATAGGAGTTAAGAATAGTACTACAAAGTGTGACATACAGACAGACAAATGGACAATGACTAAGCTATATGGCAGTGGAATAAAAAACGCAAAATTATCATTTATCATAGGATGTCGCATCTGAGAATGTAATAACCTCATGTAATAAATTTGATAATCCACTAGTGGATTAAATATGCAAATTAGTTAGACCCCCCCCCCCCCCCCATAATGTTACATGTACAATGTCCTTAATGACATTGCATTTACTTATGGCGCGGAATATTCAGGTTAAAATGTGTTTTAAATGTCATTTGATAAATATAATATTGCATACATGCTCATGTATTATGGAATTTATTAAACTGGTTGAAGAAAAGGGATAAAATGCGAGGCTTTGTCGAGCATTTTATCCCTTTTCCTCAGCTTGTTTAATAAATTCAATAATACATGAACACTTATAAGATCCTCTATAGCTCCACATCTGAAGCTATGCATGGAGGATGATAAGAGACATCAGTGGTTTCTCCTTGAAAGTCCTAAGTCCATGGAAGCCATAAGGAAGCAGTGAAAGCTCTAATGGAAACTGAACCAATCTGAGTTGTTGGGTGTTCACATTGGACCAACAATGTGACAGAACATACCTTCAGAAATAAGCAGACAGAACAAATAACTGCCAGGTATGAACCTGGCAGACTGCAGAGATGAAAAAGGCCTTGATTTTCCACTGACCTGCACTGCACTAATGAACCTGTCGGCACAATATATATCTTACTGGTAATCAGATGATCTTGGGTGATCCTAGAAGCCTCCGTGGTGCAGTGGTTACGCTACTCGCCTTGTAAACCAGGGATCGCAGGATCGATCCCAGGCTTCTCCAGACTTTCGGATGAGTCTTTAAACCGAGGTCCCGTCTCCGTATGACCTTAGCTGTTGGTGGGACGTTAAACTAAAACTCACTCACTCTTGGGTGATCCCCACCTGGGCTGCAGTCGCTCTGTCAGATGGATCCGGAAATATTTTCTAGGGTCTCCTCTCCCTTCTGCTGATTCAAGAGGAGCACTTCCTGCCATAAGAATGCTTTATACTGGTTCACTGCCTAGTATAAACCTGCACAGGAAAACAAGCCCAATATGATCAAAATGGTGTTGACTAGGCCATAACCCAATTTAAACAGGTATTGGAAACAGACCCATTCAAAGCTACTGTTAAACTTCAATAGCTCAAACACTGGTGTCACATTTACCACAATTGTTTCAAACTCCTTCAGTTCCTAAGTAAAATAATCCATTACTGCAGCTAGTAATACACTGCTCAAAACAATTAAAGGAGCAAACATATTTCCTCAATAGTGAGTGATGAGTGAGTTTTAGGTCTCACCAACAGCTAAGGTCATACAGGGACCTCGGTTTAAAGACTCATCCGAAAGTTTTGAGAAGCCCGGGATCGATTCTGCGACCCCTGGTTTACAAAGCGAGTAGCATAACCACTACACCACAGAGGCTTCATAAAGATGTTGGATAATGATGATGAAACAACAATTCAGAGAGATGAATAACTTTATCTGCAACATGTTAATGGCAAACATTGGCAGCCAAATCACGGCCTGTAACCTGTTAAGGAAGAATTTGCATAAATGTTTGAGAAATCCCCATCTTTACGTCAGATTATTTCAAATGGCATAGACATGCGCAAATCAGTCACTTTTTCCTGTCAGTAATGTGTATGACCACCTTGAGCAGCACAACACTCTTGGCATCGCACAGGCATGCTACAAACCAAATTTTGAACAGTTTGTAAAGCTAGTGTATCCCACTCATGTCTAAGGATGTTTGCGAGTTCTTGAAAATAGTCATTGGTGGATGATCACCCTGTGAGATACGTCTGTAAAGAATGTCCCACACATGTTCTATTGGGTTCAAGTCAGGAGAAAGTGCCGGCCCATCCATTACTTCAGTAGTCTCACGATTAAGGTAATCCATGCAAACTAGCAGTATGGGGGCATGCATTATCCTGCATCAGAATGAAATTGTCACAGATTGCCTCACAATAGGATCTAGAATTTCATCTCGATACCGTAATGCAGTCAATGTACCTCCATTTATCACGTACAATTCCGTTTGGCCTTCATAAGAAATTCCACCCCATACCATCACTGACCCCACTCCATATCTGTCTGTTTCCTCAATGTTGCAGTCTTCATATCGTTCTCCGAGTCGTCTCCAGACTCGAACATGTCGATCACATGCACTCCGGTGAAATCTACTTTCATCAGTGAACAGAACTGTATGCCAGTCTTGCAACTGCCAGTTCTGATGTTCTTGGGCAAACCTATATCGCCGTGCACAATGTTGCCTGGTGAGAATAGGCCCTCTTGCTGGACGTCTGGCCCTCGGATCACCTTCATGAAACCTGTTGTGTATTGTTTGGCTGTGTACTGCCGATTTCGTAGCGCTAGATTTGGAAGATAATGATCTTTCTTTGTGACGTCATGGGTGTCGGCCTTGTCTTTCTCATCTAGTAAACTCGCCCGTCTCCTGGTACCGTCTCCATAGCCTTGCAACATCACTTCTCGATACAACAAAGCGTTGAGCAACGATCCTTTGGGTGTACCCACTTTCAAGCAAAGAGACAGCTTGAGCGACCTCAACTTCTTCCAAGAATCGCCTAACACAATATGAAGTCACTATGAAGCCCAAAATTACGCAAAACCGAAGGAAACCCAAACTCAAATTTTGAACAGATTGCCCCAGACTGAATTTCAGCCATTTTATAGGGGTGTCCTAGCTCTAGCTCACATTCTTGCTTTGCACATGAACCTTGCTTCTTGATGTTTGCATGAACATTGTTAAGAGATGTCACTTTAAAATAGTGCCTTTCGTTGAGTTTGAAAATTGCCAAGGGGTGTTGTTATACAGGCTTAAAAGTTTGCTCCTTTAATTGTTTTGAGCAGTGTATATTCAGAGAGAATTTTCTTGTCTTTCTTTGAAAATGTAGCAGGTAAGGGTAGAAGGGGAGTAATGTTATTTTTTTTCTGTTTCTACACTTCCATTTATTTTCCTCTTGCTCCCCTGTCCCTCAATTTCATCTCTACTATCTCTTCTATCTCTTTTTTTTTCTTTCTCTTTTCTTTCACAAGGTTGGACTTGTCAACAAATCAGTCAATCATTTGAAAGAAAATCGAAGATCACACTGAGCTGGTGCTATGATTAACCCTTTTCGCACCAAATGGAATATTCCTCCTTAAATATGAGGCCCGTCAAGCGAATTTGTGTCTTCGAGCATTCCGTCATGACAAATTTTAACTGCGCATGCCCAGCCATTCAGAGGGGCCAGGGATATGGCTTTCTGTCTGAAGGTTCCTCTTGATTCACTGCTTGTATGAGCGAGCAGCGAAGGTTCTGGCGAGACTGCGCAGGCTCCCCTGAACCTTCGCTGCTCGCATAGGCGATAAGTACCAAAATTGCTTGACAGGGCCCATATAGCAGGAGTCCATTTCAAAATTTAGGGGTGACCGGTTATGTTATCTTTAAAATTTCGAAAAAATAGCTCAACTTTTTGCAAATAGTGTAGGCCCTGATCAGACGCCGCATTCTGTAGCATCCGATCTGGGCCTGCGCTGTTTGCCAAGGTACCAGTTTTGGGGTTTCCAGTACAAAATGGGTTATTAACCCTCAGTGGCTCGAACTACCATTGCCCCCGAGGTTCTAAAACTTTTTTCATGCTCATTTCACTCACATGAAATTTGAAATGCTCATAATTGTCAAAATACAAAGAAATCGAGGCAATTTGTCTGCTCAGATCTTGCCAGCAAAGAAATTTATTTGTCCTGCTTATAACAGTTGTTGGCATTTTAAACTTTATGGGCAGGACATTTCATGCTCAGTTGAGTAGAGCATGAAAAAAGTTTTACAACCTCGGACCCTAGTGAGCCAAAGGTGTTCCAGCCAAGGAAATTTAACTATTGGCAGATTCTATTTATTAAATAAGGATAAACCAGTAAAGGATGTTAGAGACCAAACAAAATAGGAAAAATAACAAGGTTTTATTTGCTTTTCATTATTATATCATTGTCTTGACATATACCTCTTAAAACATGAAACATTTTGATACTAGTAATAGGAGACCAGTGACATGAAAACCTGCCTTCACAGCCTGCTCATAGAAGCCTCCGTGGTCGAGTGGTTACGCTACTCGCCTTGTAAACCAGGGGTCGCAGGTTCGATCCCGGGCTTCTCCAGACTTTCGGATGAGTCTTTAACCCGAGGTCCCGTCTCCGTATGACCTTAGCTGTTGGTGGGACGTAAAACTGAAACACTCACTCACTCACAGCCTGCTCATCTACTCAGACTAGCAAAATTCATTATGCAAACACGCCTATACAAATACATTGCCACCTTTATCGCCGAAAAAATGAAAATTTTATGATGAAAAATTGTGATATTTTTCTTATTTCTGCTCAAAATAAAGATTGTGGGCACTCGTTAGAACCGCCTCATCGAGGCAGTTCTAACGAGTACCCACAATCTATATTTTAGATCAGAAATAATAAAAATAAGGCATACCCCCGGAAACCCCAGTTTTACTATATAAAAGTGGGGTTCTAGGGGGTCAAATTATATAGGCGTGTTTTCGTGATGGAAATTTTAGATTATCATGTTAACAAGTCCATGAAATGAACACTCCTCTGAACCCCACTTTATATAGGGACTTCGGTGGATATGGGTATTCATTGTTTTTGCTTATTTCTGTTTTAAGACACATAGGTTGTGGGTACTCGTTAGAACCGCCTCATTGAGGCTGTTCTAACGAGCAACCACAATCTATGTTGAGTTTAAATAAGATAAAATAGCACAAATTTTCATCGGAAAAGTAGCCATTTTGGGGAAATTTGAAAGAATGCACTATGTCACACGGCTGTGTTTTCATGATGTATAGAAACATGAGGTACTGTACCATCAAATCAGCAAATACTAAGGGTGCTGATCACACGGATATGCATGCTGATCTGCATATCATTAATACAACACAACTGTGTGACATAGTGCATTCTTTAATATCTTCAAGTTTTTCTGGTGAAAATGTGATATTTTTCTTATTCATACTCCAAACCTAGGTTGTTGGCGCTCGTTGGAACCACAACTTATGCCTTGGAGCAATAATAAGAAAAATATTGTCTACTACTGTAAACATCGGTATTCTCTGTTTAACATATGACGTCGCGTCTGAGAGTGTAATAATGCCATGTAATATTTTCGATAATCCACAAGTGGATTAAATATGCAAATTAGCTAGATACGTCCCGTAACGTTACATGTACGACGTCCTTTACGACGTCGCGTTTTCTAATGGCGGAATATTGACATTTTTGTAAACAGTCGTGAATAAAATGCGTTTTAAATGTCATATGATAAATAGAATCTTGCATTCATGCTGATGTATTATTGAATTTATTAAACTTGTTGAGGAAAAGGGATAAAATGCTTGGTAAAGCCTCGCATTTTATCTCTTTTCCTCAACTTGTTTAATAAATTCAATAATACATGATCACTCATGTAAGATCCTCTGTATAAAGGTTTATGGGGGTGTTCATCACACAGACTTATCAACATGATGGTTGATGGTAGAGGCTAACTTCACCCTAGTTGTGTTTGTAAATGGCAAAGTAAGGTTTAATTAAGACTGGTCTCATATTGAGAATGATATTAAGTTATGATATTAGGTTAATATATTATGTAATAGACTATAGGTTCTATTATTTACAGAATCTTCAAATATTTACAGTTAAGATAATGGTAGTCAACATGATCAACTAAAACATGCACTCACCCCTGAATAGTCCGTCATAAATGTAACAGAAAATTTCAAATACTTTTTTTGGGCCGGGGAGGAAATGTTTGAGTTTTATGTACCACCAACAGCTAAGATCATTCGACAATGGGACCTCAGTTTAAAGATTTATCCGAAAGTCTGTGACTGGGGAGGGAAATATCAGGCTTGGTATATAGCTGCCTTTTTTCAGAAAACATTGAAGGTCAGTTGGCTGTTCTCCAGTTTTCATCCACTTCGGGTCAACAATCAACTCCTCTCTTAAGTGAAATAAATCTCAAAAAGTCAACAAACCCAAATGTAGACAAAAAAAGCTTTTTCTCTCTTACAAAGTTGCTATATTATGAAGCTCCAAACAGAAATTAAATGAAGCTATTTTACCCTTAATGTGCCACAGAATTTTTTAAACATAAGGCAAGTTTTGTTTTTCAAATTATTTTTCAGTAAAAATAAGGCTGATAATAGCATACGAATGGACTGCACAGCAGGCAAGTCACATGTAAGGCCTTGTTTTCTCTGAAAAATAAAAACTTTTTAACCCTTGTCCTGCTAAATATTCATATATGCCACACCCACTACCGATTATCAACCAATCAGATTACTTGATGCAAATTATTGCAACAAATTCACAACCTGAATGACAAACAATGTAGATCTTGATCAGATGGCTTCTTCAGAAGCCATCTGATCTGGATCTACATTGTTTCAAAGAAAAGGCATATCCGGGCTCAGCAGAACAAGGGTTAAAATGCTGCCTGCAAATGTACTGATTGGCAGTTTAAATTTTATTTTTTGACAAATGTTGATGTTTACCGTACCTTTCTATTCTGTAGACTGCTACAGACAGCTATGCGACCAGTGTAGATCCAGATTAGAGGGCTCATCATGAGCTATCTCCTCAGGATCTACTCTGTTTGTCATCCTAAATACAGACAAACTTCAATGGCTCGAACACCTTTGGGACCTCGAAAATCTGTTCGAGACGGGGAGTTCGAGCCACTGAGGGTTACTGTTAGGAGGCATAACGAGATACTTTCAGACATCTTTTCGGTGTTCCATAATGAATATGTATGCTGTGTGTACTCATTAGAATCGCCTCATAGAGGCGATTCTAATGAGTATACACAGCATACATTTGTAAGATAAAAGACTAAAATCTCCTTAATTATCCCCCACTAGTTCTTATGTAGAAGATTTGGCTAGGGGCTCAAGAATGGGTTCGACTCATCCATGGTAAACGAGCCATTGGTGTTCGAGCCATCAAAGTTCTGCTGAATGATTTTAACAAAACTCTCGTTTGCAAGACTCGATATGTTTAAATTGAAGTATGGATGAGTCAAGATTGAAAGGCTCTGAGTTGGTATATTAGCTTCTATAATGATGGTAAGTATTGGGACAGACAGGCCTAAGCAAACATTGCACACCCAGATCAGACTGCTCCTCTGCAAACAGTGCAGACCAAGATCAGACTGCTCCTGATCAGGGTCTACACTGTTTTGCCATTCCTTCCTTTTGCACAATTTGGACTCCTTGCAGGATGCTTAAACAAAACTAAAAACTTTAGAATTGCAGCAAGCCCTCAAGGTGTTTTTTTTTTTTTTTTTACGATACTCCAGTTTTCTGAAAGCCCCATTAACAAAGTTCTTGCTGCTTGCACAGTGTTATTATCACTTAAAACAGAATTTTTCTCCTCATGGACGAAAATTATTTTAAAACCACAATATAAAAAGCAATAACAATTAAAAGATCACAGAAAGCAATTAATAACTGACAATATTTGCAATAACAACAACTAAAACATGATGAAATGTACAATGTTATATTTATGATTAGAGTGATATAAGTATCAACAAATATTTGGAGAGATTATTAAGTTTTGCTGTCACATACACTTTTTACAGCAATGCATTGGCGCAGCCACGCACTGTAATTATGTCATATCTGTAGGAGTGACATTTTTTAAGATTTTTTTTTTTGTTTTGTTTTTATCATCACGTGAACAAGTCCGTGAAATAAAGACCCCCCTAAACCCCACTTTATATAGAGAAATCTGGGGTTTAGGGGGGTAAACATTATTTTCCTTATTTCTGCTCCAAGACATAGGTTGTGGGTACTCGTTAGAACCGCCTCAATGAGGCGGTTCTAACGAGCACCCTCAACCTATGTTTTGAACGTTTATAACAAAAATATCAAGGATATTCATCAGAAAAGTAGCCATTTTAGAGATGTGAAAAATGCACTAAGCCGCACGGGTGAGTTATCGTAATGTAGTTTCTGTATTTTGGTTTCAAACATAGAACTGCCTCATTGTGGTGGTTCTATTGAGTACCCACAATCTATGTTTTGAGCACATGGAGAAGACTTGTTTGCTCCCGTAAACCCAACTTTCCCCTATATATAGTGGGGTTTAGAAAGGTATCAAACAATTTGCAATCCTAAACCTACTACATACCACCTGAAATGAAAATTTGAGTACAGTTCATCAGATTTCAGATGGCATTTTTGAAGAGTTCATTCTTATACATGTCATTTAACCCTTGTCCTGCTGAATATTCATATATGCCACACCCACTACCGATTTTCAACCAATCAGATTATTTGATGCAAATTATTGCAACAAATTCACAATCTGAATGGCAAACAATGAAGATCCTGATCAGATGGCTTCGTCAGAAGCCATCTGATCTGGATCTTCATTGTTTGGAAAATAATGCATATCCGGACTCAGCAGGACAAGGGTTAATGAAAAAAAAGGCCTGACATTATGTGTTAATGGTCTGCCAAGCAGACACGCCCAGCCGACAATTTTCATCAAACTTCAGGCATGATTATCTTATAAGAAATGAATGAAATTTTTTTAACATTTATTAAAGTATGATTCACATCAGATCAGGACCAAAGTAAGTGAACTAAAATTTGCTCATGACCCAATGTAGTTCATACAGTAAAACCTGTCTTAGTGGCCACCTCTGTTAAGCAAGCAACCTGTCTTAAGCAAGCAGGCTTTCAGTTCCCGAAAAGGGAAAATGTATTAAAATTCACCTGTGTTAAACAAGCACCTGTCTTGAGCAAGCACTTTTTGATTATCCCAAAAGGTGCTTGCTTAATACAGGTTGGACTGTACTTCAATGGACTTTAAATAAATTTCCTCACTACTGGGGGCGGCAACATTCTTTCGTGGAGATTGATCATGAAATCTTTTCGGTCATGCTCTTCCGCTGATTCAAGAAGGGCAGTTGTCAGTTTCTGGTGAAAGAATGTGCACTGTACTGGTTAACAGCTTACGTATAAGCCTGCCCAGGAAAAGTGTGGGTAGGTAAACTGACTGGCACAAAAATGATCTAAAATAGTGGGCCGTCAAGCTCCAAAACAAACAAATAAATTACCCTCAACTCTATTTACCGTAACAATCCTAAAAATTCAGACACCTTGAGAACTTGCTGCAATTCTCCTAAATTAACAATTTTGTTTCACGATCCAGCAAGGAGTCCAAAAGGTGCAGATGGGATGGCAAACAGTGAAGACCCAGATCAGACTGCTCCTTCAGGAGCAGTCTGATCTGGGTCTGCACTGTTTGCTTGGGCATAGCTGTCCCAACACTTAGGATCATTATGGTACATTATTTTCCATCCAATATGTGACCAAATTCAGGTTTGAGGGCCAAAACTGAAACAAGAAAACAATTTCACACAGTTTTCCTCTCAACAGTGGAATAGTGCTGTTGACATCATAACCTCACCATTGTCCAGTCATATTGGAGAGAAACATAGTTTATTTTTGATGTCACTTAATGATTATGTGCTGTAGCGTGATTCAATGTATACATTGAGGTATGAACAACATTTAATGCCGTAGTTAATTATAGATTCCTACTTTGTAGGGACACCATAAATGAAAGCAAATACTGGTTTCCCCAGTACAAATGCCAGATGTATCAATTCTGTCTATGACGATAAAGCTTGAATGACGGACAAGGTTCTAGTTGGACACATAAGCAAGAAATTCTTGTACACTTCCTGCATGTGAGTCAGCACACAGCAAAACATACAATGAGATTTGTGTAACCAGCCAAGACTCAGATCATTCTGCACATTAAGGCATCTGATCAGAATCTTTACTTACAGCATGTGTACAGTGTATAGCCTCTGGGCTATTCAGAGAGAGAGAGAGGTGAAATGACACACTCCTGCCATAATGGGTGATAAGCCGGTACGGCTTATCTGGCTAAGATTTTGATAGTCACATACTGAGGTTTTGTCGTGAGCTAATTATTCTGACTCACAGTTGTCCTTTGCAGGATCAAAACTTGTTATGAATGACACCTACACAGTCTGCATATATCAGCCTACTGAAATTTTTGATCAGTTTAATAAATATTGCATATTAAAAAGAAAACAAATGTAAGATTTGTTTCATCATATAACCCCAGTTTTAGTTATATGAACAACCCCAGTTTTAGTTCTATTAACAATGTTTCATACTACTCATTAGTAAACAATGGGTTTTGTACAGACATAATATATAGTTGTTATGAAAGGGGCAGTAACTTTATCATAGGATTCAGTCCATCAACATTCAACAGGTCTCAAGGAAATTGTTTGAAGTGGAGGCCTCAGATAGAGCCTTCTGACACCTGTACCCAGTTTTGTAATGCATTAAAGCAGTGCTGGCAGACTGCTAACCAATGTAGACCAAGATCAGCCAGCTCCTAAGAAACAATATGCTCTAGATCTACATGGTTAGCTCTTGCAACACAACCCTTCAACCCCTGAGTTTGTGAAATGGACTTTTCCAGATTTGAATTCAGGTCATTTGGTGTTTAGTCAATAATCATATACAGGATGGCAACAGTAAAGAATCTGATCAGACAGCTCATTGTGAGCCATCTCATCTGGATCTACACTGTTTGCATAGAGCATAAATACCTGTTTTGGTACAGGGTTTAAAGGGTAACAACAACAAGCTTATTGAGAATGGATAGACTGGGCCTATTCTCTGCCATGTTTCTAAGGGAAACAACTGATGCTTCCTTTCCTTTTTGGTTACACCAAGTCCCTCTGGAAAAGGGGCCTACTCTAAACCCTATGATGTCATGAAAAACTGCATCTGAAAATGTTGTTTGTTTATGTCATGTGCTTCTTGTGGAGCAAATTTATTAAACTTGCATACAGGCAAACAGTGTGGACCCTGATCAGACTGCTCCTAGAGGAGAAGTCTGATCTGGGTCCACACTGTTACAAAAACTAGAGCCAGTGTTTATGAAACACAATGCCCCCAACTGCTTGACCCTAACACTGCTTGTCCCTAACAGTAATTGAGATATCTTGTTTTTATGTGGCTGTAATGCTGAAATTACACAAGAAAAGCTGTAGTTAATCATCTACTCATCATCCCTGACCAGTCTGTGAAGTTTCGGGGAAAAACCTAAAATAGTTTTTTAGATATCTTGCTTACAAACTTAAAACGCGAAAAATTTCAAAGGGCCATAACTCAAGAAAAAAATTTCGGATTTTTTTCAAAAGTTAATCAGTTCATCTACTCATCATCCCCAACCAGCCTGTAAAGTTTCAGGGCAATAGCTCAAACAATTTTTGAGATATCTTGCTTACAAGCTGAAAACACGAAAAAAATCAAAGGGCCATAACTCAAGAAAAAAAAATTGGATTTTTTTCAAAAGTTAATCAGTTCATCTACTCATCATACCCAACCAGTCTGTGAAGTTTTGGGGAAAAACCTCATATAGTTTTTGAGATATCTTGCTTACAAACTTAAAACGCGAAAAATTTCAAAGGGCCATAACTCAAGAAAAAAATATAGGATTTTTTTTCAACAGTTAATCAGTTCATCTACACATCATCCCAAACCAGCTTGTAAAGTTGCAGGGCAATCGCTCAAACAATTATTGAGATATCTTGCTTACAAGCTGAAAACACGAAAAAAATCTAAGGGCCATAACTCAAGAAAAAAAATCGGATTTTTTTCAAAAGTTGATCAGTTCATCTACTCATCATCCCCGACAAGTCTGTGAAGTTTCGGGGAAAAACCTCAAATAGTTTTTTAGATATCTTGCTTACAAACTTAAAACGCGAAAAATTTCAAAGGGCCATAACGCAAGAAAAAAATTTCGGATTTTTTTCAAAAGTTAATCAGTTCATCTACTCATCATCCCCAACCAGCATGTAAAGTTTCAGGGCAATAGCTCAAACAGTTTTTGAGATATCTTGCTTACAAGATTTCATAGTATTTTTTGCAAAGGGGCATAACTCAAAAAAGGGGCATAATCCTGACGAGAAAAAAAACACGGGTCAATTATTTTTTCATGAGGAATCCATATATGAAATTTCAAAAACCTAGCACCCATGGTTCTAAAGTTATGCTATGCAGTAAAAAGTGGGACGGACGTAAGGACGGAAGGACGGAAGGACGGACGGACGAACAGGGCAAAACCAATATGCCAAAACGCGAAAAATTTCAAAGGGCCATAACTCAAGAAAAAAATTTCGGATTTTTTTCAAAAGTTAATCAGTTCATCTACTCATCATCCCCAACCAGCCTGTAAAGTTTCAGGGCAATAGCTCAAACAATTTTTGAGATATCTTGCTTACAAGCTGAAAACACGAAAAAAATCAAAGGGCCATAACTCAAGAAAAAAAAAATGGATTTTTTTCAAAAGTTAATCAGTTCATCTACTCATCATACCCAACCAGTCTGTGAAGTTTTGGGGAAAAACCTCATATAGTTTTTGAGATATCTTGCTTACAAACTTAAAACGCGAAAAATTTCAAAGGGCCATAACTCAAGAAAAAAATATAGGATTTTTTTTCAACAGTTAATCAGTTCATCTACACATCACCCCAAACCAGCTTGTAAAGTTGCAGGGCAATCGCTCAAACAATTATTGAGATATCTTGCTTACAAGCTGAAAACACGAAAAAAATCTAAGGGCCATAACTCAAGAAAAAAAAATCGGATTTTTTTCAACAGTTGATCAGTTCATCTACTCATCATCCCCGACAAGTCTGTGAAGTTTCGGGGAAAAACCTCAAATAGTTTTTTTAGATATCTTGCTTACAAACTTAAAACGCGAAAAATTTCAAAGGGCCATAACTCAAGAAAAAAATTTCGGATTTTTTTCAAAAGTTAATCAGTTCATCTACTCATCATCCCCAACCAGCATGTAAAGTTTCAGGGCAATAGCTCAAACAGTTTTTGAGATATCTTGCTTACAAGATTTCATAGTATTTTTTGCAAAGGGGCATAACTCAAAAAAGGGGCATAATCCTGACGAGAAAAAAAACACGGGTCAATTATTTTTTCATGAGGAATCCATATATGAAATTTCAAAAACCTAGCACCCATGGTTCTAAAGTTATGCTATGCAGTAAAAAGTGGGACGGACGTAAGGACGGAAGGACGGACGGACGAACAGGGCAAAACCAATATGCCCCCACAACTTCTTCGAAGTTGGGGGCATAATGACTTCAAGTAACCAGGAGAAAAAGTAAACAACAGCTGTTGTGATTTGCATCTTAATGGTTAAAGGAAAAGCATATTCTGTCCTTTAATTAATAATAAAGGGAGACAAAACTGAAAGACTTGGCTCCCTGGAAGAGATAGTTGTTTCCCTCAAATAATTGTCTCCCCTTTTTCAACACTGCTATGATCCTGTTGAACTATTAGTAGAGTTACTACTGTCTAAGGAATGTGCAGAGAGTCTTTTATCCTGCTCACTGGGGAGTTCTAATAACACCATTTTCTTAAGCACTCCAGTCCACCTGAAATTAGAGAACAATCCTTTAATAATGCTACTGTTGTAAGCCATACAAAATACTACCGTATAATAAAATTGTGTTATATCCATAATAGAATATACATGTACATGCATAATAAATTTGTTTGTTTGATTTGAGGTTTAACGTCCCGCCAACACTGTATAGGTCATTTTGGAGACGTTGCTTCCAATTTTCTGGGACTTTTACCCAAAATTGAGATGAAAGGACATCTCAAGCCCTGTCACCTAATGAACCAATAGCGTTTATAAGCATGGGTGATCCAACACGCACAGCTTTGCCTGGGCAGGCTTAGATCTGCTAAGCGGTTTACCAGTACTCGTGTGCGGGTCGGTTTCAGCTCTGCATGGAAGCATCATGCAGCCCATCTATTTCTTCAAGCCCCGACAGGCGGAGGCTAACTAGTCGGTGTTATCGCATAATATGCCGGCTTTCGTAAACTTCTCGTGAATTTTTGGCATCTCATGAAAAGCGACTCGTTTATCAACCTCTATGTATTGTATAACAATATCGCCATCTTCGGAAAATGACGAAGCTATATACATGCATTCAGTCAGGTGTGAAATTATGTTAACATAGTTCACCAGTCACAGGTCATTTTGTTCGAACTGTACAAAATACGGTGTATTATACAATTATAGAACATACATACATAATATAGGAAACATTTGAGAGGCATGAGATGATAGTGTTATATTTACAACAAATATCATTTATTATTACCCAACCTACTATATAAGAAGTTATTAAGCATTTTCGACTATCTAACACCTTTTCGCATGAAATCGGATTGAACCGGTTTTCAGAGAACTATCACACGGAGCACTGAACTATTGCCCGGTGCAGATAGTTTGAACTATCTCATGGTCACGTGATCACCTAGCAACTTGTTGAACAATTGCTTATTGTGATCAAAATAACTCTTTATACGAGTTGGGTAATAAAACAACTATTTCATACCTTTTTGGGCGACAGTCAAAACTATCAGCCCCGAGGTGCTGTGGAGCACCTGATGAACTATCGCCCGAGGCCTTCGGCCTCGGGCGATAGAAGGCCTTGGGCGATAGTTCATCAGGTGCTCCACAGCACCTCGGGGCTGATAGTTTTGACTGTTGCCCAAAAAGGTATGAAATAGTTGTATACTATACCATTCGACAACTAAATGGAACAAGCACACAGCATTGAAATTTTTCAAAGTGTATTTTGCTAATTTTTCACTGAAAATAAGGCCTGACATTACATGTGAATAGACTGCATAACATAATTTACTGCATGAAATATTTAAAAAAATCAGACTGTTGTGTCATCTGCTCAAAGAATTTGTGAAGCAGTTTAAGTGTTAAAAGGATCGATACACCTTCAGGGGTTTAAGAATCACAAAATTGGAGGCAACATCTCCAAATGCAATAAATAGTGTTGACAGGGATGTTAAACTTCAATTCACATAAACACCTTCAGGGGAGGCAACTTTTTCAAAAATATAATCTTTCGTGTCAACAGGGATCTTCTCTTAAAGGAAAGAATTTGCTCCTGAGGAGCAAATTCTTTCCTTTAAGAGAAGGCCCCTTTTTCAGTGGGGCTTAGATTGCATGAAAGCACAGGCAGGAAGGCTCAAAAGTTGTCTCCCTTATAAATTATGAAAAATATGTCGGGTGTATCCATCCCCCTTTGACCCTTAATGCCCAACGTAAATTTTATAGCAGATGGCATTTCTTTTTCTTTTTTTTTTTTTCAAATCATTGTTGTTTTTTTTTTCAGGAGAAATAAGGACAGATACATGTATTATGTTTAACATGAAATGTCAAATGTTATTTCAATTCTTATTTTATCTGACAACAGCAAAAAATAAATATATACTGAGAGGCAAAAGTAAGTATACAGGTTACTGAATGCCGATTTGCGTCCCAAAGTCTTCTTCTCTACATACATATGTGCCATCATAAATAAGAACAACCACTTCCGAATAATTTGCAGCATTTTCCGTTAAAATTAACTAAAGGATAATGAAATTGCGTCACTTGAAATGGACAGGGGGTCTGATCCAATATTTTGTCTTGAGTAGTTTCCCTTTAAACATGTGTTTCGAATAAATGTTATTCAATAAATGATTTTTCGGGCAACAGATTCAAAGAAGGGGAACTGATAGGCAAGAATATATCCAATATTTAAATTAAACAACAGGTAAAGTGCAACATTTTTTGTCCAAGAAAATGTCATTTTCGACTTTTACATTCTTCCTTTCATTAAATGCATTATGTTTCTTTCGGATTTGTATCGGTGATTAACTTTTCTTTGAGCAATTTTAGAGGGGTCACTACGGAGTAGGCATAAAAATGCCGAGGAAAACAAAATTTATGCGAAAGTTTCAAATGAATATCTCTTACACGATCTGAGAAAAAGGCTCATTCAATTCACTGTGATTTTATTTGAAAGGGAGATAATCCGGAACAGGGAACTTCCAATTGAGTTTGGAGCTGTTTGTTTGGGTTTAATGGCAAAGTAATGATGGCGTCTTAAAGGTGAACATTCGTACATGACTTTTGCGGTGTGCATAGATTGGAAGGTCATGGACAACACGAGATTTTTTCGGAAATATTGATTATCAATTAAGGACAATAACTCCATCATGGATGACTGCAACAGGAAAAGAATTGGAGTTTTAAAAACTTAGACGTTTGGGAAAAACGGACATAGGCATAACTTATTAAAGACAGCAATATATGATCCGGTATTCCAAATCAAAAACTGTATACTTTTTATTGCCTCTGAGTATATTTAGAAATGCCGTGATTGGCAGTTTAAAGGTTAAAGGTAACATTAAGGTGAAAGGAATGGATAAAGTAGTTTAGGTCGTAGTACCAAAGCGTTAATCCAAAATCATTAGTCCATAGACAAAATGGCAATTATCAATGTTCAGATCAACAGACATGGACTCCAGAAGAGTGTAATCAGGCATCTGCGGATAGTAAGCATTACTTGGTAAGCAAGCTTCGCCCACCATGCCCATCGACCCGAACGAAGAAAAGGTGTAAATGCCGAGATTTTGGAAGTCTTCCTATGGCTTTACATTGGCAAACATATCAGAAATAATTCTGGAAATGGCCACATTGTACGGATCAACAAGATCATGGTGCCTCCCATAGAACTTCTTTAGTGTTGATACCAGTTTGGTTTTTTGATCCCCTGGCATAATAACCTGGTAGTGAGCACCTTCCCACCTTCCATAAAGTCCTGATACTTGGAACAGGCTCTAGCATAACAGATTAACTGTGAAACGTAAACTCCATATGCTGGTGCAAAAGGGATATTACTGCTCAGGAAGGGAAAGTTAACAATGGGAAAATTGAAGTCATCTCGTTTATCGTACAACCTAGTAGTAAGCTTCCCATTGTCAATATAGAGATAACAATCCAAGTATGAGGAGGAGGTTGCAGTCTCTGTTGTTTCCTTAATTTCAAGTTCACGTGGATAGATGAATTCCAAGTACTCTGCGAATTTAGCATTTTTCAGAGACAATAAATTATCTATATATATAAAGGCAATTTATCAAATATCAAAACATTTCCCTCTATTTCACAGAATTTTCCCATCAGGATTACACATGTGTGATACAGCGCACTACCAAGGCTCCAAAATTGTATTTTTCTCTGATGAAAATTTGTGATTACTTTACTGTTTCTGCAGCAAACTTAGATTGTTGGTTCTCATTAGAACCATCTCAATAAGGCTGTTCTAACTCACCAACAAATAGTGTGATATTGAGTGCCTGCTCATCTGTGAGTGCACAGGTCAGTTGATACTCTTTTTTTATTACAGCACATACTCGCTTTAAGACCGTTTTTGTTCCCTAACAATTTGCTGTAATAGCGAATTGGCTGCTATGAAGACTCCCAATAAGGAGTAGCATAAATGGTAATAAAGCACTTTTCCCTAAATTTTCAAGAAACAAATGTTGTGGACATTAGTTAGAATCGCCTCAGTGTGGTTCTAGTGTCAGAGGAGATTCTAATAGATGTCCACAACATTTATTTCTTGGAATTTCAACCAGTCAAGTTATTTCAGTTATTACAATATCTTGAATATCTCCATTAACCCATGCTTATCACTCAGATTTACGGGGTAGAGCTAGGACTGGTGAAGCCAGTGTCAGGATAATGTGATTGGGTGTGGTATCATGTAATGTGTCTGGGACATGATACTTCAGTGAGGCAGCACTATAAAAGTGAGCATTGAGCTCCCTGTCGCAACCAGACACCGTCGTGATATGACTGAAAAGTTCTTGAAAGCGACGTTAAACCCGAATTCACACACACAACCACACTCCATTAACCCATTGTTTACTAGTGGACTCTTCCATTGCTATATGTTGGACAAGTCCATTTGTCATATAAGGGGTGTCAGGCCTATTTTTTTTTCGTTTTTATTCCATTTTTGAAGGAAAATTCGGTTAGCAAATAGTGCAGGCCCTGATCAGACGCCGCGGCATCTGATCTGGGCCTGCACTGTTTGCCACGGTACCCCTTTAGGGGTTTCCCGCAGACAATGGGTTAATCGGTCTGATAAGATTAGTTCCTCTGACATTATCATATAACAAGTTTTGTTGTTACATCGAATGTCGATATAAAAAGGGTTGACTGTACAAAACAAGCATGACAGTAATTTTCTATCCATCTTAAGTAAACAAGTACTCACTGATGCAGCTGATCATCACTGTCAGTCTGGAAGTAACAAACATTTACAGCTTTATGAGCCAGAGCAAACACATGTTGTCTGTCCAGTTTCTCTGTACCATCAACGACCTTCACCTCGTGACCTGGTAGTGGCATAGTCATCATTGCCTTGGGGTCCTACATTAACGAACAGCATATACAATGCAAGGAATCTTCGTGAAATCTTTGTAGCAGGCATTTGGTTTTACACAACTCACAACCACAGTGCTTGCTGCTTTGTACAAAATAGTGCAGTTCTTAACAAAAAAAGAAAGCAGTCTGAGGGACAGCCAAATCCCCCTCCGCACATTAATATCAAGGCTCAACCTTGTGACCTTGACCTTGCATCAGCATGTTTTTTTTTTATAGGTTCTACATATCAGCTCACTGAGGGGAATATTTGAACAAAGTTCAATGAAAACCCTTCCAGGGGTAAAAGAGATGGAACCGACACAAACTTCAAAGATTCAAACTTGTAACGTTCAACTGTGACCTTGACCTTGAGTCGGCATTGTTTATTTGTGGGTTCTGCACATTAGCGCACTGAGAGGGATATTTGACCAAAGTTAAATGAAAATTCTTCCAGGGGTAAAGGAGATATGGAACAGACACAAAATTCAAAGGTTCAAACTCATGACCTTCAAATGTGACCTTGACCTTGAGTCAGCATGGTTTATTTATGGGTTCTGCACATAAACTCACTGAGGGAGATATTTGACCACAGTTCAACGAAAATCCTTCCAGGAGTAAAGGAGATATGGAATGGACACAAAATTCAATGTTTCAAACTTGTGACCTTGAGTCGGCATGGTTTATTTATGGGTTCTCCACCTCAGCTCACTGAAAGGAATGTTTGACTAAAGTTTAATGAAAATCCTTCCAGGGGTAAAGGGGATATGGAACGGACTCAAAATTCAAAGTCGTAACCTTTCAACTGTGTCCTTGACCTTAAGTTGTTATGGTTTATTTATGGATTCTGCACATCAGCTCACTGAGGGGGTATTTGACTAAAGTTTAATGAAAATCCTTTCAGGGGTAAAGGAGATATGGAACAGACAAAAAATTCAAAGATTCAAACACGTGACCTTCAACTGCGACCTTGACCTTGAGATCGCATGGTTAATTTATGAGTCACAGAAAGGAATAACTGACCAAAGTTTAAGGAAAATCTATCAAATAGTTCAGGAGATACGGAGCAGACAAGGAAGTGTTACTGACAGACAAATGAACAGACAGATGGCTGGACAGACAGATGGACAGACAAAGGCCATTCCTATAATCCCCGCTCCACTCCGGTGGGGGATTAACAACCAAATAAGTGAATTAGAGTGGGGATAACTATAAAGATCATTGTTAGGGCGGGTAAATTGTCAGTTTTACAGATGCAAATTCAGTTTTACAATTCCGCTGATTTGTTTGTTTGATTTGAGGTTTAACGTCCCCGTCAACACTGTAAAGGTCATTTTGGAGACGTTGCTTCCAATTTTGTGGGACTTTTACCCGACATTGAGATGAAATGACATCTCAAGCCCTGTCGCCCAATGAAACCTATAGGGTTTATTAGCATGGACGGTCCGCCTCGCACCGCGGTTCCTGGACAGGCTTAGATCCTCTAAGCGGTTTACCAGTACTAGTGTGCGGGCCGGATTCAGCTCTGCGTGGAAGCAGCTTGCAGCCCATATATTTCTTCAAGCCCCTATGGGCGGGGGCTAACAATTCCGCTGAGGCTTCCACCTTTACAGTTCTGCTGACGCTTCCGCCTTTACAGTTCCACGGATGCTTCTGCCGCAAACAAAATTTCAGACTGTAAAAATGCCAATTTACCTCCACAAATGACAAATGGGAATACAGTTATCACAAAAAATAGGCTGTCATATCTTGATCCTACAGCCATTATAGCATGAGCTCAGTGTTTGAATTTTCAGGATTTTTATGGCACTGCAGCAGCCTCTGTAGCCCAGTTACATGTGCATTTGATTGGTGATATGGTGAGGTTATGCATTCATATCAGCCAGGTTAGCAACATCCTTTTTTGTGGAGACTGAGCAATAAATCTCTTCTATGGTCATTCTCAGTTGTCAGGGTCAGGCAGAAGAAAGTGCACTGTACTGGCTAACCACTTGTGTATAAGTCCATCACAAAAACACGCCTATATAATTTTGACCTCCTCATACCCCATTTTTATATAGAAAAACTGGGGTTTAAGAGGGTATACATTATTTTTCTTATTTCTGCTCAAAAACATAGATTGTGGGTACTCAATAGAATCGTCGAGGCGGTTGTATCGAGTCCCCGCAATCTATGTTTTGAGCAGAAATAAGAAAAATATCACAATTTTTCATCTTAAAATACCTACTTTTTGGCCAAAACAAATGGCAATGTATTTGTATAGGCGTGTTTTCGTAATGCTGCCCAAGAAAAAGGTGTGGCATGGTAATTTGAATTGCTAGACGTTACCTTAATAGTGTTGACTGGGCTATTAAATTCTAAAAATAACTATTTCCTAAAGGGTAATGGGTATATTTCAAAGGGAAGCAACTCTTTTGAAAGTATTTTACTTCCATTATCTATAGGAAACTGGTTTTCGTGCAAATCAAATCTGCTTCAACATTAACACATTTTATACTGAATGGAATCTTCCTCCTTATATTCAGCAGGAGTCATTTCCAAATTTAGGGGTGCCAGGTTCAGTTATTTTTAAAAATTTATTTAGGGAATAGTGGAACTTACTGCAAACAGTGAAGGCCCAGATCAGACGCTGCATTGTGTGGTATCTGATCTGGGCCTGCACTGTTTGCCTATGACCCATTTTGGGGCTTTCCGTATAAATTGGGTTAAGGACTATATGTACTTATGCATGTAAAACGTTTTCAAACAAATATTCAAATATGGTTTGCCAGGTCAGAGACAGTTATCATACCTTGTGTTTCTTGTAGAAGTAGAGGACGAAATCATCTCTGACGGTGATCCAACGTTTGTTCCATGCCTTACCCTTCACATTGTCCATCACATTGAGATAACAGGATAATACTGAGGTCTGGTCAGCTTCAACCTGCAGATATTGTTATACATAAACCTCTTATTTACTCTGTTCATTATAACACCATTTTGAATATAACACGGTTCAAAGTTGGATCCCGAAAAATACAGAAAAATAACAAAAAATTGTCATTTTTCAAATATGATCTTCACCACAACTTCATTATAACACGGTTTTGGATATACGCGGTTTCAAGATTGATCCCCAAAAATGTAAAGATTATATAGAAAAATGACTATATATGGTCATTTTTTTATATAATCTGCACATTTTTGTTTGGTTATAACACGGTTGCAATTTGTGGTGTATAAATTTCTGTCTGGATATAACACAGATGTTTAACCCTTATCATGCTGTTTACAACAACCCCTATGCAAACTGGTAGATCCAGATAAGATGGCTTCTAAATCTGATCAGGATCTACACTGTTTGTCATGCAGTTTATGTGAATTGAACAAATATATATCAAGTAATTTAACTGGTTGATATTCAGCAAGGGGAGTAGCTTAATTGGGCCCCGTCAAGCGATTTTGGTACTTATTGTCTATGCGAGCAGCGAAGGTTTAGGCGAGCCTGCGCATCCATGCAGTCTCGCCAGAACCTTCACTGCTCGCTCATACAAGCAGTAAATCAAGAGGAACCTTCAGACAGAAAGCCATATCCCTGGCCCCTCTGAATGGCTGGGCATGCGCAGTTAATATTTGTCATGACGGAATGCTCAAAGACACAAATTCGATTGGCGGGGCTCAATTAATGTATGCAGGGGATAAGGGTTATCACCTACCAGTACATACTCTCAGTGCTTTGATTTTCCTTATTATGGCAAATAAAATAGTCAATAGTGTGAACATGTGACCATAATTACATAAAATCATGTGATCTGAGCCCAGTGACTGGGCATTGTGCATACCAAGAAGACCAAGTTCAGCCTTAGCATCTGTGCAGTCTGATCATTTATTGATTGTGTCGGGGCTTAACAAGATGTCAACTCTTGTGGTCATTTTGTTTCATCTCCCAGAGAAAGGGAGAAAAGAGTTAGAGGAGACAGCAGAGGAGATAAAAGTGGGGGACTGGGGAGGAAGATGAAGATAAATGGAAGTGTAGAAACTGAAGAAATCACAGCGTTACCTCTCTACCCTTATCTGTTGCAAGGACAGCAGGTCTTGGCGAACTGAAAGCCAATATCAGCTGAACGCCCCAGTGACCAAATAGTGCAGTCTAATCAGTCTTTGCAGGACACATTTAAACTTTATGGATGAGCATTGAACAAAAGTTTCTTCTGAATTTTGACTGGCCCCAAGGTTATAACTAGAATTTGTTTTTCTACAAAAACACAGATGTCTCCCCCGTTTTTGACCTCTAAGTATACGCTTGACATTGGAGGTATTGAGCTGGGTCTTGTGTGCAACACATCATCTAATGAAGATAATCATTTCTGCAAAGTAACTTTAAAAATGTTCATAGAAAAATAAAAGTTATTGGCCATACACAAAAAAGCCCTTTTTTACCTTTGACCTCTAAGTATGGCCTTGACCTTTGAGGTACAACACATCGTCTCATGATGGTTAACATTTCTGTCATGTAATTTCAAAATCCATCAAAGAATAAGGAAGTTACTGACTGTCCCTTTTTTTACCTTTGACCTCTAGGTATGACCTTGACATTGGAGGTATATGGACCTTGGTCTTGTACATGACTCATGGTCTAATGACGGTGAACATTTCTGCATGGTTACTTTATAAAGTCCATCCAGAAATAAAAAAGTTATTGACTGGACACAAAAAAAAAAAAAAACTTTTTTTAGCTCTGACCTCTTAGTATGACCTTGATCTTGGAGATACCGACCTAGGTCTAGCGTGCACCACATCGTCTCATGATGGTTAACATTTCTGCCAAGTAATTTCACAATCTATCCAGGAAAAAGAAAGTTCTTGACTGAACACTAAACTAGAAATGGTGTTTGTAAAACACAATGCCCCCAACCTTTGCTTGTCCCTAGATGGCAAAATATTCAACAAATATTATTAAAGACTCAAAAACATACAAGAATTTCGCCGAAGGCTATGTCGCGCCTGTGGGGTCCATCCACCCGCCCAACCACCCACCCGGACATCGCTATTTTTTAAGGACGGAATTTTTGAAAAAACGTCCAATAAAACCGAAAATTACCATGATTACAATAATAATTCAAAGTGTGTGGCCTTGGCCCCAAGGTTATGCTAACAAATAAATCAAAGGACAATAACTTTTGAAAGGGGCATAATGCGGATGAGAAAAAAATATGTGTCAGCTAATTTTCCATAGCAAACCATATATGAAATTTCAAAACCCTAGCTTAAACGGTTCCTAAGTTAATCCGGATGAAAAAAAAATGTGTGTCAGCTTATTTTCCATCAGGAACGCATATATGAAATTTCAAAACCATAGCATACAGGGTTCTAAAGTTATGGAATACATCACTTTTAGCATACATTACAATAGACACAAATTACCAAAATGACAAAGGGCCATAACTCAAATTTTGTCAAAAGTTAATCAGGTCATCTACTCATCACCACCAATCTTTTCATCAACTTTCAAGACTCTAGATATAATAGTTTTTGAGATATCTTGCTGACAAGATTTTATTAAAAAAACTTTAAAGGGCAATAACTCTTGAAAGAGGCATAATCCGGATGAGAAAAAAAATACATGTCAGCTTATTTTCCATCAGGAATGCATATATGAAATTTCAAAACAATAGCATATACAGTTCTAACGTTATGCTATGAATCACTTTTAGCATACATTATAATGGGCACAAATTACCAAAATGACAAAGGGCCATAACTCACAAAGTATTTTTCGGAATTTTGTCAAAAGTTAAGCAGGTCATCTACTCATCAACACCAATCTATGTGTATTCACCAACATTCAAGGCTCTAGCTATAATAGTTTTTGAGATATTTTGCTGACAAGATTTTATTCAAAAAACTTCAACGGGCAATAACTCTTGAAAGGGGCATAATCCGGATGAGAAAAAAAATGCGTGTCAGCTAATTTTCCATCAGGAATGCATATACGAAATTTCAAAACCATAGCATACACGGTTCTGAAGTTATGCTATGCATCACTTTTAGCATATATTACAATGGGCACAAATTACAAAAATGACAAAGGGCCATAACTCACAAACAGTTTTTCGGAATTTTGTTAAAAGTTAATCAGTCCATCAACTCATCACCACCAATATGTTCACCAACTTTCAAGGCTCTAACTCAAATAGTTTTTGAGATATCTTGCTGACAAGATTTTATTAAAAAAATTTCAAAGGGCAATAACTCTTGAAAGGGGCATAATCCGGATGAGAAAAAAAATACGCTTCAGCTTATTTTCCATTAGGAATGCATATATGAAATTTCAAAACCATAGCATACACAGTTCTAAAGTTATGCTATGCATCACTTTTAGCATTCATTACAATGGGCACAAATTACAAAAATGACAAAGGGCCATAACTCACAAAGTAATTTTCGGAATTTTGTCAAAAGTTAATCAGTTCATAAACTCATCACCACCAATATACTCAACAACTTTCAAGGCTCTAGCTCCAATAGTGTTTGAGAAATTTTGCTGACAAGATTTTATTAAAAAAATTTCAAAGGGCAATAACTCTTGAAAAGGGCATAATCCTGACGACAAAAAAAAATGAGCGTCAGCTTATTTTCCATCAGAAATGCATATATGAAATTTCAAAACTATAGCATACACGGTTCTAAAGTTATGCTATGCATCACTTTTAGCATACATTACAATGGGCACAAATTACCAAAATGACAAAGGGCCATAACTCACAAAGTATTTTTCGGAATTTTGTCAAAAGTTAATCAGTTCATATACTCATCACCACCAATATACTCAACAACTTTCAAGGCTCTAGCTCCAATAGTGTTTGAGAAATTTTGCTGACAAGATTTTATTAAAAAAATTTCAAAGGGCAATAACTCTTGAAAAGGGCATAATCCTGACGAGAAAAAAATGAGCGTCAGCTTATTTTCCATCAGAAATGCATATATGAAATTTCAAAACTATAGCATACACGGTTCTAAAGTTATGCTATGCATCACTTTTAGCATACATTACAATGGGCACAAATTACCAAAATGACAAAGGGCCATAACTCACAAAGTATTTTTTCAGAATTTTGTCATCATAAGTTAATCAGTTCATCTACTCATCACCACCAATCTATTCACCAACTTTCAAGACTCTAGCTCCATTAGTTTTTGAGATATCTTGCTGACAAGATTTTATTAAAAAAAATTCAAAGGGCAATAACTCTTGAAAGGGGCATAATCCGGATGAGAAAAAAAATATGCGTCAGCTAATTTTCGATGAGAAATCCATATATGAAATTTCAAAACCCTGGCATACACGGTTCTAAAGTTATGCTATGCATCACTTTTAGCATACATTACAATGGGCACAAATTACCAAAATGACAAAGGGCCATAACTCACAAAGTGTTTTTCGGAATTTTGTCAAAAACTAATCAGCTCATCTACTCATCACCACCAATATATTCACCAACTTTCAAGGCTCTAGCTCCAATAGTTTTTGAGATATCTTGCTGACAAGATTTTATTAAAAACAAGCAAATTCGTTGAATTGATATCCCCCGCCAAATGGGTTTTTCGTGTAGAATGGCAAGAAAATATATCTGGCCAAAATTCAGAAAAAAAAATTGCGGTTGCATCACGGCAACATAATAATACATATTTATTTCAAGTTTCATTTTATTCCATGCAATAGTTGCTGAGAAGCGGTTCCAGACAAAAGTGAGACGACGAAAAATCCAGAATTTTAATCATTTAAGGGGCCATAACTCTGGGTGTAAAAAGTCAATCCGAAAAATATTTGTGCGTGCATCACCACAGCATAATAATACATATTTATTTCAAGTTTCATTTAATTCCATGCAATAGTTGCTGAGAAACAGTTCCCGACAAAAAGTGAGACGACGAAAAATCCAGAATTTCAATCATTTAAGGGGCCATAACTCTGGATGTAAAAAGTAAATCCGGAAAAAAAATGCGCGTGCATCACCACAGCATAATGATACATATTTATTTCAAGTTTCATTTAATTCCATGCAATAGTTGCTGAGAAACGGTTCCGGACAAAGTGAGATGACGAAAAATCCAGAATTTCGATCATTTAAGGGGCCATAACTCTGGATGTAAAAAGTCAATCCAGAAAAAAATTGCGCGTGCATCACCGCAGCATAATAATACATATTTATTTCATGTTTGATTTAATTCCATGCAATAGTTGCTGAGAAACAGTTCCGGACAAAGTGAGATGACGAAAAAATCCAGAATTTCAATCATTTAAGGGGCCATAACTCTGGATGTAAAAAGTCAATCCGACAAAAAATTGCGCGTGCATCACTGCAGCATAATAATACATATTTATTTCAATTTTCATTTAATTCCATGCAATAGTTGCTGAGAAACGGTTCCGGACAAAGTGAGACGACGAAAAATCCAGAATTTCAATCATTCAAGGGGCCATAACTCTGGATGTAAAAAGTCAATCCGAAAGAAAATTGCGGGTGCATCACCACAGCATAATAATACATATTTATTTCAAGTTTCATTTAATTCCATGCAATAGTTGCTGAGAAACGGTTCCGGACAAAAAGTGTGACGGACGGACGGAAGGACGGAGGGACGGAAGGACGGACGGACGGACGGACGGACGGACAACGCCAAAACTATATCCCTCCGCCTTCGGCGGGGGATAACAATTTCAAAGGGCAATAACTCTTGAAGGGGGCATAATCTGGACGAGAAAAAAAATATGCATCAGCTTATTTTTCATGAGGAATCCATATATGAAATTTCAAAACCCTAGCATACACGGTTCTTTAGTTATGCTATGCATCAAAGCGTTACGGACGGACGAACGAACCAGAACCAATATGCCCCTCCAACTTTATCATTGTTGGAGGCATAAAAAGGCCCCTTTTTGTCCTTTGACCTCTTAGTACGACCTTGACATTTGAGGTACCAATTTGGGTCATGCCTGCAACACATCGTCTTATGGTGGTTAACATTTCTGCCAAGTAATTTCAAAATCCATCTAAAAATAAGAAAGTTATTGACAGAACACAAAAAAAGGCCCCTTTTTACCTTTGACCTCTAAGTATGACCTTGACCTTTGAGGTACTGACCTGCTTGTTGCACACCACACATTGTCTCATGGTTGTTAATATTTCTGCCAAGTAGTTTTAAAATCCATCTCAAAACAAGAGGGCCCAATGGCCCTATATCGCTCACCTGTGTACCAGAAAATCATTAGTGTAGGAGACCACTTGACATTGCCATATACTAAATATCTAAGCTCAGGCAAAGCGGTGTCCATGCTTATAAACCCTACTGGTTTCATTGGGCAACAGGGCTTGAGATGTAATTTCATCTCAATGTCGGGTAAAAGTCCCACAAAATTGGAAGAGACATCTCCAAAATGACCTATACAGTGTTGATGGGGATGTAAAACCTCAAATCAAACAAAATCTGTGCCTTATGGTTTTGGAGATAAAGATTCTTTTTTAGTTTTTCCCAGTATAAGTCTATAGCAGCTAATGAGCCCTAGGCTTGGCCAATTTTGACCCAAAGGGCACGGTTGGCAGGATTTATGTAGGCGACCATTTTGTGTTGCTATATACTAAATATCTAAGGTCTGTACTTCATGGTTTCAAATATGTTTGAAGCTTTTTTCCATTATAAGTTTGTTGGAGTTAAGGGGCCACAGGATTTGGACGCCAGGGGCATGATTGGCAGGATTCATGTAGGCGACCACTCGACATTGCTACATGCTAAATACCTAAGCTCTGGGACTTATGGTTTTACAGAAGAAGATTTTTGAAGATTTTTCCCCCCATTTTAAGTTTTTTTTTTTTTTTTCATTATAAGGGCCCTGTGGTTTCAGAGAAGAAGATTTTTGAAGTTTCTCCAATTGTAAGTCTATGGAAGCTAAAGACCCCTGGAGTGTGGCCAATTTGGATCCCAGGGGCATAACTGGCAGGATTTATGTAGGTGGCCACTTGACATTGCTACATACTAAAAATCTAAGCTCTGGGCCTTATGGTTTCATAGAAGAAGATTTTTTAAGTTTTTTTCCATTATAAGTCTATTGGAGGTGATGAGCTCGGGCGTGGCCAATTTTGACCCCAGGGGCAGGGTAAGCAGGATTTATGTAGCTGGCTATTTTATGTTGCTAGACACTAAATATCTAAGTTCTGTGCTTCACAGTTTCTGAGAAGAAGATTCTTGAAGCTTTTTTCCATTATGAGTCTATGGGAGCTAAGGGGCCCCAGGACGTGGCCCATTTGGACCCCAGGGGCATGATTTGCAGGATTTATGTAGGTGACCACTTGCCATTGCTACATGCTAAATATCTAAGCTCTGGGCCCTATGGTTTCAGAGAAGAAGATTTTTGAAGCTTATTTTTCCATTATGAGTCTATAGGAGCTAACTGGCCCCGGGGAATGGCCCTTTTGTACCCCAGGGGCATGATTGGCAGGAATTATGTAGAAGGCCACTGGCGGTTGCTACATGCTAAATATCTAAGCTCTGGGCACTGAGGTTTCAGAGAAGAAGATTTTTGAAGCCTTTTTCCATTATGAGTCTATGGGAGTGAAGGGGCCCCGGGGCGTGGCCCATTTGGAATCCAGGGGCATGATTGGCAGGAATCATGTAGGTGACCAATTGGCGTTACAACATGCTACATATCTAAACTCTGGGCCCTGTGGTTTCAGAGAAGAAGATTTTTGAAGCTTTTTTTCCATTTTGAGTCTATGGGAGCTAAGGGGCCCCGGGGCGTGGCCCATTTGGAACCTAGGGGCATGATTGGCAGGATTTATGTAGGTGACCACTTGCCCTTGCAATATGCCAAATATCTCAGCTCTGGGCCCTGTGGTTTCAAAGAAGAATACTTTTTAAGCTTTTTTCCATTATGAGTCTATAGGAGCTAAAGGGCCCCGGGGTGTGGCCCCTTTGAACCCCAGGGGCATGATTGGCAGGAATTATGTAGGTGACCACTTGCCCTTGCTACATGCTTAATATCTAAGCTCTGGGCCCTGTGATTTCCGAGAAGAAGATTTTTGAAGCTTTTTGTTCCATTATGAGTCTATGGGAGCGAAGGGGCCCCAGGGCGTCGCCCATTTCGAACCCAGGGCCATGATTGGCAGGAATTATGTAGGTGGCCACTGGCGGTTGCTACATGCTAAATATCTAAGCTCTGGGCCCTGTGGTTTCAGAGAAGAAGATTTTTGATGCTTTTTTTCCATTATGAGTCTATGGGAGCTAAGGGGCCCCGGGGGCGGCTAATTTGGACCCCAGGGGCATGATTGGCAGGAATTATGTAGGTGACCACTTGCCATTGCTACAGGCCAAATATCATAGCTCTGGGCCTTGTGGTTTCAGAGAAGAAGATTTTTGAAGCTTATTTTCCCATTATGAGTCTATAGGAGCTAAAGGGCCCCGGGGCATGGCCCATTTGGAACCCAGGGGCATCATTGGCAGGAATTATGTAGGTGGCCACTGGCCATTGCTACATGCTAAATATCTAAGCTCTGGGCCCTGTGGTTTCAGAGAAGAAGATTTTTGAAGCTTTTTTCCATTTTGAGTCTATGGGAGCTAAGGGGCCCCGGGGTGTGGCCAATTTAGACCCCAGGGGCATGATTGGCAGGAATTATGTAGGTGACCACTTGCCATTGCTACAGGCCAAATATCTCAGCTCTGGGCCTTGTGGTTTCAGAGAAGAAGATTTTTGAAGCTTTTTTTTTCCATTATGAGTCTATAGGAGCTAAAGGGCCCTGGGGCGTGGCCTGTTTGGAACCTAGGGGCATGATTGGCAGCAATTATGTAGGTGACCACTTGCCCTTGCTATATGCTAAATATCTAAGCTCTGGGCCCTGTGGTTTCCGAGAAGAAGATTTTTGAAGCTTTTTGTTCCATTATGAGTCTATGGGAGCGAAGGGGCCCTAAGGCATCGCCCATTTGGAACCCAGGGGCATGATTGGCAGGAATTATGTAGGTGGCCACTGGCCATTGCTACATGCTAAATATCTAAGCTTTGGGCCCTGTGGTTTCAGAGAAGAAGATATTTTAATTTTTCCCATTGTAAGTCTATGGGAGCTATATGTTGCCATAGCAACCAGAATTCCAATCTGATCAGCCCAAAAACCTTATGCAGCCTTTCCCCCTACCTGGTGATGCTTCTCATGAAATTTGATCAAGATTGACCATGGGGTATTAGAGATATACTTATTTGAAATTGTTTACGGACGCATGCACGCACGGACGGACGCACGATGGACGACGGACAAAAAGTGATCACAAAAGCTCACCTTGTCACTACGTGACAGGTGAGCTTATAAGAAAGTTATTGACAAAACACGAAAAAAAGGCCCTTTTTTGACCTTTGACCTCTAAGTATGACCTTGACCTTCGAGGTACTGACCTGCCTGATGCACACCACACATCGTCTCATGGTTGTTAATATTTCTGCCAAGTAATTTTAAAATCAATCTCAAAATAAGAAAGTTATTGACCAAATAGGAAAAAAAGGCCCCTTTTTTGACCTTTGACCTCTAAGTATAACCTTGACCTTTGAGGTACTGACCTGATTCATGCGCACCACACATTGTCTTATGGTTGTTAATATTTCTGCCAGGTAATTTTAAAATCCATCTGAAAATAAGAAAATTATTGACCGGACACGACTTGCCCATACATATATACATACCAACAAACTTCCAAGGGAGATAATTCAAAAAGTATAAATGCGAGAGTTATAGTTCTTGCGCACTGCACATCGTCTAATGCTGATTTATATTTATACTAAGTTTCGTGAAGATAGCTCAAACGGTTTTCAAGTTATAGAGCGGACACGAATGTGTGACAGACGGACAGACGGACAGACAGACAGACAGACAGACGCCCGGGGGAAAAACAATATGTCTCTCCGAAAAAATTTTTTTCGGGGGAGACATAAATAGAGGATCTTGCATGAATATTCATGTATTATTGAATTTATGAAACTCGTTGAGGAAAAGGGATAAAATGCTTGGCAGAGCCTCCCATTTTATCCCTTTTGCTCAATGAGTTTAATAAATTCAATAATACATTGGGAGTTTAATAAATTCAATAATACATAGCACAAATGCAAGATTCTATTTATCATATGACATTATTTAGAACATATTTAATTCACAACTTTTGAACAAAATGTCAATATTCCGCCATTGGTAAAAGCGAATTAAATACGGTTTAAATGTCATAATATGTCAGTATTTCATGCAGACAGAAAAACTAGAGAATGCTCAATTTTGACTGGCCTATATGATATAAAGTTTTTTAATGTTCAACTCTCATGGAAACTCAAATGAGCATGAAATTTAATGTGCTAATAATTATTAATGTGACATCTCATCAAGGCTATATGGCTTGCCACTTATCCAAATATTTTTAGACACAACATCTGTAAGTTAACTGTACCTATTTATGTGTGTGTCCAAATATTTATCATGAAATTTTTTCAGAGAACAACTTCAAATTGGTTTTATTTATTTATTAACACAACGTATTTATGGTACTTATGGTATATACAGTCGAACTTCAATGGCTCGAACACCTTTCGGACCTCGAAAATCTGTTCGAGACAGGGGTAGTTTGAGCTACTGAGGTTACTGTCAGGAGGCATAACGAGATTCTTTTAGACATCTTTTCGGTGTTCTATAATGAAAATGTATGCTGTGTTTACTCATTAGAATCGCCTCATCGAGGCAATTCTAATGAGTACACACAGCATACATTTGCAAAATAAAAGACTAAAATCTCCTTAATTATCCCCCACTATTTCTTATGTAGAGGATTTCGCTAGGGGCTCAAGATTGGGTTCGACACATCCATGGTAAATGAGCCATCGGTGTTCGAGCCATCAAAGTTCTACTGTACACTCAAGTCTCTTCATAGTGGGAGCATAAAGAGCAACAGCCAACACAGTGATGGATCTGATGATAACTATGGATTTAATAGTTAATAAGACCAGGGCCCAGAAGTTCAAACATCATTAGCTTAACAAACTCATTAGTGGTAAATATTTTGTGTTCTAGTAAGTACAATATCAAATACACTGGTACTTTTGCTGAAAAAAAAGCTACTCGCATTTTCAGCAAAAATATTTTTGCTATATTAAATGATAACAAGAATTCCGCCGAAGGCTATGTCACGCCTGTGGTAAACTTGAACCTTTGGGTGAACGCTAGGGTGTTCGCAAATGTTGACGCCTTGACGAATGGACGAACTAACGGACGGAAAACCGGACGCCTATATCGCGCCATGCCAACAGCAGGCTCGACAAAAATTAAAAGATACCTTAACTAACGACATCATAATGTTTGAAGATCTGGGATCAGAAAGTTTTAATAAAGAGACGTTTCTTGTACCTGAGTAACTGGTTTTGGTGTTGTGGGTGTAGTTGGTGTCTCTTCTGTGGACTCCTCCAAATGTTCACCATGGAGAACATCGTAACATTTTTGGCAAACTCTGTTTAACTGGTTGTTGTCGTACTGCAGCTGTACCTTTCTGCTTGAGCATTTACCACAAAATATCTGAAAGAAAAATCAGTGTCATAATGGATGTTCAAAGCATTGTTATCTTAATGAACTCATTTGTAGTCAAACCATTAACTGTTCTAGTAAGTACAATGCTTAACCCTTGTCCTGATGAGCCCGGCTATGTCTTATATTTAAAACAATGAAGATCCAGATCAGATGACTTCTGAAGAAGCCATCTGATCAGGATCTTCATTGTTTGTCATTCAGCACATGAATTTGTTGCAAACATTTGCATCAAGTAATCTGATTGGTTGATAATCAGTCGTGGGTGTGGCATATATAAATATTCTGCAGGTCAAGGGTTAATACAACGGTATTTTGCTGTGTAACGGTCAGTTTCTTCCCCCGGCCCGTTTCTTCCCCGGGGAAGAACTGGGCCGGCCCGTTTCTTCCCCGGGGGAAGAACTGGGCCGGCCCGGTTCTTCCCCACCCAGTCAGTTTCTTCCCCCCCTAGAATTTTTTTTAGAACCATAGTCAACGAGTAATTTTCAGCTCACATTTTGTTATAAATGAGAAATGAGACCATTCTGAATAAATTCTGATTCCTTTTAGCTGGAATGGCAAAATTTGCTCCCTGCTACAACATTCATGGAGATGAAATAAAATATGTATCCATATTCAAGCATCTTTGGTGCATTTTCTTTGCTTTGTAAGACATAAATTAGTATTAACTAAACAGATATAATAAGGCACAAATGTTTGGAGCTCAAATCTAGATAGAATTTGGAGAATGGGGGTGGGGAAGAACTGGGCCGGCCCGTTTCTTCCCCACCCTAGATTTTTCTGTTTACCAAAAAATTCTTGCGATAAATTTTCTTCACTTTTTATGACATAAATTGGTATAAACTATAAAGATATAATAAGCAACAAATGTTTGTAGCACAAATCTAAATAGAATTTGGAGACTGGGGGTGGGGAAGAACTGGGCCGGCCCGTTTCTTCCCCACCCCAGGTTTTTCTGTTTACAAAAAAATTCTTGTGATAATTTTTCTTCCCGTTTTAAGACCTAAATTGGCATAAACTAAAAAGATATAATAAGCAACACATGTTTGGAGCTCAAAACTAAATAGAATTTGGAGATCGGGGGTGGGGAAGAATTGGGCCGGCCCGTTTCTTCCCCACCCCAGATTTTTCTGTTTACAAAAATTCTTGCGATAGATTTTCTTCACTTTTTATGACATAAATTGGTATAAACTATAAAGATATAATAAGCAACAAATGTTTGTAGCACAAATCTTAATAGAATTTGGAGACTGGGGGTGGGGAAGAACTGGGCCGGCCCGTTTCTTCCCCACCCCAGATTTTTCTGTTTACAAAAAATTCTTGTGATAAATTTTCTTCCTGTTTTAAGACATAAATTGGTATAAACTAAAAAGATATAATAAGCAACAAATGTTTGGAGCTCAAATCTAAATAGACTTTGGAGACTGGGGGTGGGGAAGAACTGGGCCGGCCCGTTTCTTCCCCACCCCAGATTTTTCTGTTTACAAAAAATTCTTGTGATAAATTTTCTTCCTGTTTTAAGACATAAATTGGTATAAACTAAAAAGATATAATAAGCAACAAATGTTTGGAGCTCAAATCTAAATAGACTTTGGAGACTGGGGGTGGGGAAGAACTGGGCTGGCCCGTTTCTTCCCCACCCCAGATATTTCTGTTTACAAAAAATTCTTGTGATAAATTTTCTTCCCGTTTTAAGACATAAATTGGTATCAACTGAAAAGATATAATAAGCAACAAATATTTCAAGGTCTTATCTAAATAGAATTCAGAGAATGGGGGTGGGGAAGAACTGGGCCAGCCCATTTCTTCCCCACCCCAGATTTTTCTGTTTACAAAAAATTCTTGTGATAAATTTTCTTCACTTTTTATGACATAAATTGGTATAAACTATAAAGATATAATAAGCAACAAATGTTTGTAGCACAAATCTAAATAGAATTTGGAGACTGGGGGTGGGGAAGAACTGGGCCGGCCCGTTTCTTCCCCACCCCAGATTTTTCTGTTTACAAAAAATTGTTGTGATAAATTTTCTTCCTGTTTTAAGACATAAATTGGTATAAACTAAAAAGATATAATAAGCAACAAATGTTTGGAGCTCAAATCTAAATAGACTTTGGAGACTGGGGGTGGGGAAGAACTGGGCCGGCCCGTTTCTTCCCCACCCCAGATTTTTCTGTTTACAAAAAATTCTTGTGATAAATTTTCTTCCTGTTTTAAGACATAAATTGGTATAAACTAAAAAGATATAATAAGCAACAAATGTTTGGAGCTCAAATCTAAATAGACTTTGGAGACTGGGGGTGGGGAAGAACTGGGCCGGCCCGTTTCTTCCCCACCCTAGATTTTTCTGTTTACAAAAAATTCTTGTGATAAATTTTCTTCCCGTTTTAAGACATAAATTGGTATCAACTGAAAAGATATAATAAGCAAAAAATGTTTCGAGGTCATATCTAAATAGAATTCAGAGAATGGGGGTGGGGAAGAACTGGGCCGGCCCATTTCTTCCCCACCCCAGATTTTTCTGTTTACAAAAAATTCTTGTGATAAATTTTCTTTGCTTTTTAACACATAAATTGGCATAAACTAAAAAGATATAATAAGCAACAAATGTTTGGAGCTCAGATCTAAATAGAATTTTGAGACTGGGGGTGGGGAAGAACTGGGCCGGCCCGATTCTTCCCCACCCCAGGTTTTTCTGTTTACAAAAAAATTCTTGTGATAATTTTTCTTCCCGTTTCAAGACCTAAATTGGTATAAACTAAAAAGATATAATAAGCAACACATGTTTGGAGCTCAAATCTAAATAGAATTTGGAGATCGGGGGTGGGGAAGAATTGGGCCGGCCCGTTTCTTCCCCACCCCAGATTTTTCCCAGCCCAGTTCTTTGCCACCCTAAGGCTGCTATGTATTTGCTTTTCTGAACAAATCTACAATGTTTTACGCTATGAATTCATTATTTGAGTTCAAATAACAAATACATACAGCGGTATGAACTACAAAAAGGAAATAGCTGGGGGTGGGTGAAGATGGCCCAGTTCTTCCCCACCCTTAGGTTATTTAGATTTATCTTTCTGAACAAATCAACGTTGCCATTTCATGCTATGAATTAATACTTTAATTAAAATAATCAAAATTGATAGCTCTATGCACTAGAAAATTAAATGTCCGGCGGTGGGGAAGAACCGGGCCAGCCCAGTTCTTCCCCGGGGAAGAACTGGGCCGGCCCGGTTCTTCCCCACCCCCATTTTCCAGTTTCTATTTAGAATTGAGCACCAAAGATTTGTTGCTTAGTATATCTATTAATTTAATACCAATTTATGTATTAGAAAACAGAGAAAATCAATCACAGATACTGGAATAGGGTTGCAAATTTCATTAGATCTACATGTATTGTAGGGCATCAAGCAAATTTTGCCATTTGTGCTAAAAAGGCTCAAACTATATTCAGATTGATTGTTTTTCTCATTTTGAACAAATTGTGAGGCATTAATAGCTCGTTTACAATGGTTCTAAAAAAATTTTTAGGGGGGGAAGAAACTGACTGGGTGGGGAAGAAACTGACTAGTCAGTTTCTTCCCCGGGGAAGAAACGGGCCGGCCCGTTTCTTCCCCGGGGAAGAAACTGACTGGGGGGAAGAACTGGCCTGTTACAGCTGCAAAACTGCAAAAGCACATTTCTATTCAGAAAAATATATTTCTATATTTGCAAAACTAAATGATCAAAATTTTAGTTACGTTAAGTGCTGATGTAACTAACAACACAGTTCTGAACATCTGGCCTCTTATGCTGAATGCAATCTCCCACCCTATGAATTATACATCAGGGTTCAGTTGTTCAAAACCAATGACGTTGTTAGCTAACATATTGTTAAAACTTTGATCATTTATTATGGCAAATGTGCTGATATTTTTGCTGAAAAATCCAAAAATACCAAAATTTTAGATATTGTACTTGCTAGAACAGTTAGCAATATGACCACAAATGAGCTCGTAAAGCTAACGATGCTTTGAACAACTGGCCCCTGGAGTCTTTTTTTTCTTCAAAATTTAGGGATGTTTGGTCGTGTTAATTATTAAGAGAAATTTATTTATAAATGAATAAGCTTTCTGGATGACCATGATTAGATGCTGTGTTCTGCGTTGGTTATGGAAAATATCAAAATATCTGCTGGTGAGTGAGTGAGTGTTTCTGTTTTACGTCCCACCAACAGCTAAGGTCATACGGAGACGGGACCTCGGTTTAAAGACTCGTTCGAAAGTCTGGAGAAGCCCGGGATCGAACCTGCGACCCCTGGTTTACAAGGCAATAAATATCTGCTGGTAAAACTCCATAAATGCGGCCAAAAAAGACTGGGCCAGTTGGTGGGTTTATCCAAACAAAGTAAATAGATTATATAGAAAAAATAACCAAATAGGGTCATGTTTCTATATATTCCAAATAGACAATATAGAAAAATGGCCAACTATGGTGTTTTTCCTATATAATCTATGTATTTTTGCCATCCATCTTTGAACCATGGTATGTCAAATCTTGTGTTACAATGAGCAATGTTATAAGAGGTGTAAGCCAGTTCAAAAGGTGGTTATACCATATGACTGCAAAATAATGTGCAAGGCAAGTTAAAGGAGACAAAAGCTCATATTTCTATCAATAGTAAAATCTATGGTTCAGCAATATACCCTTGACACGCAATGACACCTTAAATCAACAGTCCATTACATGCAAAAATCAAAGCACTGACAGTACTGGTAGGTTGACTTTCTTTGAGCTAGGAAAACAGTCATCACGAAAACACGCCTATTCAATTTTGACTCCCTTCAACCACACTTTTATATAGAAAAAATTGGGTTTACAGGGGTAAACCTTATTTTTCTTATTTCTGCTCTAAAATATAGATTGTGGGTACTCGTTAGAACCGCCTCAATGAGGTGGTTCTAAGGAGTACCCACAACCTATATTTTGAAGAGGAGTACCCACAACCTATATTTTCTGTGAGAAAAATATCAATTTTTACTCTTGAAATTTTCATTTTTTTCGGCGATAAAGGTTACACTGTATTTGTATAGGCATGTTTTCGTAATGACAAACTGGAAAACCAGACAATTTCATTTAACCCCATTACTTTAACAGACCTGTCTGACATAGTGCATTTTTCTCACATCTCCAAAATGGCTATTTTTCTGATGAAAATCCGTGATATTTTTATTATTTGTAGGACAAACATAGGTTGTGAGTGCTCGTTAAAACAGCCTAACGAGTTCCCACAACCTATGTCTTGGAGCAGAAACATAGTAAATACATGGTTAGTGTCTTTAATAATAAAATATAATCAGTGAGTCTTAGACAATTTTATAGGGGCGAGCTTTAGCGAGCCCCTATAAAATTGTTGCTGCGAACCGATTATATTTTATTATTAAAGACACTAATCATGTATTTAGTTTGTACCGCAATTCAAAAATCAAGGGGTTTTGCAATAATTTAGCAAATTTAAGCAAAAAAAGACAGCAGACAGTGTGGCATGTTAAACGACATTCAGTGCCATGGCGTGCACACGTAGTATAACCTGACGTCAACGAGTGCAAAGTTTCTGACGTCACCACGACACAAAGACGCAGGAAACAACATGGACGCTCGAATAAAAGTTTCTCAGCACTTTACATTCTGTGAGAAAATCTGCAAATAAGTAGTTTATTTTACCTTTAGAAATTATTTTTTGAGGTTTAGACTCAATTGCAGTAGCAGTTATTCCAACGGGCTATTCAAACCAGGAAAAGCCGAGAAGGTAAGAATTTAGCTGACATTTCTGAAAATCTGTTTAAATAAATATTGTAAAGATTTTATCTTGCAGTTTCGTTGTTTTCCCATGTATAAAAGGTTGCATGTTATTGTTTACACTTGTAAATTAGTGATCTGAAAAGTAGGTCCGGTCTATCAACGGTCACTAGACGTATTGTAGGTCAGTAGAAGGTATTATAGGTCACTAACGATTATAGCTTGCAGTTATTAGACCCCCTTTATTAGGTTACTAGAATGCCTGATTGCGGTATAAAAGAAAAATATTGTATACCCTCGTAAACCCCAGTTTTCTCTGTATAAAGTGGGGTTTAGGGGTAGTTCATTTCACAGACTTAGACATGTGATGCTCAGATTCCTGTATTTTGTGCAAACTGCAGAGCCTAATCATACTGTTTGCCTAACCCAACACATGTACCCAGTTTAGGTTTTATGGCCTACAAAATGGGAACACCTGGCAGATTTTTCTGCCATTTTTCAAAAGGAGTCAACTTTCGAGACTTCCTGTTCGCTTTTCTATAAGTCCTGTCCAACTGGAAAAGGAGTCTACTCTTAAAGGAAAGAATTGGCTCTCAGGAGCAAATTCTTTCCTTTAACCAATTTGGTACCAAATGCAATTTTCCTTCTTGTATGTAGCAGGAGTTCATTTCAAAATTTAGGGGTGACAGGTTGCTTTCTTCAAAATCTGTTGAACATTTTGCAAACGGTGTAGGTCCTGATCAGATGCCGCATTCTGCAGCATCTGATCTGGGCCTGCACTATTTGCCAGGGTACCTGTTTTGGGGTTTCTGGTACAAAAAGAGTTATGAGTTGATCCCTATTGACATGGGAGACAAAAATACTTTTGCACGAGTTGCCTCCCCTGAAAGTCTTCCCATTTCCCTTAAGAGGTTTTTCTGGTTTTATCTTGAAAAGGTATGTTTTCTGTACTCACAACCTACCTTTACACCACAAAAGATAAAAGAATATCCCCAGTATGCCATTTCATTTTCCCTATAACTAACCCTTTGTGATTCAAATAAAAATAAAAAAAGAGTTCCTTTAAGAGCAATGAAAACATTCATAAGAAAGAAAATGGGTCATACTACGTAGTTTCGGCTAATAAAGCCTCATCAGTGACCCTGTAATGATCCAGCAAAGAAAGCCAGAGGAAACATACTGCAATTTTGCGAATTTCGAATAGGCAGTCGATTCAAAGACTGATATAAATCAAATTGGGGTCCAAATAATTAAAAACCTATCTAGAATATGAGTCTAAACCAATAATTAATTTCCGATTTCTCAGAATATTCACGCTGATCTCAAAGGACCAAAAGTAAAATATAAACTGCACTATGATTGATGTACGGGGAGACGTTGTACGGCCGCAAATTACGGTCAAAGTATCGCGCAAATTTTTTTTATAGAATTCAAAGGTGTTTGAGCAATTGAAGTTCGGCTGTTGAAGCCACTGAAATTTGATTGCATGCAAATTTCACCTAGTATTACTTTGACACAATACATATTCCTACCTTTCCGCAGGCTCGACAGTGATGTCTCCTACGTATTCTTGTAAATTTATCTTGACAAGAGTACTCCATACACATTGTTACTTCTTCATCTTTGATCCATTTTGGTGCTCGTTTCCCTAGCAACTGAGAACCCTGATCAGAATAAAAAGAAAAAAAAATTTTTTTTTTAGTTAATTCAACATACACATGCTTGAATAGGAATGGCTACATCAGACAGGGCTTTCTGTATGATCTCCTTTACATGAGCACAATTGAAAATGAGTTTACATGTAGAAAAGGACTGGGGCCAGTTGTTCAAAACTAAAGATGTCATTAGTTAATGTATCGTTAAAACTTTGATCATTAAATATGGCAAATATGCTGAAATTTTTGCTGAAAAAAGTGAGCAGCTTTTGCGGACGCAAAAGCTGCTCACATTTTTTCAGCAAAAATACCAAAATTTACGATATTGTACTTGCTGGAAGAGTTAACAATTTGAACACTAAAGAGCTTGTTAAGCTAACGATGCTTTGAACAACTGGCCCCTGAACCTTTTGCAAACAGTGAATACTGCAGAATGTGACATCTGATATGGACCTGCACTGTTATCATGTCTCAGTTTCCTGTCTCACCTTGCTGTCTATCTCACTGTGTTGTCTCTCACACACTGTTGTCTGTCTCTGTGATGTCTGTCTCACAGTGCTGTCTTACAATTCTGTCTCTCACAGTGCTGTCTCTCAGTGTTGTCTGTCTCACAGAGTCAACAGTCCCACCTGCTGTATATCTCACAATGCTGTCTGTCTTCTCCCAGTCTCACACTGCTGTTAGTTTCCCAATGCTGTCTGTCTCACATTGTTGTCCATCTTGCACCGCTGTCTCACACTGCTTCCTGTCTTGCAAGCTGCCTGTTTCACACTGTTGTCCATCTTTCACTGCCATCTGTTTCACAATGCTTTCTGCCTTGCACTGCTATGTGTCTCAAACTACTGTCCTGCACTGCTATCAGTCTTACACTGCTTTCTGTCATATGCTGCTGTCTGTCTCACACTGCCATCTATCTTGAACCTTTGTCTGTTTCACACTGCTGTCATTCTTGCATTGCTCTCTGTCTCATGAACCCCACCCATCAGGGCTTGGAGAAATAGAGCTTCCATGCAGAGCTGAAACCAACTGCACAAGAGTGCTGGTAAACCGCTTAGAAGGCCTGCCCATGCAGAGTGGTGCAAGTCGGACTATTCCTACATATAAACCTATTGGTTTGTTTAGGCGGTAGGGCATGAGATGTCATTAAATAAATTTTCATTTCAATGTCATGTAAAAAGCCCACAAAATTGGAAGCAACATTTATGGGGATGTAAAACCTCAATTCAAACAAACCCACACTGCTGTGTACCTTGTACTTCTGCCTGTCTCACACTGTTTTGTCTTGCACTGCTTTCCATCTTGCATTGCTGTCTGTCTCACATCACAATGCTGACTGTTTCACACTGCTGACTGTCTTGCATTAGTGTCTGTCTCACACTGCTGCCTCTCCCACACTATAGTACTGTCTGTATCACACTGCTGTGCTGTCTGTCACAATACTGTTTGTAACTAACTTACCAGTTCCTGATGGTCTGCCAGTGCCCCCCCCCCCCTACTGTCTCAAACTACTGTTAGTTCCTGGTGGTCTGCCAGTGGCACCATACTGTCTCAAACTACTGTTTGTAACTAACTTACCAGTTCCTGATGGTCTGCCAGTGCCACCCTTCTGTCTCAAACTACTGTTTGTAACTAACTTACCAGTTCCTGATGGTCGGCCAGTGCCACCCTACTGTCTCAAACTACTGTTTGTAACTAACGTACCAGCTCCTGATGGTCAACCAGTGCCACCCTACTGTCTTAAACTACTGTTTGTAACTAACTTACCAGTTCCTGATGGTCTGCCAGTGCCACCCTACTGTCTCAAACTACTGTTTGTAACTTACTTACCAGTTCCTGATGGTCTGCCAGTGCCACCCTACTGTCTCAAACTACTGTTTGTAACTAACTTACCAGTTCCTGATGGTCTGCCAGTGCCACCCTACTGTCTCAAACTACTGTTTGTAACTTACTTACCAGTTCCTGATGGTCTGCCAGTGCCACCCTACTGTCTCAAACTACTGTTTGTAACTTACTTACCAGTTCCTGATGGTCTGCCAGCGCCACCCTACTGTCCCAAACTACTGTTTGTAACTAACTTACCAGTTCCTGATGGTCTGCCAGTGCCACCCTACTGTCTTAAACTACTGTTTGTAACTGTCTTACGAGTTCCAGATGGTCTGCCAGTGCCATCCTACTGTCTCAAACTACTGTTTGTAACTAACTTACCAGTTCCTGATGGTCTGCCAGTGCCACCCTACTGTCTCAAACTACTGTTTGTAATAACTTACCAGTTCCTGATGGTCTGCCAGTGCCACCCTACTGTCTCAAACTACTGTTTGTAACTAACTTACCAGTTCCTGATGGTCTGCAAGTGCCACCCTACTACCAGTCACCTCATCTGACATCACTCTCTTTAACTTGAGTTTGTTGACATAATCAGTTATCACATTTTCGAAAGCCTGCAAATATTAAGGAAAAAAATCAAAATATAAGTGATTCCATTGTGTATATACGTGTGTATGTATTAGTTTTACAACCCTCCCACACCATGGCCAATGAAAGGCAGAACCTGAGTGTAAAATCTAGTACAAGACTAGAAATGCATCCATAGGACACGGATGCCTTGCCTGAAAATATGTCTATGTTTGTATTTATCCATAAAAAGTTATTGACGGTGTTTAAGTTTTGGACCCTTTTTTCACATTTGACCTCTAAGTATGACCTTGACCTTGGAGGTAAGGACCTTGTTTTTGTGTGAGGCAGATTGTCTCATGATAGCCAACATTTCTGCCAAGTAATTTCAAAATTCATCCGGAAATAAGAAAGTTATTGACTGCGGTTAAGTTTTGGACCCTTTTTTACCTTTGACCTCTAAGTTTGACCTTGACCTTGGAGGTACGGACCTGGGTTTTGCATGTGACACATCCTCACATGATGGTTAACATTTCTACAAAGTAATTTCAAAATCCATCCAGAAATAAGAAAGTTATTGACTGCGTTAATTTAGGACCCTTTTTTACCTTTGACCTCTAAGTATGACCTTGACCTTGGAGGTACGAACCTGGGTTTTGCATGTGACACATCGTCACATGTTATTTAACATTTCTACAAAGTAATTTCAAAATCCATCCAGAAATAAGAAAGTTATTGACTGCGTTTAAGTTTCTGACCGACGGACGAACAAACGAATGAACGGACGTTCCAACATGTCAGGTTTAAGGGCTATTTCTTTTGTTCTTTTCTTTTGTTTGGTTTATGGGCTAACCTCCTAAACCTTTTATTTACGGAATAAATCTATTGTTTACCAATTGTTTTCCAATCATTTTCTATTGTTATCAATCTGGACACTAGCCCCTAAACCTGACATGTTTGCCCGGACAGACAAACGGATGGACAGGGGCAACGCTATATGCTCTTCCACTGTTCTTTGAATGGCAGGGGCATAAAAAAAATGAACTCAACCCCTAGTTAATTGCAAGGAAAGTCAAATTAGCAAAAAAGTGCAGGCTCAAGTGAGCATACATACAGGCACCAGGGGCCAGTTGTGTAAAAGTAACGATGTTGTTGGTAAACATATTGTTAATGATGATTTAATACGGCAAATTATATAATAATATTTTTGCAGAAGAAATGTGAGCAGAGTTTGCAAATGCAAAAGCCCCTCACACTTTTTCAACAAAAACATCATAGTATTAGATATTCTACTTGGCTAGTACAGTTAAAAGTTTGACCACTAACGAGCTTGTTTAGCTAATGATGCTTTGAACGACTGGATCCAGAACTTTATATAACCAGAGCCCAATGGTTCAAAGCTACAGAAAACAGCAGTTAGCATTTTGTCAATGCTTTGATCTTTTAACCCCTGTCCTGCCAAATAAATTAATTTCTGAATCTCAACTAATCAAATTTCTTCATATAATGTATTCATTCAAATTCGCAAACTGAATGACAGTGTAGATCCTGATCAGATGGTTTCTCCAGAAGCCATCTGATCTGGATCTACATTGTTTGCAAAGGCTTGGGCTATAGTGTTCAGCATAATTATGGAAAATATGACTATATTTTTACTGAAAATAATCTGATTAGCTTTGCAAGAGCTACCCCATTTTTTCTGCAAAATTATCTATATATCCATATAAATACCACATATTTAATTGCAATGGAAGGTCAGGTGGTTTTTCTCCGGGTACTCCGGTTTTCGCCCACCTCTAATGAACAATCGGCTCGATATGAGTGAAATAATCTTGAAAGGGCCGTAAAACCCAAACCAAAAAAAAAACAAAAAAAAAAAACACATATTTAATAGTCAATTACGCAAACACGCCTATACAAATACATTGCCACCTTTATCGCCGAAAAAATGAGTACCCACAATCTATATTTTAGAGCAGGAATAAGGAAAAAAAGGTATACCCCTGGAAACCCCAGTTTTACTACATAAAAGTGGGGTTCAAGGGGGGTCACAAGTATATAGGTATGTTTTCGTGATGCATAGTGCAGTTCTAAGGATCTGCTCAAAACAATGTACCTGTCACAATGAGTTTTAAATGTTGTTCATCTATGATCAAACCCAATTTGACAATGCCTCTTTTATAAAAATAGGGACTACTTCAAAATCAATAGGGATAGTAAAATAACAGAGCATTCACACAACCTGATTCGGCTGCTTTTGTTTTTCTCTAAATCAAAAAAGTGATAACTGATTTCATTCCTTCATTAAATTAGCATTGATAAAGAATGTGTAATTATATAAAGTCACACTTACTGCCAGCCAGTCCATTCCTTCTCCATTATTTGCACTGAAAAATAAAACACAATGAAGTGTGTGTGTGTGAATTCGGATTTAACGTCGCTTTCAACAATTTTTCAGTCATATCACGACAGTGTCTGGTTGCGACAGGGAGCTCATTGCTCACTTTTATAGTGCTGCCTCACTGAAGTACCATGTCCCAGACACATTACATGATATCACACCCAGTCACATTATCCTGACACTGGGTCGACCAGTCCTAGCTCTACCCTGTAAATCTGAGTGCCAAACGAGGAGCAGCTTGTACCATTTTTAACGACTTTGGTATGTTGCGGCCCGGGATCGAACCCGTGACTTCCCGTTCCCCGGAGCGGACACTCTGCCAACTGAGCTATCAGGGCCGGTAAACAAAATGAAGTATAACTCAATATCTTATAGTAAAATTCTACTGATAAGACCATTAACCCTTATCTTGCTGAATATTCATTTAAGCCACACCCATTTCTGTCTATCAACCAATCAAATTACTTGATCTAATTTATTGCTACAAATTTATAAACTAAATGCCAAACAGTGTAGATCCTGATCAGATGGCTTCTTCAGAAGCCATCTGATCTGGATCTACACTGTTTGCAAAGATAGGGGTTGTCATGAACAGCAAGATAAGGGTTAAAATTAAAACAAAATTATGCTTTTAAAAGCACAGTTAGAAGGTTTCAGGTACATTTAGTTTGTGTTTTCTACACCCAGTGTACTCTAATGGAAAACCACTATTGTAAGTGGTCTTACTTTGAACAGTCCCAAAGGTCATCTTAAGATAGCAATTTTACTGTATATGTTTGGAACCTTGATGATAACATCAGAAGTCATTTTGCTATTTGATATCGAAAGCTTACCCAAATGTCTTCTAATTTTACTGTTAGGCAACACTGCATCTGATCACCTGTGATAGCTTGTTGATATCACTTGATACTGCTAGCTTACTTGAATGCCTTCAAATTTTACTGTTAGGCAACATTGCATCTGACCATGCGATACCTTGTCGATATCACTTGCTATATTGCCTTATAATTCTACTGTCAGGCAACATTGCATCTGATCACCTGTGATACCTTGCTGATGCAATGTTGCCTAACAATAAAATTTGAAGGCATTTGGCAAGATATTGCAAGCTCACTCAAATGCCTTCTAATTTTACTATTAAACAACATTGTATCCAATCACCTGTGATATCATGCTGATATCAATTTGCAAACTTAACCAAATGCCTTTGAATTTTACTGTTAGGCAACATTGCAACTGATCACCTGTGATATCTTGCTGATATCACTTGATATTGCAAACTTAACCACATGCCTTTGAATTTTACTACTATGCAACACTGCATCATATAACTTTTGATATCTTGCTGATATCACTTGCTATTGCAAGCTTACCCAAATGCCTTCTAATTTTACTGTTAGACAATATTGCATCTGATCACCTGTGATATATTGCTTTTATCACTTGATATTGCAAGCTTACTCAAAGGCCTTCGAATTTTGCTCTAAGGCAGTATTACACCTAATCACTTCTAACTGCAATGATGTCACTAGAAAAATTTATTACACACACATTCATATACTGAAAATATGCTGTTTTTTAACCCTTAACCCTTGTCCTGCTAATCCCGGATATGCCTTATCTTTGAAACAATGTAGATCCAGATCAGATGGCTTCTGACGAAGCCATCTGATCAGGATCTACATTGTTTGTCATTCAGTTTATGAATTTGTTGCAATAATTTGCATCAAGTAATCTGATTGGTTGATAATCGGTAGTGGGTGTGGCATATATGAATATTCAGCAGGACAAGGGTTAAGATGCCAAGGATAACTGCATCTAAAAATGCCTTCTGTTGGTGCCATCTGCTGCATCTTCTGCAAGCAAACAGTGTGGATGCTGATCAAGACTGCTCCTACAGGAGAAGTGTGATCTCAATCCACACTATTTACAAAAATGTTTTATAAAGTAACCAGCAGACAACAAAGCAGTTGACAATTGTTGTGATTGGCACCTTTAGGGTTAAGTCTTAAACAATTTGTGATGACATAAAATAAAGTCATGAAATTTGTTAACTAACTGAAATATTGCTGGTTTCATAACTCTTTTCCTGCTGATCCACAATAACCTCTTCCTTTTCAAACAGTGTAGATCCAGATACTGAAGAAGCCATTTGACCAGGATCTACATTGTTTGTCCTTCGGTTTGTGAATTTGAATGAATGCATTATATCAAGTAGTTTGATTGGTTTGTAGTCAGAAAGGGGTGTGGGAAAACTAATTTATTCAGCAGGACAAGGGTTAAAATCAATCAGCAAACCTAGTAATAATATACTTACTCATCTAAAAACTCTACTGATTTTTCTGTACATTTTATACAAAATGTGTTCTGGATGGCTAAATTCTCCCCTGGTTTTACCTGTCAGAGAAAACTAGAATTTGTTTTTCTACAAAAACACAGATGTCTCCCCCGTTTTTGACTGCTAAGTATAACCTTGACATTGGAGGTATTGAGCTGGGTCTTGTGTGCAACACATCATATAATGAAGATGAACATTTCTGCATAGTAACTTTAAAAATGTTCATAAAAAAATAAAAAAGTTATTGGCCGTAAACAAAAAAAGCACTTTTTTACCTTTGACCTCTAAGTATGGCCTTGACCTTTGCGGTACAACACATTGTCTCATGATGGTTAACAATTCTGCCAAGTAATTTCATAATCCATCAAAGATTAAGGAAGTTATTGACTGTCCTTTTTTTTTTACCTTTGAGGTATGACCTTGACATTGGAGGTATGGACCTAGGTCTTGCACATGACTCATGGTCCAACTTTCAAGCCTCTAGCTCCAATAGTTTTTGAGATATCTTGCTGACAAGATTTTATTAAAAAAAAATTCAAAGGGCAATAACTCTTGAAAGGGGCATAATCCGGATGAGAAAAAAAATACGCGTCAGCTTATTTTCCATTAGGAATGCATATATGAAATTTCAAAACCATAGCATACACAGTTCTAAAGTTCTGCTATGCATCACTTTTAGCATTCATTACAATGGGCACAAATTACCAAAATGACAAAGGGCCATAACTCGCAAAGTATTTTTCGGAATTTTGTCAAAAGTTAATCAGTTCATATACTCATCACCACCAATATACTCAACAACTTTCAAGGGTCTAGCTCCAATAGTGTTTGAGATATTTTGCTGACAAGATTTTATTAAAAACAATTCAAAGGGCAATAACTCTTGAAAGGGGCATAATCCGGACGAGAAAAAAAATACCTGTCAGCTAATTTTTCATGAGGAATCCATACATGAAATTTCAAAACCCTAGCATACACGGTTCTAAAGTTATGCTATGCATCACTTTTAGCATACATTACAATGGGCACAAATTACCAAAATGACAAAGGGCCATAACTCACAAAGTATTTTTCGGAATTTAGTCAAAAGTTAATCAGTTCATCTACTCATCGCCACCAATATATTCACCAACTTTCAAGGCTCTAGCTCCAATAGTTTTTGAGATATCTTGCTGACAAGATTTTATTAAAAAAAATTTCAAAGGGCAATAACTCTTGAAAGGGGCATAATCCGGACGAGAAAAAAAATACGCGTCAGCTTATTTTCCATCAGAAATGCATATATGAAATTTCAAAACTATAGCATACACGGTTCTAAAGTTATGCTATGCATCACTTTTAGCATACATTACAATGGGCACAAATTACCAAAATGACAAAGGGCCATAACTCACTAAGTATTTTTCGGAATTTTGTCATAAGTTAATCAATTCATCTACTCATCACCAACAATCTATTCACCAACTTTGGAGGCTCTAGCTCTAATAGTTTTTGAGATATCTTGCTGACAAGATTTTATTAAAAAAATTTCAAAGGGCAATAACTCTTGAAAGGGGCATATTCCGGACGAGAAAAAAAATACGCGTCAGCTAATTTTCCATGAGGAATCCATATAAGAAATTTCAAAACCCTAGCATACACGGTTCTAAAGTTATGCTATGCATCACTTTTAGCATACATTACAATGGGCACAAATTACCAAAATGACAAAGGGCCATAACTCACAAAGTATTTATTGGAATTTTGTCAAAAGTTAATCAGTTCATCTACTCATCACCATCAATATATTCACCAACTTTGGAGGCTCTAGCTCCAATAGTTTTTGAGATATCTTGCTGACAAGATTTTATTAAAAAAAAAATTCAAAGGGCAATAACTCTTGAAGGGGGCATAATCCGGACGAGAAAAAAAATATGCGTAAGCTAATTTTCCATGAGGAATCCATATATGAAATTTCAAAACCCTAGCATACACGGTTCTTTAGTTATGCTATGCATCAAAAGCGTAACTGACGGACGAACGGACGAACGAACCAGAACCAATATGCCCCTCCAACTTTTTCAAAGTTGGGGGCATAATAAGAAAGTTATTGACAGAACACAAAAAAGGCCCTTTTTTTTACCTTTAACCTCAATGTATGACCTTGACCTTTCAGGTATTAAACTGGGTCATGCGTGCAACACATCATCTCATGGTGGTTAACATTTCTGCCTAGCAATTTCAAAATCCATCTAAAAATAAGAAAGTTATTGACCAAACACAAAAAAAGGCCCCTTTTTTACCTTTGACCTCTATGTATGACCTTGACATTTTAGGTACCAAACTGAATCATGCATGCAACACATCGTCCCATGATAGTTAACATGTTTGCCAAGTAACTTCAAATTCTATTTAAAAATAGGCAAGTTATTGACAAAACCCGAAAAAAGGCCCCTTTTTTTACCTTTGACCTCTAAGTATGACCTTGACCTTTGAGGTACCAACCTGGGTCTTGCGCGCAACACATCGCCTTATATTGGTTCACATTTCTGCCATGTGATTTCAAAATCCATCTCAAAATAAGAAAGTTATTGACCAAATACGAAAAAAGGCCCACTTTTTGACCTTTGACCTCTAAGTATGACCTTGACCTTTGAGGTACCGACCTGCCTCATGTGCACCACACATCGTCTCATGATTGTTAATAATTATGCCAAGTAATTTTAATATCCATCTCAAAATTAGAAAGTTATTGACCAAATACGAAAAAAAGGCCCCTTTTTTGACCTTTGACCTCTAAGTATGACCTTGACCTTTGAGGAACAGACCTGCCTCATGCGCACCACACATTGTCTTATGGTTGTTAATAATTATGCCAAGTAATTTTAAAATCCATCTCAAAATAAGAAAGTTATTGACCAAATACGAAAAAAAGGCCCCTTTTTTGACCTTTGACCTCTAAGTATGACCTTGACCTTTGAGGTACCGACCTGCCTCATGCGCACCACACATCGTCTTATGGTTGTTAATATTTCTGCCGAGTAATTTTAAAATCCATCAAAAAATAAGAAAGTTATTGACCGGACAGGATTTGCCCATACATATATACATACCAACAAACTTCCAAGGGAGATAATTCAAAAAGTATAAATGCGAGAGTTATGGTTCTTGCGCACTGCACGTCGTCTAATGCTGATTAATATTTATACGAAGTTTCGTGAAGATAGCTCTAACGGTTTTCAAGTTACAGAGCGGACACGAATGTGTGACAGACAGACAGACGGACAGACGGACAGACAGACAGACGGACAGACGGACAGACAGACAGACGCCCGGGGGAAAAACAATATGTCTCTCCGAAAAAAAATTTTTCGGGGGAGACATAATAAACACACTGGTCAGGATAATTAATCCTTGCAACCCTATAGATCAGTATAGATACCTATACAAACAGTGAAAGTCAAGATAAGATGGCTAATAATGAGTAATCTCATCAGGATCTGCTGTCATAGAAGTGAAGGCAATGATCAGGAATCAATACAATTATTACCTAACACCTCCCATCCAAGACACCAAAGGGAAAGAAACACAAATATAAAACAACTTCACCGTGATCAAAAGGTCACAAGGACAGTTACTTTCCCACAAAATGGCCCATTGGCTATCCAAAATAAAGAGATACTAGCAATAGACACATGCAAAGACGAACTATAACAATAATAAACTAAACAGAAGAACCGCTTTAGAATGGTTAAAAAAAGTTATCTACTGTGTGCCTTAAATCAATTTCACATGGGCACAATCCTCAGCCTTGGTTCTGTTGTGGTTTAGACAAATAATTTGTTCAGTCTGCATGAAGGATTTCTAACTCATCAATGCAACATCTCCCACAACATAAAAGTCTAACAAATACAGAGATGAAAACAATGATGAGGACTCAACACATGAAGTACTGAAATGCTAGAGCAAAAGAAACCCAACAGTTGGACTCTGTAGGACTAAACCAATACTTAACAAGAAAGCAGTCTGAGGGACAGCCAATCCCCCGCCGCACTTTGTATCAAGGCTCAACCCTGTGACCTTGACCTTGAGTTGGCAAGGTTTATTTATGGGTTCTGCATATCAGCTCACTGAGGGGTATATTTCACAAAAAGTTTAATCAAAATCCTTCCAGGGGTAAAGGAGACATGGAACGGACACAAAATTCCAAGTTTCAAACTTGTGACCTTCACCTGTGACCTTGAGTTGGCATGGTTTATTTATGGGTTCTGCACATCAGCTCACTGAAGGGGGGGGGGAGGGGGCAGGATATTTCACTTAACTTTAATGAAAATCTTTCCGGGGGTAAAGGAGATATGGAATGGACACAAAATTCAAAGTTTTAAACTCATGACCTTCACCTGTGACCTTGACCTCGAGTTGGCATGGTTTATTTACAGGTTCTGCACATCAGCTCAATGAGGGGGATATTTGACGAAAGTTTAATGAAAACCCTTCCAGGGGTAAAGGAGATATGAAACAAAATACAAAGTTTCTAAGTCGTGACCTTCAACTGTGACCTTGACCTTGAGTCAGCATGGTTTATTTATGTGTTCTACACATCAGCTCACTGAGTGGGACATTTGACCAAAGTTTAATGAAAATCCTTTGAAGGGTAAAAGGAGATAAGGAACGGACACAAAATTCAAAGTTTCAAACTCATGACCTTCCATTGTGACCTTGACCTGGTGTCGGCATGATTCATTTATGGGCTCTGCACATGAGCTCACTGAGAGGGATAATTGACCAAAGTTTAATGAAAATCCTTTGAGGGGTAAAGGAGATAAGAAACAAAAAACAAAGTTTTAAACTCATGACCCCCAACTGTGTCCTTGCCCTTGAGTCAGCATGGTTCATTTATGGGTTCTGCACATCAGCTCACTGAGGGAGATAATTGACCAAAGTTAAATGAGAATCCTTGCAGGGGTAAAGGAGATATGGAACGGACACAAAATTCAAAGTTTCAAACTCTTTGACCTTCAAATGTGACCTTGACCTTGAGTCGGCATGGTTCATTTATGGGTTCTGCACATCAGCTCACTGAAAAAATATTTGACCAAAGTTTAATGAAAATCCTTCCAAGGGAAAAGGAGATATGGAACGGACACAAAATTCAGCTCAGCTCACTGAGACGAATAATTGACCAAAGTTTAATGAAAATCTATCAAAGGGTTCAGGAAATATGGAGCAGACAAGAGGGTGTTACGGACAGACAGACAGATGTTCTAACATGTCGGGCTTAAGGGCTATTTCTTTTGTTATTTTCTTTTGTTTGGATTAGGGCCCAACCTCCTAAACCTTTTATTTATGGAATAAACCTATTATTTACCAGTCATTTTCTATCATTTTCTATTGTTGTCCAATCTAGACACTAGCCCCTAAACCAGACATGTTCGCCCAGACGGACAGATGGATGGACAGATGGACAGACGAAGGCCATTCCTATAATCCCCGCTTCGCTTCCCGGCGGGCAATTAACAAGAATAAATGTGATTAAATTCAAAGAGAGAAGAGACAGGGGTGAAAGGGCTCATGCAGAAAATGTACTTGTATGGGGTTGGCAGATTTTCTACCGTTTTTATAAACCATTTGTATAAGGGAGATACTTTTTGGACTTTGTGGCCACTTTAGAATATACAGCTAGGGACCCACTGTATAAAGGCTCTACTCTTAAGGGAAAGAATTTGCTCCTTAGGAGCAAATTAAGGAGCAAATTATTTCCTTTAAGAGGAGACCCCTATCAAATTGAGAAGAGGCAGGAAATATTTTCCAAAGAGTTACTTCCCCTAAGGTTCCTCTAGTTTCTATGGTGACTTGATATAACAAAAGATCTGTTCTATACCGTATAATGTTTTGATTATTTCCCTGTGTGTCCAGTCACCTTTAACCCTTATCTTGCTGAATATTCATTTAAGCCACACCCATTTCTGTCTATCAACCAATCAAATTACTTGATGTAATTTATTGCTACAAATTCATCAACTGAATGCCAAACAGTGTAGATCCTGATCAGATGGCTTCTTCAGAAGCCATCTGATCTGGATCTACACTGTTTGCAAAGATAGGGGTTGTTGTGAACAGCAAGATAAGGCTTCTTCAGAAGCCATCTGATCTGGATCTACACTGTTTGCAAAGATAGGGGTTGTCGTGAACAGCAAGACAAGGGTTAAACGTTGGTAAACTCTAGAATGAAATACACTTAACCATTATCCTGCTGAACACTACCACCCCTACCTTTGCAGACATGTAGATCCAGATCAGATGGCTTCTGAAGAAGCCTTATCCTGCTGAACACTACCACCCCTACCTTTGGAAACAGTGTAGATCCAGATCAGATGGCTTCTGAAGAAGCCTTATCCTGCTGAACACTACCACCCCTACCTTTGCAGACAATGTATATACAGATCAGATGGCTTCTGAAGAAACCATCTGATCAGGATCTATACTGCTTGTCATTTTATTTGCGAAAATACATTATATCAAGTACATGTAATTTGATTTGCTGACAATCAGAAATGGGTGTGGCAAAATTAGTTTATTCAGCAGGTCAACAGTTAAACCTCTTCTTTTTGGATATAACAATGGATGAAAAATGGATCGAGGCACTTCTAACGAGTACCCACAATCTATATTTTAAGCAAAAATAAGAAAAATATCACCATTTTTCATCTTAAAATTTTCTTTTTTTTCGGCGATAAAAGTTTACAATGTATTTGTATAGGCGTGTTTTCGTAATGGTCAGAAACTGGTGTGGCAAAATCAATTTATTCAGCAGGACAAGGTAAATATTTTGGTTGAAGAGCTACATACCTCCATTCCATCTACACTGAGTCTAGCCCGGACCTTGTATTTACCCATGAGTTGACTGATACACACTAACAAAAGGTCGTTAAACTGAAAACAGAATGTCACTCTCTTAGATGCTATCAGTCTGAACAATTCAAATGTGTTTTTAGAAATGCAACAAAAGTAAAGTAAAATAGGAAAGAAGTTAACAATACCCATAATCACCACATTAACAAAGTTTGTAATGATTTCTCTTGAAAAACCCACATTCATTTTAGCTCTGGTAGCCATTTTGTTTAGCAAAGAGGAAGCATTTTAGCAATTTAACTAGTGTGTCACCCTAGGAAAAGTCCTGTGAAACTGTTTCAAAATCAATTCACCTGTTTAGGAGATGTCATTTAAGAAAATTGATGACGGACACCGCACGGCAATGCACGACGGACATAGCAGTATCACAATACAGCACGAACATAGTGCTACAAGAAGAAACTAGAAATGCGTCCATAGGACACGGATGCCCCCGCCCGAAAATATGTCTATGTTCGTATTCATCCATAGAAAGTTATTGACAGTGTTTAAGTTTTGGACCCTTTTTACGCCATTTGACCTCTAAGTATGACCTTGGAGGTACGGATCTGGGTTTGCACGTGACACATTGTCTCATGATGGTTAACATTTCTTCAAAATAATTTCAAAATCCATCCAAAAATAAGTAAGTTATTGGCTGCGTTTAAGTTTCGGACCCTTTTTTTGACCTTTGACCTCCAAGTATGACCTTGACCTTGGAGGTACAGACCTGGATTTTGCATGTGACACAGCGACTGATGATGGTTAACATTTCTACAAAGTAATTTCAAAATCCATCCAGAAATAAGAAAGTTATTGACTGCGTTCAAGTTTCGGACCCTTTTTTTGACCTTTGACCTCCAAGTATGACCTTGACCTTGGAGGTACGGACCTGGGTTTTGCAGGTGACACATCGACTCATGATGGTTAACATTTCTCCAAAGTAATTTCAAAATCCATCCAGAAATAAGAAAGTTATTGACTGCGTTTAAGTTTCAGACCCTTTTTTTGACCTTTGACCTCTAAGTATGACCTTGACCTTGGAGGTACGGACCTGGGTTTTGCACGTGACACGTCGTCTCATGATGGTTAACATTTCTGCCGAGTTATTTTAAAATCCATCAAGAAATAAGGAAGTTATTGACTGCGTTTAAGTTTCGGACGCATGGACGGACGCACGGACGGACGGACAGGGGCAACGCTATATGCCCTTTCCACCATTCTTCGAATGGCGGGGGCATAATAAAAACACTGCAAGCACTGCATCAAGTCCCACCACTACATTAGTATCAAGCAAGTGCATAACACTGTCAAAAAGTAATTCAAAGAGAAAGAGCACTAGTCTTCCCCTAAATAAAGTTGACATGAATACATGACTGAGATGACCATTTTCAATGTTCAAAGGGCCATAGCTCCAAAAGAAAGAAAACCAGAAATACAGTTCTTATTTTTTTGCAGAACCCCTCATGGTGCTTTACCTTCGTGTGAAGTTTCCAGAAAATATCTCAAAATAGTTCCCTGTTTACAGAGTAGATATGAATATATCACAAAAACTGTTACTTTCAATGTTCAAAGAGCCATAACTTAAAACTTGGCTGAGCAAGACTTATGGTTCTTGTTTAGTTCATGTGATCTTATGTTGCTTTTTACATTATTGCCAGGCTTCAAGAAATTTTCTGAGACTTTAAGGGGAATGGGTACACCTTCAGGGAAGGCAACTCCTGCAAAAGTATTTTTGTCTCCCATGTCAATAAGGGTCAACTCTTAAAGGAAAAAATTTGCTCCTGAGGAGCAAATTCTTTCCTTTACAAGTAGACCCCATTTTTAGTGGGACAGGCTTACAGAAAAGCGAACAGGAAGTCCCGAAAGTTGTCTCCCTTCGAAAAATGGTTAAAAAAATCTGCCCGGGGTCCCCATTCTCCTTAAATTTGCTAGTCGAGTATGGATAATGTCTACCTAATATGGATAATGTCTACCTAATATGGATAATGTCTACCTACCAAGAACAAGTATCTGTCCTGTTTTTCTCCACTGCGTGCTGAGATCTTAGTTATGGGCCCTTCTTTCACCAATTCTCTAGTAGGACTAACTAGGTCATCAATACCTTCACCATTTAGGTTTTGAAGAATGCTGAGTAATTTGTGGAACTTATCCTGAAAGGCAAACATTATAATAGTCATTTATTATGATAACACATCAATGTGAAATGTTGCATTCTTTCATATTCTTTAAAACAGTTATTTTTCTGATGAAAATTTGTGATATTTTTGGAATAGTTTTATACTCCAAACATAGTTAGAACCACTTAGCTGAGGCAGTTATGAAGAGTACCCACAACCTATGGGTGCTTGTTAGATCCACCCTGCTGAGGTAGTTATAAAGAGTACCCACAACCTATGGGTGCTTGTTAGAACCACCTAGCTGAGGTAGTTATAATGAGTACCCACAACCTATGGGTGCTTGTTAGAACCACCTAGCTGAGGTAGTTATAATGAGTACCAACAACCTATGGGTGCTTGTTAGAACCACCTAGCTGAGGTAGTTATAATGAGTACCAACAACCTATGAGTGCTTGTTAGAACCACCTAGCTGAGGCAGTTATAAAGAGTACCCACAACCTATGGGTGCTTGTTAGAACCACCTAGCTGAGGTAGTTATAAAGAGTACCCACAACCTATGGGTGCTTGTTAGAACCACCTAGCTGAGGTAGTTATAATGAGTACCCACAACCTATGGGTGCTTGTTAGAACCACCTAGCTGAGGTAGTTATAATGAGTACCAACAACCTATGAGTGCTTGTTAGAACTACCTAGCTGAGGCAGTTATAAAGAGTACCCACAACCTATGGGTGCTTGTTAGAGCCACCTAGCTGAGGTAGTTATAATGAGTACCAACAACCTATGGGTGCTTGTTAGAACCACCTAGCTGAGGTAGTTATAATGAGTACCAACAACCTATGAGTGCTTGTTAGAACCACCTAGCTGAGGCAGTTATAAAGAGTACCCACAACCTATGGGTGCTTGTTAGAGCCACCTAGCTGAGGTAGTTATAATGAGTACCAACAACCTATGGGTGCTTGTTAGAACCACCTAGCTGAGGCAGTTATAAAGAGTACCCACAACCTATGGGTGCTTGTTAGAACCACCTAGCTGAGGTAGTTATAAAGAGTACCCACAACCTATGGGTGCTTGTTAGAACCACCTAGCTGAGGTAGTTATAATGAGTACCCACAACCTATGGGTGCTTGTTAGAACCACCTAGCTGAGGTAGTTATAATGAGTACCAACAACCTATGGGTGCTTGTTAGAACCACCTAGCTGAGGTAGTTATAATGAGTACCAACAACCTATGAGTGCTTGTTAGAACCACCTAGCTGAGGCAGTTATAAAGAGTACCCACAACCTATGGGTGCTTGTTAGAGCCACCTAGCTGAGGCAGTTATAATTCACATAACATGTCATAAAAAGAGTATTATATTACGGTTAAAATTGCTTTGAAGCTTTTTCCTTGATCAATACAGTAAAATTCCTATATTAAGACCACCTTTGGGACTGTTCAAAAGTGGTCTTAAAGACCACTTTTGGACAGTCCCAAAGGTGGTCCCTGATCAAAGGACATTGTTGGCAGAAAAGACAAAGAAAAATTAAATGCAGCCTTCAAAATAACCTTTTTAAAGCACAATTAGTCTGAATTTTAGGTTGTCTTAATAGCGGAATTTCACTGTATATGCCTAGCGGCCCTTTTATGGGACATTGGTAAACAGTGCAGACCCAGATCTGTGGCAACACAGTGTCTGATCTGGATCTACACTGTTTGCTTAAAGAACATTCATTTTTGTAGAATTTGCTACAAACAGAAACAAAGCTGATACTCCTGTAATTGGAAATGGACCACTCCAAACTTACAAGATGGAAGATTCCATTGTCATATATGGGTTAATCAGCCTCCTTATCTGGAGTACTGTGTCTAATTGTTCAAAACAAATGATGCTGTTAGTTAAAATATTATTAGAACTTTGATTATTATTGCTGGGCTTTTCAGAAAAAGTGTGATTGTGGTATACCCTTCGCTCATCTGTAATGTCACATCACTGCTCTTACAATATTTAAGCTACAGTCTCTAAACTTTCACAGGCTATAACCCTATAGCTGAGGACTGCAGGAACATATTTAGAATTTTAATGTGACTCCAACGCAGGAGATGGGCCCAGACATTGCCTTAGGAGTCAAAAATCCATTTTGTACATACAGTCATGTTGCATATTAAATTGAAGGTAACAAATAAGTAAGTAAGCAAGCAAGAAAGTAAGTTCAAGTCTTTATGTCAGGAGGGTAAAACATTTACCACAGACAAAGTTATGGACAGATGGACAGGTGTACAAATTTAATGACTCCTACTGACCATCACAACACCCATTAAATGGCAAGCTATGCTCTGGCCAGTCGATATTCATTTGATCTGTACATAGAGAAACACAAAATAAAACACAAATTATAAACAGCAAATACAAAGAGTCAAAACATGTGCAAATAACATAATACTGCAAAAAGTTGAAAAATCTGACCAGCCTTTTGCCTTTCAAAATACAGATTCCATGTAAACCTATACACACAATGACCATACATTATATTACAGTAAAATGTCCCTATTAAGACTAAATCTGTTTTTCAAAGGTTATTGAGAAGATTCCAGTCATTCTTTCTTTGTGCTTTCTACAACTAGTGTCTCCTAATAAGAGACCACCTTTGGGACTGTGCAAAAAGTGGTCTTTATGACCACTTTTTGCACAGTCCCAAAGGTGGTCTTAATACTAAAGACCACTTTTGAACAGTCCCAAAGGTGGTTTTGATATAGGAATTTTACTGTATATACATTTTTATACATAATAACATATGATATACAGGGATATTCAAAGCCGAGGATTCTCATTCAGAGCATCGGAAACTATATCTGTCCAAAGAGATTATCCTGGTTATTTAGAAATGCATAGTAATGCAAAAAATATATAGTAGGCACTAGTCTTATTAAAGTATACATATAGTTAAAGCAATTATGACATGATAAATGAATATTCTTTTACCAGCAGGTAAGTAGCCATTTTAGGCACTTTGTATCCAGGCTCTGAGAGTTTTTCAACTCTTCTGGAAGACCATTTTATACTAAACAACCAGAATACCTCAGGCTATGTTAGAAATATTCAGTCCTTGGCTTAGGTGGGACAAAACATCTAGAAGAGGTGGATCTTTAAATTATAGAGATATTGGCATTTTTTGTGCATCACAAAGTTTTCAGTGATGTATTGTAATTAACTATAAACCTTATTTTTTTTAAGTAGAGTGGATAATAGATGGACCAAATCTTTGAAGAAAGCATGGCTTCAAGTTGATCTTCTACAAGAAAAGTAGAATACAGTGGTGTAAAAATTATGCCCATACTGGGCATGTCTAGGGGTCACCAGAGGTAAAAATTAAAGCATGGTTTCGATTTCGATTGCCTAGGCTTTTTGAGCTAAAATCTATTCCTGTGGAAAAGGACTGGAGAAATGTTTTCCAAATTTTGAAGTGGTGCCCCTGGGCCTAACCCAGCTCAAGGGGTGAAAAATCCATTTTGTACAAACATAGTCATGATGCATATCAAATCAAAGGTAATGAAGAGCTGAATATAGTGTTGCAAAAGTTTTGCCCCATGCACCAGGGGTCATCAGTCAAAAAGTAAGATTTTGGATCGTTTTATTGTGACATGATTTTTCAAAGCAGGGGGATATGCAATGGGGCGCCCATCAACTTGCTGTAGTGAAATATTGCATACCCACTGATATTTTGGATCACAAAATGCTAGCTGACTGAGAGATTTGCCATTATATCTAATGCCAATACAGAGGTCTGACTGTTGCATATTTCCTAGAACATTTAACTTTTGCATCATTAAGGGCTGTTCCAGCAAAACATATCAGGGGGGGGGGGGGGGGGGGTGGTGGACACCAGCTTGAAATTTGACTAGCCACCCATGGAAGCAATTTTAGCTGTTTTACACCCATGCATAGAAGTTATTTTAGCTTCATATCACCCATGCATAGAACTTTTTTTTTTAAAGAAAAAGGGCTATAAATTTAAGTGTTTGACCTGACAGTGTATGTTGCAAGAAATTGAGCATGTTGACATTATTTCTTTAAACAAAATATTTGTTATCCCAACTTGTTCTGGCTAGAGATGTATATTCCTTCCATTTTTGCCTTTATGATAAACATATATCGTCAGTGACATGCACAATCAGTAGTTTTATACAGTAGTTGCATTTTGTACTTTACTTTTGCAGGTTTTTATGAACATCTCTCAAAGTGTTTTCGACTTCCAAAGTAATGCTTATTATTCATTAAGTTAGGGATACCTGTCATCCCCTTAAATGACTTTAAATGTGTCATCACAAAATATTTTAGGCCGGCCCGGTTCTAACATGTACCCATAATCAATGTTTTGAAATGAAATAATAAAAAGATTTTTCCCATGAAAATTTTCATTTTTTTCCTTAAGATTTTACAAATGTACATGTATTTGAACGGGCAAAATTAATGTCCGTTATGGTAGACAAATGTTTTTCCCTTGCAAACTGTACTAAGTCCAAATAAATAGCTCAGTGGTAGAGCGTCCGCCTGCGGATCGGAAGGTTGTGGGCTCGATACCCCACCGAACCTGTGGGGTTGATACCCCGCTGAACCCACAACCGAGTCAAACCAAAGACTTACAAAATTGGTAGTAATGGCTGCCCCCCTTGGCGCTCAGAGTTTAGGGGTTAGCATTACGACTGGTTCCTCGGTGGCAGGATAAAGGGACCGGCCGGGTTCAGTCCCGGTGCACCTCATAAGTGCCCCTGCGCATAATCCTCAAAACTGAGGGTGTTTTTAGATCTGATAAGATATTTGACCCTTTAAGTACCAAACAACAGGAAATGATATTTTCAAATACTTTTTTTTCCTGATTTTTCAGACAAAATCAGGCTTGACATTTCATTTGAATGGTCTGCTAGGTAGACCATTCAAATGAAATATCAAGTCTGATTTTCTCTAAAAAACATAAAACAGCAACAAAAATCTAAATGTAGTTTTTAATGAGCTGAAAGTAGTGTGTGTCACCGGAATTTAACCAGGATTTTTTATTAAGCATCTTTTTTTTTCTCTCATCTCGCCTCCACCCATATTACCCAGGCCACCCCTCCCACCAACCGGCACACAGTTGCATGCAGCACTGTTTGTTGTTGTTGACGCTTTGGTCAAAGTATCTCTCAGGTATGTTGTCTTCTTAGTACTCTTCCTCTTAGTAAATACTCTCAGGTAGGTTAAAGAAAGCTCCCCTGCGGGGAATCGAACCCCTGTCTCCCGCGTGACAGGCGAGTATAACCACTAAATGGGACCACGAAAACTAATTACAAACAGCTCTCACTTCGAATTCTCCGCTAGTTCAGCTTGGTTGTGAACTGAATATCAAGCCTGTGGTATCTAAAACACCTGAAATTCATTTTCTTTTTAAAATACTCACCAGACAGCCGTTAAATTCATAAAAAAAAAAAAACGATCAACGTGCCTAGCCTAAACACGCTTAAAAGTAGACTTGATAAATTTATGGGAGATAGACAGTATACAGTTATTCCGGAAAATAATACTTGGGTGTCTGCTCAAGAGGGGGTTATAAGAGATCAATGATCTCGCGACCCTACGCTGGACAAGTTAAGTTACATTATTTCATGATTTTACAGGAAACAGCCATGTTGGAAACGGAAATAAGATCAATATTTGTGCTGGTGCTCGGCTTTACAGAGTATTTGTATAGTAGAATTTCCAATAAACGGGAAACCAGCTGAAACCAGCCAAGGGAAATAATCCAAACTATTTTACTCAAAATAACCTGCCCCACTATGCTCCCTTGACCAGCCTAGCATAGAAGCGATTTTTCCCTTCCGATAGCCATGTGTAGAAGAACAATTAAGAGTGATGACAATCTAGTGTAGAAGATCTATTAACTGCCGTCCGGGTCACCCTTATTTCTTTTGCTGGAACAGCCCCAAACAAGTTGGGTAAGCTAACCTAGTTTTTCAAAGCATTGTTAGCTTAACAAGCTAGAAAGTGACCAAAATGTTGACTGTTCTAGCAAGTATTATATCTGATTCTCTGGTATTTTTGCTGAAAAAAATGTGAGTAGATTTTGCATATGCAAAAGCTACTCACATTTTTCAGCAAAAATGCCACAGTTTTAGATATTGTACTTGGTAGAACAGTTAACATTTTATTTGACCATGACAAGGCTTGTTAAGGTATCAAAGCTTTGAACAAATGGGTCTAGGAAACTAAGCACTACTAATTACCAGTTTCTTCATGGCAGTATTAGAATGGCTAGCTGCCTCTGTTACCAAACCCAAGGCCTCTGTTGGAAATAAAAAACAACAACATCACATAAACAAGTGCACAGAATCAGTCTCCTCGATACTGTGTTAGTTAGAAGAGTAACAAGCTTGTTAAGATAATTTTGCTTTAAAGAACTGGGTCAAGCTATTTACCAGTTTCTCTATGCCATCACCAAAACCACCAGCGGCAACTTTTACTAAACGCAGAGCTTCTGTTGGAAAGAAAAAAAAATAATCATGCAGACGAGTCTATGAAATGGGTAAATATTACTTAATATATTAAGATAAATATTACTTAATATGGCAAAATGTGGGATTAAATAGGCTTAAGTTGTTTTTCTTATGCTGTCAAAACACATATTGTGAGTACTCATTAGAAATGCCTTAGTGTGGCACTTTTAACATACAAAATTATACTTTATCCCCATGTTTTCCATAGTTATGGATAGGGCTCGTACTGATAATCATTGCCCTATGTTCCTCACATGTGCTCCATGTAAAATACTCAAACCCATAGTTTATCATGGCCCACTTCGTGAACTTTTGTCAGACAGGCAACATGTTGGGATAACTGCCACACTGTCCACAACCCTTCGGGCAAGGATGTTAACTTGAGTCCCCTATGCAGAGAGAATCATCCTCTGTGCAAATAAAAGATCCCTACTGTAATTACATGATTACGGCATAGGCATTCAGCCCTCAAATCTGGAGTGGATAAGAAAATGCCTGCCAAGGCATAGGCTGTATTGGAAGACAGATAAATAGACATGTGTTTAGGAAAAAGCATAGTTGTAAAACTCAGTTGAGCACTGCTATTAATGACTGGGTAAAAATCTTGGATAAAATTGAGGAGGACAGGTGGACAGATTTATTCTGGACTTCGAGATGACTTTTGACACACACACTAATGAACTATTTAATAACAAATTATTTGGTTATGGCATTGGCAGGAAGATTCTCACATGGATAGATTCCTTTCTTTGTTATAGGAAACAGTAAGTTGTTGTTAATGGTGGGCTCCAGTATTGTTCTTCCTGCACATTAACCCTTTTTGTACCAAATGTAATCGCCCTCCTTATTTATAGCAGGAGTTCATTTCAAAATTTAGGGGTGTCAGGTTGTGTTTTCATCAAAATTTATTTGGAAAATGCCTGAACTTTAGCAAACAGTGGAGGCCCTGATCAGACGCGGCGTTCTGCGGTGTCTGATCTCGGCCTGAACTGTCTGCCAGGGTACCCGTTTTGGGGTTTCTGGTAATAAATGGGTAATAATAACATTTCCACTCAGATATAACATTGTTACTGTGTTTGCTAACACTAAATTTGAGCTGCACAGATGACCCACAGTTTAAATTCAGAAGGATATAGATTGATTAGGATGTTGGGCAAGAAACTGGGGTATGAGATTTCAGTCTTCTGCAGATAACTAGGAAGAGAAACAATAAAACTGAGGCTCCTTACAATTTAGAGAGAACAGTCCTTGAAAATGTGGAATCCATTAAATGCCATGGCTTGACAAGTCAAACTTGAGAGCGGCCCCTACCCATCGGGCCTTGAAGAAATGATTATAGTTCTTAAGAAACAAACTTGTCCATCAAGAAAACACACCTATATAATTCTGACCCCCTTGAACTCCACTTTAATATAGCAAAACTGGGGTTTTGTGGGGTTAAACCTTTTTTTCTCTTATTTCTGCTCTAAAATATAGATTGTGGGTCCTTGTTAGAACTGCCTCATCACAAGTACCCACAATCTATATTTTGAGCAGAAATAAGAAAAAATATCATAATTTTTCATCTTAAAATTTCCATTTTTTGGAGGTAAAATTTACAATGTATTTGTATGGATGTGTTTTCGTAATGAACATTTGGGTTGATGCTTGTTGACAACAATATTGATTGATTGACAAATGAACAAACAAATGCATGGATGGAAAACCAGACTCCTACATATAGTGCCATTGGGACAATTAATAATGTTAACCCTTTTTGTACCAAATGGAATCTTCTTCCTTTTATATAGCACGAGTCCATTTCAAAATTTTGGGGTGTCAGGTTGTGTTTTCTTCAAAATTGATTAGGAAAATTGCTGAACTTTTTGCAAACATTGTAGGCCTTGATCAGACGCCACATTCTGAGGCGTCTGATCTGGACCTGCACTGTTTGCCAGGGCACCCATTTTGGGGTTTCTGGTACTAAATGGGTTAAATTACAATCTTGTATTGGCCCCCGCCCATCGGGGCTTGAAGAAATAGATGGGCTGCCTGATGCTTCCACGCAGAGCTGAAACCGACCCGCACACTAGTACTGGTAAACCGCTTAGAGGATCTAAGCCCGTCCAGGAACCATGGTGCAAGGCGGACTCTCCATGCTAATAAACCCTATTGGTTTCATTGGGCGACAGGGCTTGAAATGTCATTCCATCTCAGTGTCGGGTAAAAGTCCCACAAAATTGGAAGCAACGTCTCTAAATGACCTTTACAGTGTTGACGGGGACATTAAACATCAAATCAAACAATCTTGCACAATCCTCTGTTTTATATAAATAAACTCAATCAACTCACTTTCGGCCTCGGCTTTATCAGGAGATTCTGGATCCAGGCGCTTTAGGTATTCTGTGGAAATATGAATAATACACATAAACCTCATTAAAACACAATTGTTGGGGTCCAAATTGGGATAATTTGGGGGGGGGGGGGCCAAAAAGGTACTGTATTTACCCTAAATATTCGGACACTCAACTCTTTACCATTTTTGTTCTAAAATTTGAACAAGTATCCAAGTACAATTTACTACCCTATATTGTGTCTATGAATAGCAAGAAGAGTGTCATATAGTAAAGACCCTGATGAGACGCCATTCTGTGGTGTCTTATCTGGGTGTACACTGTTTGGCCAGGCCTGTCTGTCTGAATACATGCGGTAAATACAGTATGTTGTGTGCTATATAGAAACACCTAAATAAGGTGCTACTAAGGAGTACACAAAACATACCTCTATATAAAAGAACATCAGAAATTTTACCTACATCATTCTGACCTGGCGCTGTGAATAGCCTTTGGTGGCTTGAACTCCCCTGTCTCAATCAAATTTTAATGGTCACAAAGGCTTTTGGACTGATATCTATATATAGATAGGATCCAACTTTAAATCATGTTATATCCAAATCTGTGCTCTAATGAACAGTGTTATAAAGAGGTTTAGTTGCATTAGGGTAACATGTAATACACACCCCTCTAAACCCCAGTTTATATAGAGAAACCTGGGGCTTACAGGGGCATACTTTATTTTCCTTGTTTCTGCTCGTTACAACTGCCTCAATGAGGCGGTTCTTAGATGAGCACTCACAACCTATGTTTGGAGTAAAAATTAAGAAAAATAACACAAATCTTCATCAGAAAATAACAGTTCTGGAGAAATAAAAGAATTTACTATGTCACACGGATGTGTTATCGTAATGGTAATATGTTTTGGCATTCTACTATCATAGATCACTGGTTTTAATAACTGTCAAACTTCAGCGGCTGAAACACCTGTAATACTATTCATTTCTTGCGCTTTTGTGATGGGAATATGACGATTTGTTCACCCAAGCAGGCAATATTGCCTGAGGCAATATTGCCTCCTTGAGTGATCCACCCCTCGATTTGTTCACCCAAGCAGGCAACTTTTAGACTACCAGTGCACATGGCACATTTGTGCAGTGACGTCAGAGGGGAATATTATATGGGGACATGATGTTTTGTCGCCCTGCGTGTGGCATGCTCTCGATCAATCAAACTTCTTAAATAGCTTATGAATATTAATGAGGTATACAAAGATAAAAATTTCTTCTAGACAGGCAGTTCTAGTTACCGAGAGTCATAATAGTAGGTATGGAGACTGTCGGAGACATAATGTGGATAATTTAGAGATATCTTTTCAATGTTCTGTTTGATAAAGGTATGTTGTATGTATGCATTAGAATTGCCTCAGTGATACACTGACTCGCTGGTTTCCATTTTGTTTTAATTTTTGTTTCTTTTCCCTTTTTTCTTATTTTTATTTGGGTTTTACAACCCATCTTTCAAGAATACTTCCCTTGCATAAGTCTACGAGAAAATTGCATGATGCTGTAATCAGTGAACAAACACTAGACAATATATGGCAGAACTTGCCTTCTCATATCTTAAGTTGTAAATAAGAAAAAGAACTCATAAGGCTTATCTGCAACTGATATAAATTCCTAGAAAAACAACAATCTTATTTCTTAAAACGCATATCACATTAAATAAGGCTTGCGTATGCAAAAGCTGCTCACATGTTTATGCAAAAACAACAAAAAATTAGTCCTCTTAAATATAAATCAAAATTTTAACAATATGTTAACTAACGATGTCATTAGTTTTGGACAACTGGACCATAATGCATAAAGGGTGTTAATGTATTACCTTTCAAAAGCAGTTCATATCTAGGCACTCTCTGTATAGGTTCTAACATGTGATGTTGAAGGGACAGCTGACCACATTCTGGTTCTTTCTGTACAGGAACAAGAGAAAAGATCTTATAAAATTAAGCATTTCTGAAAAATGTTTTTGATGTTTCAGTTAACTACAAATTTCAACTGCCACACAGACTGAATGATTATGTTAGGGTTTAATGACACGTCAACACTTGTGGGTCATTTTGTGTCATCTCCCAGAGAACTGGTGAAAAGTGATAGAAGAGATAGTAGAGGAGATGAAAGAGAGGGACAGGGAAGAAAGAAGAAAATGTTTGAAAGTGAAGAAACATAAGAAATAAAAACAATCAGACTATACAGTTATCTGCTACAAGGATAGCAGGCCTTGCCCACTTGTAGGTCAATATCAGCTCATTACGATAACACACCCGTGCGACATAGTGCATTTTTCACATCTCCAAAATGGCTACTTTTCTGATGAAAATCTGTGATATTTTTCTTATTTTTACTCAAAACATAGGTTGTGGGTGCTTGTTAGAACCCCCTCATTGAGGTGGTTCTAACGAATACCCACAACCTATGTACTGGAGCAGAAATAAGAAAATTAATGCATACCCCCCTAAACCCCAGTTTTCTCTATATAAAGTGGCGTGTAAGGGGGTGTTCATTTCATTGACATGTTCACGTGATGTGGGCTCCCCAGTGATACAAGATACATGACACCTTCACCTCATCCAACCATTCCTTCTGCCACATTTAGGTGCCTCTGACTAGGACCCACAATCTGTATCTTCAAGCAAACACTAACTAAATCAGAATCTTTATGTCTATTATGTTGTTGTGAAATCCCTGATCTCTGTGGCATCTGCTCTGGGTCTGCACTGCTTGCCAGTGTTCCATCCTGGAAATGAGTCAGGAACAACCATCCATAGCAGCTGAATTCCAATGAATGTTTTATTAATCTATGCAATTCATAACTGTATTTAATATATCTCTTCAGGTAAAATTTGAATTTTGTAATTTGTTATCCTGAGAATGTCACAAATTTCATATCATCCTTAGCTATAGTGCATCATTGATCACCTAACAGACAGAACACAGTCAAACTTCGATGGCTCAAACCCCTCTGAGACCATGAAAACTAGAAATGTTTTCAGAAGAAAACAATGTCCCCCCCCCCCCCCCAATAAATATATCTTAAAACACCCATTTGACTTTAATAACCAGGTTAAAGTCACCAAAATGTAAGCTGCAAACAAGTCATTTTTGGCCAAAAACTGACAGTTTTCTCGGGAGCCTGTGACCTTAAAAAACAAACAGTCATTAAAAAGCTTAGATCACCAGACAAATTTGGTAGACTGTAATTAAATATTGTACCTATTTTGACCAACATTCATAAATTCTTAAATGATATAGGTTACAGAAAAGCCATTTTTTGGCCCCAAAAGAACACATTACGGGAGACCTTAGCCTAAGAGTGCAGACAAGCCATTTTTGGCCCAAAATTGACTGTTTGGGGGGGCCTGTGACCTTGAAAGAAGGTCAAGGTCACCCAAATTTTATCAAGTCTGTGGTATGTTGTAATGATATATTGTACCAAATTTCACTAAAATTAATCAATTTGTTAATGAGATAGATTGCAGACAAGCCATTGGTGGCCCAAAAATGGCTGTTTTTGGGCCGCTGTGACCTTGAAAATGAGGTCAAGGTCACCAATTTCTAACCAAATCTGCAGTTTGTTATAATGATATATTGTACCAAGTTTGACGAAAATCAATCAATTCTTTAATGAGATAGTGTGCAGACAAGCCATTTATGGCCCACAATTGATTGTTTTGGGGTTGCTGTGGCCTTGAAAATGAAGTCAAGGTCAACAAAATCTAACCAAATCTGCAGTTTGTTGTAATGATATATTGTACCAAGTTTGACAAAATGTGGTCAATTTGTTAATGAGATAGAGTGCAGATAAGCCATTTTTGGCCCCAAAATGACTCTTTTTGGGTCGCTGTGATCTTGAAAATGAGGTCAAGGTCACCAAAATCTAATCAAATCTGTGGTTTGTTGTAATGATACATTTTACAAAGTTTGATTAAAATTAATCAATTCGTTAATGAGATAGAGTGCAGACAAGCCTTTGTGGCCCAATGGCTGTTTTTGGGTCACTGTGACCTTGAAAATGAGGTCAAGGTCACCAATTTCTAACCAAATCTGGGGTATGTTGCAATTATATATTGTAGCAAGTCTGACAAAAAATTAATCAATTTGTTAATGAGACAAAGGGCAGAAAAGTCATTTTTTGCCCCAAAATGACAGTTTTTGGGTCGCTGTGACCTAAGAAAAAGGTCAAGGTCACCAATATCTTACCAAATCTGCAGTATGTTGTATTGATATATTGTACCAAGTGTGACTAAAATTAATCAATTTGTTAATGAGATAGAGTGCAGACAAGCCATTTTTGGCCCCAAAATGACTGTTTTTGGGTTGCTGTGACCTTGGAAATGAGGTCAAGGTCACCAGAATCTAATCAAATCTGTGGTTTGTTGTAATGATATATTGTACCAAGTTTGATTAAAATTAATCAATTCGTTAATGAGATAGAATGCAGACAAGCCATTTTTGGCCCAAAAATGACTGTTTTGGGGTTGCTGTTACCTTGGAAACAAGGTCAAGGTCACCAAAATCTAATCAAATCTGTGGTTTGTTGTAATGATATATTGTACCCAGTTTGATTAAAATTAATCAATTCGTTAATGAGATAGAGTGCAGACAAGCCATTTTTGGCCCAAAAATGACTGTTTTTGGAGGCTCTTAACTTGGAAAGACGCAATGGAGGCAAAGGGCTGAGAGTGAATGCAGGAAAGACAAAGATCATGATCTGTGGTACAGGTCTGGACCTCTTGCAGAGTACATGCCAGTTCCCATGCGCTGTATATCACACTGGAGTGGGCAGCAACTGTATCTTTTGTAATGGCTGCAAGTTCTGGGTGCACAAGAAATGCAGTGGGCTCAAGCGCTTGATAGACGACCCTGATTACAGGTGTACATGGTGCCAAGGAACTGCACGCCCCTTAGATGGCAGACCACAGAGGGAAGTCAAAGTCGGATCTGTTAAGCTAGAGGTTGTAGCTTCCTTTTGCTACCTAGGTGATATGCTCTCAGCAGCGGGTGGTTGCGACCTTTCAACCACATCACGCGAGAAAACAGCCTGGAAGAAATTCAAGGAGTTGCTACCAGTTCTCTCTTCCTGCCAGCTCTCGTTCAAGACACGTGGCCGTGTGTACAGCGTTTGTGTGTGGAGCACAATGCTCCATGCCAGTGAGACATGGCCATTGACAAAGCCAAACCTCCAACTTCTTCAGCGGAATGACGGGGCAATGATCAGACAGATCTGCAATGTCAAGCCACAGGACGCTGTTACCATCAGGTCCAGTGAGTTACTTGAGCGTCTTGGCATTGAGGACCTGGATCTCATCCTGAAAGAGAGAAGGCTTGGCTGGTATGGACATGTGGAACGCTCCAACGGTGCAGTCAAGACTGCCTGTGACATACAGGTAGGTGGAAAGTGGGGGCCTGGAAGGCCCAAGATGACCTGGAAGCAACTGACAGAAAGAGATTGCAGAGAATGGAAGCTCTCTGCTATCGATCCTCATGATAGAAATGCCTGGAGAACTGGTGTAAGATCTGCCATGCGTGCAGCAAGACAGCTACCTGGAAGGGGGTCCACTTTTGTGGACTTTCTCCTGTTTTGTTTGTTTGATTTGAGGTTTAAAGTCCATGTCAACACTGTAAAGGTCATTTTGGAGACGTTGCTTCCCATTTTGTGGGACTTTTACCCGACATTGAGATGAAATGACATCTCAAGCCCTGTCGTCCAATGAAACCAATAGGGTTTATTAACATGGACGGTCCGCCTCGCACCGCGGTTCCTGGACAGGCTTAGATCCTCTAAGCGGTTTACCAGTACTAGTGTGCGAGCCAGATTCAGCTCTGTGTGGAAGCATCATGCAGCCCATATATTTCTTCAAGCCCCTATGGGCGGGGGCCGAACTTTTCCCTGTACCTGCACGTTAATCAAAAATCCGTTGTTGATGATGATGATGATGTTTTGGGGTTGCTGTGACCTTGAAAATGAGGTCAAGGTTATCATGACCTAATGACTGTTTTCCCTTATCCTAGTGATGTGTCTATGCAAGTCTGGTAAAAATCCATCCATAGCTTCAAGAGATATAATGCTTCAAACAGGCTACGCCCCTGCCGACACAAACAGGATCTGCACCAAAAACAGTATGTCCCCCTCCCCTCCGGTGGGGGGACATAATTTGTTTGAGACAGTGGTAGTTCGAGCCACGGAGGGTAACTATTAGTGCCATATCAGAAGGCATATTGGAGATAATTATGGGATATATTTTTGGTGTTCTATATTATAAATTATGTTGTGTGCACTCATTAAAATCTGCTCATTGAGGCGATTCTAATGAGTACACAGCATACATTTCAAAACCAGAAGAAAATCTCCCTAAGTTAGGTTTATTTCGTATTTGGAGGAGTTCGTTGCGGCCTCAAAAATGGGTTCACTCAGCCATGGTAAACGAGCCATCAGAGTGTTCGAGAAATCGAAGTTTCACTGTACTCGATTTTTTTCCCTATTTTTCAGGATAAACTGGCCCTGTCAAGCGATTTTGGTACTTATCGCCTATGCGAGCAGTGAATCAAGAGGTACCTTCAGACAGAAAGCCATATCCCTGGCCCCTCTGAATGGCTGGGCATGCGCAGTTAAAATTTGTCAAGACGGCATGCACAAAGACACAAATTCCCTTGGCAGGGCTCAAATAAGGCCTGACACATTTCATTTAATTGACTCACATGAAATGTTAACCCCTATCTTGCTGAACCAAACAACCCCTACCTTTGCAAATCGTGAAGATCCAGATCAGATGGCTTCTGAAGACCCCTTATCCTGCAGTTCATGACAACCCCTACGTTTGCAAACAGTGAAGATCCAGATCAGATGGCTTCTTAAGAAGCCATCTGATCTGGATCTGCACTGTTTGTCATGCAGTGTGTGACTTGAATGAGTACATTATAACAAGTATTTGATTGGCTGATAGTCAGCAATGGAAGTGGCTAAATTAATTTATTCAGCAGGATAAGGATTAAGCAAAGGTTTGTCTGAGCCTCTGCGGTTGGTCTACACTGTAAGCACCCTTTTCCATTGGCTTGTCTAAAATTATTATGGCAGAAAAACAGTTCAATTTCAACAAACAAACCTGGATTTCCTGCAGAAGGGAGGCAAACTTTGGTGAGTGATTGGTCCATTTGTCAATGAGATTCATAGAATTGTCGAAATTCTTCACATACTCGGTGTAGAGTTTCAGGAAGGGAGCTAACTTTGCTATGATGTCCCCTATTCTCTGTTCTTGAGACCTGAAATAAACAAGCACTTACAAGAATGAGGTTATTCCAATAAGTAACCAGGAAAGACCACAGTGCCAACCACAGTGTAAGTTTTTATGGAGAAATAAGAAAAATTATCAAAAGAATTCTTTATGAAACATTACAATAATTTACATATTTTCATGAATAAGTTTTGCTAAGTTTTGCTTGTTTATTTGATTTGAAGTTTAACGTCCCCATCAACACTGAAAAGGTCATTTTAGAGATGCTGCTCCCAATTTTGTGGGACTTTTACTCAACATTGAGATGATATGGCTTCTCAAGCCCTGCTGCCCAATGAAACCAAACGGGTTTATAAGCATTGACAGGCCGACTCGCACCGCATTGCCTGGGCAGGCTTAGATCCTCTAAGCAGTTTACCAGTACTCTTGTGCGGGCCGGTTTCAGCTCTGCTTGGAAGCATCATGCAGCCCATCTATTTCTTCAAGCCCTGATGGGCAGGGGCTGTTTGCTGCATGTAATATAACATTAGTTATTTTGTTTCTTGATGGGGAATATGGAATCACAATGCCCTGCCTGAAAGTGTTAGATATAGCTCCTTGGCAGGATCACATGTGATCACATGTTCCCTGATGAGCATAAACACTTATCTTCCTAAACACGAGAAGTCTCTGTGGTGTGGTGGTTATACTTCTTGCCTGATAAACCAGGGATTGCAGGATCGATCCCGGGTATTCAGACTCCAGACTTTCTGATGAGTTTTTAAACCAAGGACTGTCTCCATATGACCTTAGCTGTTGGTGGGACGTAAAACTGAAACACAACACCACCACCTCCTAAACATGACAGCCACTACCTTTGCAAACAGTGTAGATCCAGATTAGATGGCTTCTGAATCTGATCAGGATCTGCACTATTTGTCAATTAGCTTGTGAATTTACATGAAACATTTAAGTAAGTATTCCGACTGACTTACAATCAGAAATGGGTGTAGCTTAATAAATTTATTCAGCAGGATATTTGTTAAAATAAATAAATGCCAAAAACAGGGGATATTTTATGAAAAGTTTACAAGGAAGTTAAAGCTCTTCTTACCTACTTAAATTGTTATTATGTAAATAAATTAAAAATGCATTGCATGTATTTTAAACTGAAATGATTAACTGACGGAATTCTTTTCAGTTGGAATTCAATTCTATCTGCCTTTCTAGACGGAAGTAGTAAAACTGTGTCCTGCAGAGAAAACTACCATAAACATATAAGACAAACTAAAATTAAGATTTATTCCTTCATATTTTACAATTTTCCATTTTGCTTGCTTTATTTTTTAAACCCTTGTTCACCTTGGGAACTGTTTGAAAGAGTTTTGAACAGTTCCAAAGGTGGTCTTAATATTGAAACTTTGCTGTACTCTCAAATTTGAACTCTGTACGTTTATTTAAAAAAAAATGAAACTTTCAAGGTTATATATTGATCAAAGCTAACATCGTTTTTTTAATATATCGTAAAAACTTTGATCACTTCATATGGCAAATATGATACTCTTTTTGCTGAAAAAAAATGTGAGCAGCTTTTGCAAATACAAAAGCTGCTCATATTTTTTTTCTGCAAAAATACCAGAGTATTAGATAATGTAGTTAATACAACCGTTAACAATTTGACCAATAACAAGCTTGTTAAGTTATCAATGCTTTGAACAACTGGGAGCTTATTTTTACTTTAAAGTAGTACCTATACTGTATTACTCAATAATACTGCTTCAATGAGGCGGTTTTAAATTTATGCCCATCCATCAGGGCTTGGAGAGATAGATGGACTGCATGGTGCATCCAAACAGAGCTTAAAGGCATTTATTCTTGAACAGTAGGGTACACTGTGTGTTCATAATTGTTTTATTGCCCCCTGTGATACACTGTCTATAGAAGATCAAAGGCTGCCCTAAATAGGGTGATTATTAGCTCTTGTTGAATCTTCTGACTGAGGCACTCAATGGGAAAATCAAAAATGTACACTCAAGTCAACATTTAGTAAATTATTGATTTTCCCCAGGGAGGCCCCTTGCCTGTTGAAGACAGAGGACTTCTCTTCAGTCAGCACTGAGGGCTACATAATATTATGTAATGAAATGATAGTCCTCAATAATCAAGAATAAATGCCTTTAAACTGACCACACATGAGTACTGATAAACCACTTAGAAGGACTAAGCCTGCCCAGGCAAAGCTGTAGGTCAGACCATCCAATGCATATAAGCCTTTTGGTTTCATTAGGTGGCAGTGCTTGAGATGTCATTTCATTTCAATGTTGGGTAAAAGTCCCACAAAATTGGAAGAGACATCTCTAAAATGACCTAAATAGTGTTGACAGGGACATTAAAACCTCAAATTAAACAAGTTAGTAAAATATAACAACCAATCATCTGATATAGTTTCTATAGGCTTTTTTTTATATGGCCCTTTCAGGGTTATTTCGCTTTTATTTCAAGCTGATCTTTAACCCTTATCTTGCTGAATATTCATTTAAGCCACACCCATTTCTGTCTATCAACCAATCAAATTACTTGATGTAATTTATTGCTACAAATTCGTAAACCGAATGCCAAACAGTGTAGATCCTGATCAGATGGCTTCTTCAGAAGCCATCTGATCTGGATCTACACTGTTTGCAAAGATAGGGGTTGTCGTGAAAAGCAAGATAAGAGTTAATCACTGGTGGGTGAAAATTAAAGTACCCAGAGAAAAACCACCCAAACATCCGCTGCAGAACTTGAGGTCTCACATGTGACATGAGCGAGGCACAAACCCACAGAGGTGAGAGATCTGATGATTAAGAGTAAGTGCTCTTACCCATTAGGTCACAGAGGCCAGTAATATTATATTACATATCTCTTAGTTATGAAGGTGAATGACACCACTGCAGGACAGGGCAGAACTTGGAATCTCACATATGACCCATGCCAGGTTCAAACCCATAGTGGTAAGAAACCTAATGATTAAGAGTCAGGGCTCTAACCTACTAGCCCAAGGAGGCAGACACAGTACTTGGGGTTTACAAGTCTTTAATTCCAATTCTCCACCATCATGTACATTTTAAGTGATTTAACCCTTGTCCTGCTGAATATTTATATATGCCACACCCACCACCGATTATCAACCAATCAGATTACTTGATGCAAATTATTGCAACAAGTTCACAATCTGAATGGCAAACAATGTAGATCCTGATCAGATGGCTTCATTAGAAGCCATCTGATCTGGATCTACATTGTTTCAAAGATAAGGCATATCCGGGATTAGCAGGACAAGGGTTAATTCAGAGTTTTAATTTCACACAGCGACAGGTAGTAATAAAGAGCATGTTTAGAACCCCCCCCCCCCCCCTCGTGAAATTCTTTTCACTGACGATTCCAAGGCGGTTCTCTGGTCGTGGTTTATTTTTGTTTTGGTTTGCCTTTGAGTGTGTGTATCACTTATATCTTTTTGTTTTGGATTGCCAATTGGCCATTTTGTGGGAAAGTATTAATACTGTCCTTTTGGTTTTCCATTTGGGTCTGGTTATTTCATGTTTGTGTTATAAAATTTCTTTCCTTTTTGGTATCTCTGATGGGAGCTGTGGGTTAATTGTATCCTGATCATTGCCTTCACTTTTATTTTAAAGGAACTAGCTGACAGCAAAGAAGATGAAAATTGTTGTGATTGGCATCTAAAATAATATTTCAGAGATGTCAATTACAGTACACTATGGACGGTTGACAAGATGCATTACCACAAAGGTCTGATTAGGGTCTACACTTTTCTGCTCAGTTCTACTAGAGTAAAAGCATATAATGTTTACCAGGCACAATGAAATGGTTCTTTCCCCATTTCAACCAAACCAAATTCCAACAAAAAAGAATTTGATTCTTTACTGCAAATGGAATTTGTACATTATAAAGAGAAAAAATGCTCTATTCTCCATCTTGTGAAGATAGAAGCCAAATACTTCCAGACTGAGTGATCTCCCTTGTAGGGCAACAGGCAATACATAGCCTCTGTTTCTTTTGGAGTACATCATAAAAGCCAAAAATAATTTTCAGGTGATCTCATAATGGCAAAAAGTGTCAGTAATTCAAGCCGTTGATCAGGTGGTGTGTAGCTATTGCTGCCCAACAAGGGAATTCTCTCAGTCTGGACGTACAGTAAAATTCCTATAAGAAGACCACCTTTGAGACTGTTCAAAAGTTGTCTATAAGACCACTTTTGAACAGTCCCAAAGGACTGGTGGTCTCTGACCAGAAGACACTATTATAAGAAAATACAAAGACAGAATGACTGCAACCTTCTAGATAAGCTTTTTAAACAAGAGTTAGTCTTAATTTTAGGTGGTCTTAACAGCGGAATTTCACTGTATTTGGCTCCTTTCTATACAAGATCTATACTGTTTCCCCTGGTCTTTATGATGATAATGGCAAAATTTCCAACAATGACTTACCAATTTTTCATCCTGGTCGCCATGCTGACCTGGTCTTTATGATAATTATGGCAAAATTTCCACCAATGACTTACCAGTTTTTCATCCTAGTCTCCAGCTGCCCTGATCTTTATGATAATAATGGCAAAATTTCCACCAATGACTTACCAGTTTTTCATCCTGGGCTCCAGCTGCCCTGGTCTTTATGATAATAATGGCAAAATTTCTACCAATGACTTACCAGTTTTTCATCCTGGTCTCCAGCTGCCCTGGTCTTTATGATAACAATCACAAAATTTCCACCAATGACTTACCAGTTTTTCATCCTGGTCTCCAGCTGAGGTAGAAGGAAGTCATGATGGAACTGATAGATGGGCTTGATATGGGAGAAAACTTGTGTAACGACGTCTGTTGGAACAAAACTGCCATTTTTATTCTCAACTGATACACGGAAATGGAACACCTAGAAAACAAAACTTGAACATGTCAGAAACATTCCCATTACAATAACACTCCGCTCCCTTCTGCTGATTCAAGAAGGGCAGTTGTCAGTTTCTGGCGAAGGAATGTGCACTGTACTGGTTAACTGCTTAGGTATAAGCCTGCCAAGGAAAAGTGTGGATAGGTAAACTGACCAGCTCAAATATGATCAAAATAGTGTTGACTGGGCCATTAAACTTCAATACAAACAATAACACTCCTTAGCAACATTGTGCATTTTTCACATCTCCAAAATTGCCACTTTTCTGATAAAAAAAGCAGTGACATTTTTCTTATTTATACTGCAAATATTGGTTGTGGGTGCTTGCTAGAACCACCTCGATGAGTACCCACAACCTATATCTTTGAGCAGAAATAAGAAAAATAACATATACCCCCAGTTTCCAATTATAGTGGTTTAGGGGGTGTTCTTTACACTGACTTGTTCACATGATAATAGAGTTAGCGGGGCCACGTAATTTTGTAATGCTTAGGGTGAATTAAGATACACGCAGCACAACTCCTGATATGTTACAAGGGAGACAACTTTGTTACTTCCTGTTTTATTTTTTTTTTCAATTTCCATGAAAATTGGGTCTTCTCTTATTATTAAATGAAAACATCAAAAAGTTGGGTCATTAGGAATATTGTTAATAACTTTTAGATCTTGGACATTATTTGTTTTTGATTTGGGGTTTAACGTCCCCGTCAACACTGTAAAGGTCATTTTGGAGACGTTGCTTCCAATTTTGGGGGACTTTCACCCGACATTGAGATGAAATGACTTCTCAAGCCCTGTCGCCCAAAGAAACAAATACGGTTTATTAGCATGGACGGTCCGCCTCGCACCGCGGTTCCTGGACAGGCTTAGATCCTCTAAGCGGTTTACCAGTACTAGTGTGCGGGCCGGATTCAGCTCTGCGTGGAAGCATCATGCAGCCCATATATTTCTTCAGGCCCCTATGGGCGGGGGCCGAAGGTATGTCGATATGCCCCCTGGTATCAGCCCTCAGTGGCTCGAACTACCCCTGTCTCGAACAGATTTTCATGGTCCCAAAGGTGTTCGAGCCATTGAAGTTCGACTGTATATTACCTGATCCAGCAGGTGTAGTCTGGTGACGTAGGCTCTCTCAGTTGTCAACAATTCATAGGCAATCTTATGTAGTTTGTCTTACCTGATCCAGCAGGTGTAGTCTGGTGATGTAGGCTCTCTCAGTTGTCAACAATTCATAGGCAATCTTATGTAGTTTGTCTTACCTGATCCAGCAGGTGTAGTCTGGTGACGTAGGCTCTCTCGGTTGTCAACAATTCATAGGCAATCTTATGTAGTTTGTCTTACCTGATCCAGCAGGTGTAGTCTGGTGACATAGGCTCTCTCAGTTGTCAACAATTCATAGGCAATCTTATGTAGTTTGTCTTACCTGATCCAGCAGGTGTAGTCTGGTGACGTAGGCTCTCTCAGTTGTCAACAATTCATAGGCAATCTTATGTAGTTTGTCTTACCTGATCCAGCAGGTGTAGTCTGGTGACATAGGCTCTCTCGGTTGTCAACAATTCATAGGCAATCTTATGTAGTTTGTCTTACCTGATCCAGCAGGTGTAGTCTGGTGACGTAGGCTCTCTCAGTTGTCAACAATTCATAGGCAATCTTATGTAGTTTGTCTTACCTGATCCAGCAGGTGTAGTCTGGTGACGTAGGCTCTCTCAGTTGTCAACAATTCATAGGCAATCTTATGTAGTTTGTCTTACCTGATCCAGCAGGTGTAGTCTGGTGACGTAGGCTCTCTCAGTTGTCAACAATTCATAGGCAATCTTATGTAGTTTGTCTTACCTGATCCAGCAGGTGTAGTCTGGTGACATAGGCTCTCTCGGTTGTCAACAATTCATAGGCAATCTTATGTAGTTTGTCTTACCTGATCCAGCAGGTGTAGTCTGGTGACGTAGGCTCTCTCAGTTGTCAACAATTCATAGGCAATCTTATGTAGTTTGTCTTACCTGATCCAGCAGGTGTAGTCTGGTGACGTAGGCTCTCTCGGTTGTCAACAATTCATAGGCAATCTTATGTAGTTTGTCTTACCTGATCCAGCAGGTGTAGTCGGGTGACGTAGGCTCTCTCAGTTGTCAACAATTCATAGGCAATTTTATGTAGTTTGTCTTACCTGATCCAGCAGGTGTAGTCTGGTGACGTAGGCTCTCTCGGTTGTCAACAATTCATAGGCAATCTTATGTAGTTTGTCTTACCTGATCCAGCAGGTGTAGTCTGGTGACGTAGGCTCTCTCGGTTGTCAACAATTCATAGGCAATCTTATGTAGTTTGTCTTACCTGATCCAGCAGGTGTAGTCTGGTGACATAGGCTCTCTCAGTTGTCAACAATTCATAGGCAATCTTATGTAGTTTGTCTTACCTGATCCAGCAGGTGTAGTCTGGTGACGTAGGCTCTCTCAGTTGTCAACAATTCATAGGCAATCTTATGTAGTTTGTCTTACCTGATCCAGCAGGTGTAATCTGGTGACGTAGGCTCTCTCAGTTGTCAACAATTCATAGGCAATCTTATGTAGTTTGTCTTACCTGATCCAGCAGGTGTAGTCTGGTGACGTAGGCTCTCTCAGTTGTCAACAATTCATAGGCAATCTTATGTAGTTTGTCTTATCTGATCCAGCAGGTGTAGTCTGGTGACGTAGGCTCTCTCGGTTGTCAACAATTCATAGGCAATCTTATGTAGTTTGTCTTACCTGATCCAGCAGGTGTAGTCTGGTGACGTAGGCTCTCTCGGTTGTCAACAATTCATAGGCAATCTTATGTAGTTTGTCTTACCTGATCCAGCAGGTGTAGTCTGGTGACATAGGCTCTCTCAGTTGTCAACAATTCATAGGCAATCTTATGTAGTTTGTCTTACCTGATCCAGCAGGTGTAGTCTGGTGACATAGGCTCTCTCAGTTGTCAACAATTCATAGGCAATCTTATGTAGTTTGTCTTACCTGATCCAGCAGGTGTAGTCTGGTGACGTAGGCTCTCTCGGTTGTCAACAATTCATAGGCAATCTTATGTAGTTTGTCTTACCTGATCCAGCAGGTGTAGTCTGGTGACGTAGGCTCTCTCAGTTGTCAACAATTCATAGGCAATCTTATGTAGTTTGTCTTACCTGATCCAGCAGGTGTAGTCTGGTGACATAGGCTCTCTCGGTTGTCAACAATTCATAGGCAATCTTATGTAGTTTGTCTTACCTGATCCAGCAGGTGTAGTCTGGTGACGTAGGCTCTCTCGGTTGTCAACAATTCATAGGCAATCTTATGTAGTTTGTCTTACCTGATCCAGCAGGTGTAGTCTGGTGACGTAGGCTCTCTCGGTTGTCAACAATTCATAGGCAATCTTATGTAGTTTGTCTTACCTGATCCAGCAGGTGTAGTCTGGTGACGTAGGCTCTCTCAGTTGTCAACAATTCATAGGCAATCTTATGTAGTTTGTCTTACCTGATCCAGCAGGTGTAGTCTGGTGACATAGGCTCTCTCGGTTGTCAACAATTCATAGGCAATCTTATGTAGTTTGTCTTACCTGATCCAGCAGGTGTAGTCTGGTGACGTAGGCTCTCTCGGTTGTCAACAATTCATAGGCAATCTTATGTAGTTTGTCTTACCTGATCCAGCAGGTGTAGTCTGGTGACATAGGCTCTCTCAGTTGTCAACAATTCATAGGCAATCTTATGTAGTTTGTCTTACCTGATCCAGCAGGTGTAGTCTGGTGACATAGGCTCTCTCAGTTGTCAACAATTCATAGGCAATCTTATGTAGTTTGTCTTACCTGATCCAGCAGGTGTAGTCTGGTGACATAGGCTCTCTCGGTTGTCAACAATTCATAGGCAATCTTATGTAGTTTGTCTTACCTGATCCAGCAGGTGTAGTCTGGTGACATAGGCTCTCTCAGTTGTCAACAATTCATAGGCAATCTTATGTAGTTTGTCTTTAGGCTCCTCTTCTGTATCTTCCTCCTGTAAATCAGATACAGTCTAACTTTTAACCCTTCTCTTGCTGAATATTCATTTAAGCCACACCCATTTCTGTCTATCAACCAATCAAATTACTTGATGTAATTTATTGCTACAAATTCATAAACTGAATGCCAAACAGTGTAGATCCTGATCAGATGGCTTCTTCAGAAGCCATCTGATCTGGATCTACACTGTTTGTAAAGATAGAGATTGTCGTGAGCAGCAAGGTAAGAGTTAACCCATTTAGTACCAGAAACCCCAAAACAGGTACCCTGGCAAACAGAGCAGGCCCAGATCAGAGGCCCCATAATGCAGCGTCTGATCAGGGCCTACACTGTTTGCTAAAAGTTCAGCCATTATCCAAATCAGTTTTGATGAAAACACAACCTGACATCCCTAAATTTTGAAATGAACTCCTGCTATATATAAGGACAGTCGGCAGGGAACTCTTCAGTAAAAAGAAACAAAGAATAGTTATCTTTCCTGCAATTTTTCTCATTTGGTGGAGTTGAAAGCTTTGTTTTGTATCGCTAAAATTTGATCATTTTTAAACAGTTGTCTGATTTTTTTATCGACAATCATCAGAAATAAAAGGAAATATATGGAACAACAATATGGAGTAAGAGATTTTGTCAGAAGTTTGAGACTGATTTAAAATGCTCCTTGTGCAAATTGGGTAAGGTCTTATAGCAGAATACCTTTGTTTACACCTCCGAAAATGTCCGACCTCAGTGGAAGTGACATTGCACCGATTGGCCTTATAAGGAAGAAGATTCCATTTGGTACAAAAAGGGTAATGACAAGTAAACTGATGGTTCATTTATGATGGCTGATTTAACTCCTGTCCTGCTGAATAAATCAATTGAGCTACACACATTTCTGACATTTAACCAATCAGATGATGTAATGTATTCCTACAAATCCAAGACGGAATGACAAACAGTTTTGATACTAATCATATGGTCTCTTCAGAAGCCATCTGATCTGTATCTACACTGTTTGCAAAAGGCAGTGGTAGTGCATATTCCCTGGAATAAAAACAGGGGAAATTTAGGGAGATTTTCTTATTTTATGATAATTTATGATATCCCCAACACTTATCCAGCTGAATAACCACACCCTGCTGGGTTGAGCCTTATCTTGCTGTTCACGACAATCCCTATCTTTGCAAACAGTGTAGATCAAGCCTATCTTTGCAAACAGTGTAGATCAAGATCAGATGGCTTCTGAAGAAGCCATCTGATCAGGTTCTGCACTGTTTGACATTCAATTTATGAATTTGTAGCAATAAATCACATCAAGTAATTTGATTGGTTGATAGACAGAAATGGGTGTGGCTTAAATGAATATTCAGCAAGAGAAGGGTTGACATTGACAAATGATTCACATGTAATGTCAAGCCTTATAGTTGCTGAAAAATAGAGCTTATCCATTTTTTAACCAAATGGAATCTTCCTCCTTATATATGGCAGGAGTCCATTTCAGAATTTAACCCTTATCTTGCTAAATATTCATTTAAGCCACACCCATTTCTGTCTATCAACCAATCAAATTACTTGATGTAATTTATTCCTACAAAGCCATAAACTTATTGTCAAACAGTGTAGATCCTGATCAGACAGCTTCTTCAGAAGCCATCTGATCTGGATCTGCACTGTTTCCAAAGATAGTTGTCGTGAACAGCAAGATAAGGGTTAAGAGTGAATGGTTGTTTGTTTTTTTTTTTGTTTTTTTTTTGGTTTGGGTTTTATGGCCCTTTCAAGATTATTTCACTCATATCGAGCCAATCGTTAATCAGAGGTGGGCGAAAACCGGAGTACCCGGAGAAAAACCACCTGACCTTCCGTTGCAGAACTTGGCGTCTCACACGTGGCCCGAGCAAGGCTCGAACCTACGGCGGTGAGAGACCTAATGACTAAGAGTCAGCGCTCTTATCCACTAGGCCACAGAGGCCCGTTGAGATCTTAAAATTTTATTCAGAAAATAGCTGAACTTTTTGCAAATAGTGTAGGCTCTGACCAGATGCCGCATTAATTCGGTTAATTGATGAGTCAAATGAGTTGTATGCCATACGTAATCTTACATTCATGGTCATTTTATTGATGTCGTTTCATGTGAAATTTATGAAAAAACAATTCCTTAAAGATCTTTTATAAGCAAGTAGAGGTTCTCACACCTGTAGGTATTTCATTTGAAACTTATGAAGCATGTGATTTGAACAAGCCTGAATGAAACAATCACAAATGTGAGATTCTGTTGGTCATATGGACTTTTTCTTTAATTACAGTGTACCAGTCTTCTGAAAATGAAGATTGCTAAAAAAATGTGTCATTCAGTTTCAATACAAACATAACTATTCAGAATACCAAATGACATTCATGCACCAATATTTGCAATATTACTTCCTTTTAAGTAACCATTATGTGTTATGATTGACATCTTATGGTAAAAATTCCAACAGGTGTATTTATTAGCTGGACAAATTTTATAGCATGAAAAATATTTTATAACCCTTATCCAGCTGAAAGCCACACCCATTTCTGACTGAACCAGTCAGATTACTTGATATAAATTATTACTGCAAATTAACAAACTGAATGACAAACAGTGTAGATCCTGATCAGATGGCTTCTTCAGAAGCCATCTGATCTGGATCTACACTGTTTGCAAAGTTAGGGGTTGTCATGAACAGCAAGATAAGGGCTAACCTGCGAGCCAGTACATTTGCCAAGATGTCACCCTGTACCAATAGTAATGAGAGCACACTGACCTTCTTGACCTTACAGCTAAATAAATGAGAGATCAAAAGCTTTGTAAACCAAATTTTTTAAAGTTTCCATGTATAAAAACAAATGATTCAGCCAAATGTCATGATCAAAATTCTAAAGTATGCAAGAATGTTCAAAACTGATGCCCAGACTCATGTAAACCCATATCCTGCTGAACATGACAACCCCTACCTTTGCAAACCAAGTAGATCCAGATCAGATAGAAAAAGCCATCTGATCAGGGTCTACATTGTTTGCAATGCAGTTTGTGATTTAAATGAATTCAGGGGGTTTTGTCAGCTTTACAAAAAGGGGGGATTTTGTCTGGGGGGGATTATGTCTGGGGGGGATTTTGTCCGGCTAGCCTGTTGAGGGGACCTTTATCATATATAATAGACTGATGATTTATATTTAAAATTTATTTGGAAAATGACAGAACTTTAAGCAAACAGTGTAGGCCCTGATCAGATGCCACATTCTACGGCATATGATCTGGGTCTGCAATGTTTGCAAGTATCCCATTTTGGGGTTTCCTGTACCAAATGGGTTAAATATTTCTGTGAAGCTATTCAACACAGTAATAATGAAAAAAGTGAATAAGCACTGCTAAAAATATTAGATTCCACCCCCCCCCCTCCCACATGACAATAGTCAATAATAAAAAAGAGCAGACATGTTAACCCTTATCTTGCTGTTCACGACAACCCCTATCTTTGCAAACAGTGTAGATCCAGATCAGATGGCTTCTGAAGAAGCCATCTGATCAGGATCTGTACTGTTTGGCATTCAGTTTATGAATTTGTAGCAATAAATTACATCAAGAAATTTGATTGGTTGATAGACAGAAATGGGTGTGGCTTAAATGAATATTCAGCAAGATAAGGGTTAAAAAGAAGTTGGCAAAACTTGGCACAAAATCATTGAAACACAAAATCTATTTGATGAGTTTTAAGCATCTGTTCAACTTTGCGCTAACAAGGTACCCACTCCCTAAACACTTTAACATTATTAGACCTCAAAAAATGGCTAAGTTAAAAAAGATAAAAAAGTGAAAGAAATAATTTTAGGTTTTAGGAGTACGAAAAAACCACATGTACATCTTCAGACCTATATGAAAACACCTGCAAAGTTTCGAAAGGATCAACCTAAAACTGTGAGAGGAGTTTCGCTGACAAGGTACCCACTCCCTATACACTTTAACATTATTAGACCTAAAAAAATGGCTAAGTTAAAAAAGACAAAAAAAGTGAAAGAAATAATTTTAGGAGTATGAAAAAACCATATGCACATCTTCAGACCTATATAACAACACCTGCAAAGTTTCAAAATGATCATCCTAAAACTGTGAGAGGAGTTGCGCTAACAAGGTACCCACTCCCTGTACACTTTAACATTATCAGACCTAAAAAAATGGCTAAGTTTTTAATGGGTGCTTGGTCTGGTTAAAAATTAAAATTTGTTGGTGGTGGGGTTTATTTTTTGTGGGTGGTGGGTCTTTGAAAACGGAGGCACCCATCCCCACCCCCATATGGTTGATTCTGGAAAAGCCCTTAGCATTTTTAGGAAAAACTAGAGCTGCCGCCTAACGGGCGCCAATTATACCCCCGCATGCGTTGTCAGATAGTAACTCCAAGTAAGAGTCACAGAGATATAAGTTTTTTGATAGTCTGAGCCACACAATGACATAATAATAGTTTCTGATAACACAAATGATTTAACATAAATAATAGCAAGGAATGACAAACCAAAAAAAATAAATAATATAAAAATAAAATTTTTACAAGTATTTGACCTTGAGGAAGGTCAACGTGAAGGTCAAGGTCAGGTTTGTGTATATCAATCTTAAGTACTAGTGGCAAGGTGTGTGAATATTAAAGAAATCAGTCAAAGAATGAGGAAGTTATGTGCAATGTTAAAGTTTTTTTGTACCCACAAATTTTTACAAGTATTTGACCTTGAGGAAGGTCAACGTGAAGGTCAAGGTCAGGTTTGTGTATATCAATCTTAAGTACTAGTAGCAAGGTGTGTGGTGTGTGAATATTAAAGAAATCGGTCAAAGAATGAGGAAGTTATGTGCAATGTTAAAGTTTTTTTGTACCGACAAATTTTTACAAGTATTTGACCTTGAGGAAGGTCAACGTAAAGGTCAAGGTCAGGTTTGTGTATATCAGTCTTAAGTACTAGTGGCAAGGTGTGTGGTGTGTGAATATTAAAGAAATCGGTCAAAGAATAAGGAAGTTATGAGCAATGTTAAAGTTTTTTGTAACGGACCGACGACGACAAGCTGACTCCTATATACCCCCTTCAAACTTCGTTTGCGGGGGGTATAAAAATCTCACTCTTTCAAATTTTTTTCTGAAAATTCGCCTCGAGCAAAATACTGAAAAAGAAGGTGAAAAATGGTCTGTCGCACGCAGTCTCACTCTTTGGATTTTCTCAAAGTTGGCAGGTATGACTACAACAGATTCCTTACCTCAGGCACCAAGTGTGATATAAATTTCATTAATGTAGAACAATAAATACACAAGTTATTAAAATTATTAAGCAAGATATACAGGAAAATCAAAAGTGTCACAGACAAGTTTTCAGGAATTACAAAGGGGAATAACTTTAACAGTATTGATCGCAGGACCTTTATTTTCATGTAACAGCAGCATCTCATCAATATCAACATTTATGCCAAAAATGATAAGATTCTGTAAACTATTAAGCAAATTATGCAGGGAAAACCGGAGTGTTACGGACAGACGGACGGATGGATGGACAGACCGACAATGTGAAAACAGTATACCCCACTTAAACTCTGTTTGCAGGGGGTATGATGATAATAATAATAATAATGGCCTTATGTAGAGGGTAACACATTTAGTACTAGTACTAATCTTTCATGTGGCCCTCTTTTCCTGGGTAGGAACCAGTACTAAGCAATGTGGAAAAAGTCTCTTGCTCAAGGAAACAACACTTGGCACTTGCAGGGATCGAACGGGCTACCTCTCGATCTCAAATCCGATTCCACAGAATGAAGGAGGTATATTGGTTCACATATGATATATCAAGAGCAGCTGACCCTGAAGTGGCGTGGCCAGAGTAGCAGTCCTTTGTCACACTATGCAACCAGTACTTGATATAGCTATAAAGTTTTATCAATCTGGGAGCTATTAGGGCCAAAACCATTTTTCACAGATATCAAGTGGTCCCTGGCCACCATACATATATATAATTTTCAAAAAGATTTTTCATAAAAGAAGTACAGACAAAATTCATACTTAAAAACAACAAGGGTATATAACTCAAGAACTGGAATGGCCAAAATGATGCACATGGCTGCAATATACTACCTGTAGTTCACCCATGTAAGTATAACAGGCTAAGAACTGGAAAGTTGACAGGCATTTTGTCAATTAACAATCAGAAATGCCAAATTAATGTTTATACAAATTTGAAGATAAATGCTCATGTTATTGCTCTGAAACAAATTGCAGATGGATGGATGAACAGACATAGGCATGGACAGACACTGGAGAGTTTAGCATAATACCCAACCACTACGACCTGGTGTATCATAAGCGCTAAAATAGAACACTTACACATCAATGTCAAAGAGGGAAACCTATGGCTTCATCACATGTACAAACCCGTGAAATGAACATTCCACTAAACCCCCCTATATACAGAGAAAACTGCAGTTTACAGGGGTATACATAATTTTTTTATTTCTGCTCCTATACAGAGGTTGTGGATACTCGTTAGAATGGCCTCAATGAGGCAGTTCTAACGAGCACCCACAACCTATGTTTGCAGTATAGATAAGAAAAATATCATGAATTTTCATCAGAAAAGTGGCCATTTTGGAGATGTGAAAAATGAACTATGTCGCATGGGTGTGTTATCGTAATGTCATGTATGCCAAAGAACTCTTAACATGCTGATGGTCCTTACGAACAAACCAAAGTTGGCATATCAATAGCAGACCTGTGTGTAACTGAAGGACTTAACAAATATAATGAAACTTGTAGGTTTTTGTTTTGTTTGATTTGAGGTTTAACTTCCCCGTCAACACTGTATAGGTCATTTTGGAGACATTGCTTCCAATTTTGTGGGACTTTTACCTGACATTGAGATGAAATGAAATCTCAAGCCCTGTCGCCCAATGAAACCAATAGGGTTTATAAGCATGGACGGTCCAACTCGCACCGCTTTGCCTGCGGGCAGGCTTAGATCCTCTAAGTGGTTTACCAGTACTCGTGTGTGGTTGGTTTCAGCTCTGCGTGGAAGCATCATGCAGCCTATCTATTTCTTCAAGCCCACATGGGCAGGGCCGCAAACTTGTAGGTACACCACTATGATGCTCTAATTAGACTGAATACAGCATATGGTTAACCCTTTTTGTTCCTCCTAAATATAGCAGCAGTCCATTTCAAAATTTAGGAGTGTCAGGTTGTGTTTTCTCCGAAATTTATTTGGAAAATGGCTGAACTTTTTGCAAACAGTGTAGGCCCTGATCAGATGCTGCATTCTGTGGCGTCTGATCTGGGCCTTCACTGTTTTCCAGGGTACCCGTTTTGGGGTTTCTGGTACTAAGTGGGTTAAGGTAGTTATGGTAGAATTAATAAAAGTCTCATGTTCTATCAGCTTCTGTATATTAGAGATGAACTTTAGAGTAATAATTTCTGACAGATATCTTACCAGCTCTTACCATTATTTCAATTAATCTAATGGAACCTTCTGCTTGGCAGACTTCAATTATTTATTCCACTGTTTATATTCAAGCAAGGGTATTCAAGCAACTTTTCGAAACATGTTTTTTTTTTTTTTTTTTTTTTTCAGGAAACATCTGTGGTGCTCTCAACAGACCTGGAACTAATCAGACAGAATATAAGACTGTTTTTGACCAATTTCGCCCTTTATGGATCTAATCCACCTTAACATAATGATCCTAAGTATTGGGACAGACTGGCCTTAGCAAACAGTGCAGTCTAAAAGAGCAGTCTGATCAGGGTCTACACTGTTTGCCATTCTGTCTTGCTGGATCATGAAACAAATTTGTTACAATTTTAGGAGATTTACAGCAAGTTCTTAAGTTGTCTTTTTAGGATTTTTACAGTAAGACTGTTTTTGACTAATTTTGCACTGAATGGATGTTCCACCCTATTTTTTTCGTTTTTATTCTACCTTTGACTAAAGATTTGCAAACAGTGAAGGCCCTGATCAGATGCCACATTCTGCAGCATCTGATCTGGGCCTGCACTGTTTGCCAAAGTACCTTTAGGGGTTTCCCGCATGCAATGGGTTAAGGGAAAAGGTAAAAATCAGATTGTGCAAGATCGTGAGAGTAAGTGGCATTATGCGACAGTTCAAAGCCTCATCTTTCAGCATCTGCCATTGCAACTTGTGCTAAGTGGACTGGAGCATTGCTCATCCTGCTGACCAAAGTTTTGACTGCTTCGATCTTTCAGTTGTAACAATTTTGATGCATAAAAGGCCCCATTGTGGGAGGCAGGATCAGTGTGAAGGTGCCGTGCCAGGGCATATTCTATTGCTGTGGCTTCAATAGGGCAAGGACCTGTTGTGCTTGCAGCAGGTGTGGGATGTGGGGTGGGGTGGGGGGAGGGGGCGTTTTTTGTTTTAGTTTTCTTTTTCTTTATCCTATCTTTCCTTTTTCTCATGTACCATCTCTTGGGCATCACGGAAATATGCCTATATAATTTTGACCCCCTTGAATGTATACCCCACTTTTATAGAGTAAAACTGGGGTTTACAGCGGTAAACCTAATTTTTCTGCTCTAAAACATAGATTGTTGGTACTCTTTAGAACTGCCTCAATGAGGCGGTTCTACCGCCTCAATGAGGCAGTTCTAATGACCGCCTCAATGAGGCGGTTCTAACGAGTACCCACAATCTATGTTTTGAGCAGATATAAGAATCGCAATTGTTCAGACTTTTTGGCGATAAAATTTACACTGTATTTGTAAAAGCATGTTTTTGTAATAAGATGGTTTGAGATGGGTGGTTGCCTGAGGCTGCATAGTAGCCTTATTGAATCAGCAGAATGCAGTCTGTGACATTGAAGCTTTCATGATCAAACTCTCTGAAAGAACATTGCCAGACCTAGGGACTGAACCTGTGGCCTCTTAATTGAGTCAGATGCATATCATCAACACACATTATTGACAAAAGACAACATACAAAATTATTAGACCACAATAAGTAGATGCAGGATGTGTTTCAAGTGCACTGCATGTGCATCAAATCACCAATTCTGTCATGTGCATCAGGACTTGCAGATAGCATTTTAAAACCAGTAAATTTTTTGTTATTTTTTCAGAGTAAACAATTCATGACATTGCATAAGAATCAGCTGCAGATGTTTCACATAGAATATGCCATGCCTAATTTTTTCTCTGAAAAAACAAACAAACAAAAAACAACAAAAATTAAAAACAACTAGAAATGCATCCACAGGACACGGATGCCCCCGCCTGAAAATATGTTGATAATAGAACATGTATTTGACCTTCGACTGCTAAGTATGACCTTGACATAACAGGTACAGACCTGGGTCCTGCGTGCAACAAATTGTCTAATGATGGTTAACATTTCTGCCAAGTAATTTCCAAATCCATCCAGGAGAAAAAAGATATTGAGCGGACACAAGAAAAAGACACTTTACTTTTGACCTCTAAGTATGACCTTGACCTTGGGCGTATCAACATGAGTCTTGCGCATGACACATCAACTCATATAAGTTAACATTTCTACCAAGTAATTTCCAAATCTCTTCAGAATAACCAGATACAAGAAAAATGATATTTTTGTTTACCTTTCACCCTCTAAGTATGACCTTGACCTTAGAGGTACCAACCTCAGTCTTGGGCACGACATACTGTCTCATGATGGTTAACATTTCTGCCAAGTAATTTCAAAATCCATCCAGAAATGAGAAAGTTATTGCCTGTGTTCAAGTTTTGGACCCTTTTTTTGACCCTTGATCTCTAAATACGATTTTGTCCTTGGAGGAATGGACCTGATTTTGCGTGTGACACATTGTCTCATGATGGTTAACATTTCTGCAAAGTAATTTCAAAATCCATCTAGAAATAACAAAGTGATTGACTGTGTTTAAGTTTCGGGTGGATGGATGGACGAATGAATGAATGGACTGACGGATGAACAGACAGGGGCAACGCTAAATAGCCCTTCCACCATTGGGCATAAAAACATGATTATGATATGCTCAAGAATTTTCAGTGGCTCTTTAACCCATTTTGTACTGGATAACCCAAAATGGGTGGTTGGCAAACAGTGTAGGCCCAGATCAGATGTCGCAGAATTCGGTGTCTGATCAGGGTCAACACTGTTTGCAAAAAAATTCAACCATTTTCCAAATTTATTTTGAAGAAAACACAACCTGTCACCCCTAAATATTGAAAAGGACTCCTGCTATAAGGAGGAAGATTCCATTCGGTAGAAAATGGGTTAAGAGTTAAGAGTGAAATGAAAATGTGAAACTAGAGCTGTCAGTGAAACTGACTAGGGCCCCGGCAGCGCTATCAGAGGAGTAGGAAAATGTTGATGTTAAAAAGACGTTTTTTTTTTTCCTTTCACCTCTAAGTATGACCTTGACCTTTGAGGTACGGACCTGGGTCTTGCGCATGACACACTGTCACATTATGGTTAATATTTCTGCTAAGTAATATTTAAATCCATCCAGGTATAAGAAAGTTATAGATTGGACACAATAAAAAAGACGCTTTTTTGACCTTTTATCTCTAAGTATGACCTTGACCTTTGAGGTACGGCTGTGGGTCTTGCGTGTGACACTTCGTCACATTATGGTTAACATTTCTGCCAAGTAATATTTAAATCCATCCAGGAATAATAACAAAGTTATTAATTGGACACAGGAAAGACCCTTTTTTGACCTTTAACCTCTAAGTATGACCTTGACCTTTGAGGTACGGACCTGAGTCTTGCGCGCAACACTCCATCACATTATGGTTAACATTTCTGCCAAGTAATATTTAAATCCATCCAGGAATAAGAAAGTTATGGAGGATAAAAAAATTTGTGGACGGACAGACGGACAGACGGACAGACAGACAGACAGACAGACGGACGGACAGAATGATGCCAAGTAATATTTAAATCCATCCAGGAATAATAAAAAGTTATGGAGGATAAAAAAATTTGTGGACGGACAGACGGACAGACGGACGGACAGACAGACAGACAGACAGACAGACAGACGGACGGACTCTAAGTATGACCTTGACCTTTGAGGTACGGACCTGAGTCTTGCGCGCAACACTCCATCACATTATGGTTAACATTTCTGCCAAGTAATATTTAAATCCATCCAGGAATAAGAAAGTTATGGAGGATAAAAAAATTTGTGGACGGACAGACGGACAGACAGACAGCTTCGTCACATTATGGTTAACATTTCTGCCAAGTAATATTTAAATCCATCCAGGAATAATAACAAAGTTATTAATTGGACACAGGAAAGACCCTTTTTTGACCTTTAACCTCTAAGTATGACCTTGACCTTTGAGGTACGGACCTGAGTCTTGCGCGCAACACTCCATCACATTATGGTTAACATTTCTGCCAAGTAATATTTAAATCCATCCAGGAATAAGAAAGTTATGGAGGATAAAAAAATTTGTGGACGGACAGACGGACAGACAGACAGACAGACAGACGGACGGACAGAATGATGCCAAGTAATATTTAAATCCATCCAGGAATAATAAAAAGTTATGGAGGATAAAAAAATTTGTGGACGGACAGACGGACGGACAGACAGACAGACAGACAGACAGACGGACGGACAGAGTGATTACTATAGGGCACCCACACTTTCAGTGCGGGGCCCTAATTAATACTTCTTTCAAACTCACCTTAACCTGAGTTCCCATTTTATCCATTCATGATAGAAAATTTGACTAGTTTGGTATGTATGTATTTGTTATATTATCTATAAAACAGTAGAAATAAGATTATGATCATGATCTCTCCCACTTCATCACTTCCTGATGAGTATAGCAGGGATCAATTACCCACAATCCTCTAAACAATCTTTCTTTCTACTGATACTGCGATCAGTCACATTTGACCATTCCTCGCAGGTGTACATTACATACACTCCAGGTTTGCAGTATGAAAGCCGACACAGTAATCCTGTAATTACGGTAGGGATCTTTAACCTGCGCAGGGGATGGTTTTCCCTGCATAGGGGGCCTTCAGTTAACGTACCGATCCGAAGGACAGTGCACTTGTGGCATTCATTCCTGCAAATGATGCAGTGGAGCATGTTCTGACATTGAGCTACCACACTCCACTGCTACCACTTCTTTCTCAATTGAGCTACCACACTCCACTGCTACCACTTCTTTCTCTACTGCACTTATCTGATCACCATTATGCTGACTATGTGTCTCCCACTCCCCTACCCTACCAACCCGTGCCCCTAACTCATATGCCTGCAAAGAATATTAACCTTTATCCTGCTGTTCATGACAATCCCTACCTTTGCAAACAGTGTAGATCCAGATCAGATGGCGGCTCAAGAAGTTCTTAACCCTTATCCTGCTGTTCAGGACAACCCCTACCTTTGCAAACAGTGTAGAAGTCATCTGATCAGGAACTATACTGTTTGTCATTCAGTTTCAAATTCAAATGAATACAGTATATCAAGTAATTTGATTGGCTGAAAGTCAGCAATGGGTGTGGCTTGATTAATTTATGCAGTGGGATAAGGGTAAATATATTCTCTACCTGCATAACATAACATATCAGCACTTTTCTTTCTCTACTTCTTAATGCTCCTCTATTCAAGATACTGCTTTATAGTACAACTTCGATGGCTCAAAAACCGATGGCTCGTTTACAATGGATGTGTCGAACCCATTCTTGAGCCCCTAGCGAAATCCTCTACATAAGAAATATTGGTAGATAATTATGGAGATTTTAGTCTTTTATCTTGCAAATGTATGCTGTGTGTACTCATTAGAATCGCCTCAATGAGGCGATTCTAATGAGTACACTCAGCATACATATTCATTATAGAACACCGAAAAGATGTCTAAAAAGTATCTCGTTATGCCTCCTGACAGTAACCTCAGTGGCTCGAACTAGCCTCTGCCTCGAACAGATTTTCGAGGTCCCAAAGGTGTTTGAGCCATTGAAGTTTGACTGTATTGGGTCATTGTTGTTGCTGTTGTGATAGGGTTTTATGGCCTGGGAAAGAGAAATGGCAATGATGGGGCATTGGAAAGGAAAGATAGGATGGAAAATAATCACAAGAATTCCACCAAAGGCTATGTCGCGTCTGTGGTGGCTCAAAGTCACAGAACCATGAAATGTAGGTCGAGGTCAAATATGGATGCTTGCATTTAAGTTGCCATCCAGAGATACAAGTTTGTACCAAGTATCATTAATGAAGCTCTTACAGTTCTTGAGAAATAAACTTGACCATTAGGGTGAATGCAAGGGTGGTCGCAATATTTCACGAAATCAGTGAACCATAAAATGTAGGTCACGGTCAAATATGGATGCTTGCATTAAAATTATCATCCCTAGATACAAGTCTGTACCAAGTATTATTAATAATGAAGCTCTTATAGTTCTTGAAAAATTAACTTGACAATTAGGGTGAAGGCTAGGGTGGTCGCAATATGTTATAAAGTCAGTGAACCATGAAATGTAGGTCAAGGTCAAATATGGATCCTTGCAATTAAGTTGCCATCCCCAGATACAAGTTTGTACAAAGCCTCATGAATGAAGCTCTTATAGTTCGTGAGAAGTTAACTTGGACATTTGGGTGAATGTTAGGGTGGTCGCAATAGTTTACAATGACAGTGAACCATGAAATGTAGGTCAAGGTCACATCTGGATGCTTGCATTTAAGTTGCCATCCACAGATACAAGTTTGTACCAAGCTCTTATAGTACTTGAGAAATAAATTTGACCATTAGGGGGAAGGCCAGGGTGGTCGCAAATGTTGACGTCTTGACAAACGGATGGACAAACGAACAGACAAATGAACGGACAGAAAACCTGGCAACTATATCGCGCCATGCTAATAGCAGGCGCGACAAAAAAATCCCAAATATCTCACATCTGCTGCAGAAGCCTCTGTGGTGTATTGGTTATGCTGCTCGCCTTGTAAACCAGGGGTTGCAGGATCGATCGCCGGCTTCTCGAGACTTTCGGATGAGTCTTTAAACCGAGGTCCCATCTCCATATCACCTTAGCTGTTGGTGAGAAATAAAACTCAAACACTCACTCACTCACATCTGCTGCAAGCACAGCAGGCCCTTATGTTGCTGTTGTTGTCTTTATGTATTTTTTTTTTCATGCACTCGCCATGCGAAGAACTGTGGAAGGGCATACAGCATTTCCCCTGTCCGTTCGTCCTTCCAAAACTTAAACGCGGTTAATAACTTCTTTATTTCTAGATGGATTTTGAAATTACTTTGCAGAAATGTTAACCATCATGAGACAATGTGGCACGCACAAAATTCAGGTTGGTACCTCCAAGGTCAAGGTCATACTTAGAGGCCAAATGTAAAAACAAAAGGTCCGAAGCTTTAACACGGTCAATAACTTTCTAATTTCTGGATGGATTTTGAAATTACTTGGCAGTAATGTTAACTATCATGAGATGATGTATCGTGTGCAAGACCAAGGTTGGTACCTCCAAGGTCAAGGTAATGCTTAGAGGTCAAAGATAAAGAAATATGTCTTTTTCTTGTGTCCTGTTATTCTGAATGGATTTGGAAATTACTTGGTTAGAAATGTTGACCATCATGAATCGATGTGTCATGCGCAAGACCCAGGTTGGTACCTCCAAGTATTTAGAAGTCAAAGGTAAAGTGTATTTTTCTTGTGTCCACTCAACAGGCGATTCTCACAACACAACATTTGTAGATCAAAGGAAATGCAAATTATGTAAAAAAACAGATATAGGGGACGAGTTTCACTATCTTCTATGTTGCAAGTTCTCTGAGCCCTTATTTTTACACAAGACCTAACATGATAAAATTTAAAGGTTTACTGTGCTCTGACAATATCTTAACTTAACAAAGTGCACGATTATGAGCAAGTTTACATCCTGAATTCTTTATATGTTTTTTTTTCTTGTTATGTATATATAGCTTGCAAATATTTTTTGTTGATATCTGTCTGCTTGTATTATGCTTTTACAATTAGGTAACCTGAGTTTTGAGAGAATAAAGTTTTGTTCTGTTCTGTTCTGTTCCTTTGAATATTAAATTAATAACAATATTCTTGAATATCTCCATTAACCCTTATCTTCCTGAATATTCATTTTAAGCCACACCCATATCTGTCTATCAACCAATCAAATTACTTGATGTAATTTATTGCTACAAATTCATAAACTGAATGCCAAACAGTGTAGATCCTGATCAGATGGCCATCTGATCTGGATCTACACTGTTTGCGAAGGTAGGGTTTGTCGTGAACAGCAAGATAAGGGTTAATCTTCTCATCTTGAGCTTTTGTTTGTTTGTTTGATTTGAGGTTTAATGTCCTCGTCAACACTGTAAAGGTCATTTTGGAGACGTTGCTTCCAATTTTGTGCGACTTTTACCCGAAATTGAGATGAAATGACTTCTCAAGCCCTGCCGCCCAATGAAACCAATAGGGTTTATGAGCATGGATGGTCCGACACTCGCACCGCTTTGCTTGGGCAGACTTAGATCCTCTAAGCGGTTTACCAGTACTCGTCTGCGGGTCAGTTTCAGCTCTGCGTGGAAGCATCATCCCATATATTTCTTCAAGCCCCGATGGGCGGGGGCTGTCATCTTGAGCTAAGAAATGGTTCCTTAGAAATTGTCATGGTAACAAGTTTTGTAATTATGGCAAATGTCGGTATATAGAGGGTTGATTGTATAAACTAGAGGTGGACCTTCAGGAGCAGTCTGATCTGGGACTGCACTGTTTGCTTAGGCCTGGCTGTTCCAATCCTTAGGATCATTACAGTAGGTCTTGACATGATGAGACTCATATATATCTTACATGAGTGGTCATTTCATTGATATTTATGAAACGAGTCTTCGCCGAGGTTCATGAATTCATATGAAATGACCATGGGTGTAAGATTCTGTTTATTATATAAAGATTTTAAATCAGATTTAATTGAAAAAGAATTTTGAGACGAAATCATAGGGTTATCATGGACGGCATCATGATGTTACGCACCAATAAGCATGTGTTATTACACGTGTGGTCATATGATGTTTTTAACTCTTATCCTGTTGTTCACGACAACCCCTATCTTTGCAAACAATGCAGATCCATATCAGATGGGTTCTGAATCAGAAGAAGCCATCTGATCAAGATCTACACTGTTTGACATTCAATTTATGATTTTGTAGGAAAAAATTACATCAAGTAATCTGATTGGTTCAAAGTCAGAAATGTGTGGCTAAACTGAATATTCAGCAAGAGAAGGGTTAAGACATGACGTTATCCACTCAATTGAACAGCTAAGTTATACAAGAGCAGTCAATAAGGCACAAACTAAAGTCTGCCAGTTTACCACAATACCTACAATAGGACTTGTGTGACCAGAAAAGACTCTGATCAGCATGTGCAGACAGATCACAGTCTTAGCTGATCATATGATCCAGTCTTCTGCAGCCTCTGGACACTAATGTCCAAAATGAGTTACCATTATGATCCTATGTATTTGGACTGACAGCCTATAAGCAAACAGTGCAGACCCAGATCAGGAGCAGTCTGATCAGGGTCTACACTGTTTGCAATTCCGTTGGCACCTTTCAGACGTCTTGCTGGATCATGAAACAAATTTATCAAAATTTTTTTGAGAATTACAACAAGTTCTCAAGGTGTCGGAATTTTTAGGATTTTCACAGCAAGCGAAAACCCTGGCAATACTGGGCAGATGTGCAGGCTGATCTGAGTCTTTCCTGGTCGCCTAGGTCTTATTGTAGTTTTTGTCATTAGCGGGCTAAATTATAAATACTGTAATATACCTTCTCAGATGAGAAATCTATTCCATCAGTATCACTAATATCACTGAGATTATCAAAGGAAAATTCTGGATCTGACCAACACTGGTCAAACAACTCCTCTAGACTATTATTAAACAAAAATCCTTGATCAGACACCGGACAAGACCCTGACCCACTGGTCACTGGACACAAACCAGCCCGTCCGAAAACACCCTGTCTTCTTTTCGCAATGTCTTTAGCATTAGAAACACTGTGCATGTTATTGAAATAGACCTACTTCTATACATCACAAAAGTCTACATGAAACTTATAAAGTCTACAAAATTCACTTCAACTGGTGTACAAAACAAACGAAGGAAATATAATAGCCTTACAAGGAAGAAATTTGATAAGTCACTGGGCAGAATCAGCTAGGAAAATGAACTTGCACTTTGTTACCAAATTAGCATCCAATAAACAAATCTCTAAAATACACATTTGCTTACCATGCAGTTTCAGCTAATAAACCTTCCTCAGCATCTCAAAGCCCTAAACCCTTACCCTGCTGTTCAGGACAACCCCTACCTTTGCAAACAGTGTAGATCCAGATCAGATGGCTTCCGAAGAAGCCATCTGATCAGGATCTACACTGTTTGTCAATCAGTTTGTGAATTTGAATAAAAACATCATAATTCATGTAATCTCATTGGCTGACAGACAGAAATGGGTGTGGCTTATTCAAATATTCAGCAGGATAAGGGTTAAGAAGGTTTACCCTTAACCCTTTCAACCCTGTAGACTGATAAAGAAACCCTATGCAAACAGAATTATTCAGTAAATTAAAAAAAAAAAAAAAAAGATGTGTGTGTGTGTGAAACACGAACATATCCCCAGGCATGGTTATTTTTTTTTTCAAAGTTGGTTACAGTTCAAGGTCAAGGTCACAGGTCAAGATTTTTTGTTTGAGTGGGAAGCCCTTGACACAAGGAATCTACATGCCAAATATGAAGGCTTTATCTTAAACATTTCAAAAGGTAAGAACAATAATATTTTTTTTTAAGTAGGTCATAAGTAGGTCTGAAGAAGCCATCTGATCAGGATCTACACTGTTTGGCATTCAGTTTATGAATTTGAAGCAATAAATTACATCAAGTAATTTGATTGGTTGATAGACAGAAATGGGTGTGGCTTAAATGAATATTCAGCAAGATAAGGGCTAATAATTCATACAGGTTGAACACCAAGCAGTTTTGTAAGACTTTTCTCCCTTGTTCCACAATGTTTGATAACAACATCTACAAACAAATTCAGGGATTTAACCCTTCTCTTGCTGAATATTCAGTTTAGCCACACCCATTTCTGACTTTAAACCAATCAGATTTCTTGATGTATTTTTTTCCTACAAATTCATAAACTGAATGTAAGTGTAGATCTGGATCAGATGGCTTCTTCATGACAATTTTTTTCATAATTTTTCAGCAAAAATAAAGCTTGAAATTTCATGTGAATCATCTGCTGCTTACCTGTTAGGCCTCTGTGGCCTAGTGGGTAATAGCACTGACTCATAATCATTAGGTCTCTCACCACTGTAGTTTAAGCCTTGCTCAGGACACATGTGAGATGCCCAGTTCAGCCAACGGACAGCCAAGTGATTTTTCTACAGGTACGGTGAATGACCAATTAATTCGAACAGTAAAAAAATAAATACTGATCCGGGTGTTCGAATTATTAGAAAATATCAGATTGGAAATTTATCAGTGTTCGAACTGTTTGATCTGAAAGAATTCCATGCAACTACGTTTTTTCCCGTGGCCCTGTCAATCCGCAAGTGATTAAACTAGAAGTTATAAATATCACTTATGCAGTGCAGAACCGTTTGATCTATAAATAAGTCAGTGTGTGCAGGGGGTCTTTGAATGCGAGTTTATCATGTAGTTACAAGTATAAGGTTGCACATTGTCATTAATGACATTAACACCTATTGAACTATCACTATTCCCTTTGAAATGGGCAAGTCAATTTGTGATCTCAGGAATAACAGAAATTGATTTGTTTGGAGCAAATTCTTTTCTCAAGAGTAGCCCATATCTAGGAAAAAGATGATTTTTCAAAGAATTTCCTTATAGTCTGTAATTTTATTTTTGTTCCGGCTACACCGCAGCAGACAAAGTCCAGCTACATGTATATATGGGATGTGATGTTGAAACCCGCACGTGCAGCTACCCAGTGGAGCTAGGCGCATAGATACTTCAACCCCCCTCACCCACGTATATTGTTTAAGCGCATATGGAAGCCTCAGGCGGACTGCGCAGCCTTGTTTGTGTGTTCTCTGTTTACTCATAAGCTGTCTCAAATCAGTGTAAGCCGGGGGAATGTAGCAATTCAATGCCCATCGAAGAAGTCTACTGAAGACTGATTAGACTGCGGATGCAAAACCATCATGTTATTTAGATAGGCAAGTAACAAGAAAAAGATATTGCGGACATCATACATAAATTTATCATTTGCATGTGCGATCTTCACTTTGTGCGCGATGAAACGTTTCAAACCTCTTGAACATTGAAGACACAATCCCGATTGCACAACTGCCCAGACTTATCAGTCTTTTTTGTACGCACATGCGCAATAAGTATTTTACTCGAGATAGGAGATCTGAACAGACTGATCCTTGCACTTGGTAGCTTAGAATGTGTTTGTAATGTCGCAAGCAGATTTGGCTGGTTAAATGTACACACCGTCGTTTTAAGCCGGCGCATGGCGAAAAAAAAAACGTTTCAAACGAAGGACCAGATCAGCCTGCGCATCTAGCCAATGTGGCCATAGTTTTCACCTGTTGTTCTTTGATTGGCACAGAGGCCATGGTAGGCACATCCGAACAACGAAGACTGTTCAGACTGCATGCATGTGCAGGCTGACCTGAGTCTTCGCCCATCGCATATGACTAATTTTCTTAAACATGTTCCCCGAAATTACTTCCAATAAAACCTTGTCACCGTGAAATAAATGGGCATCTTCTCTTGCTCCTCAGAAAACCAGGGTAACCCAACAGGTAACCTGAATTAAACTACCTTTTTGCATGCACCAACCATGAATTTCACTCGCACGTGCTAAAAGACGTTCTGTGGAAAAAGGCGGGAAACTTCCAATTAATATTTAAAGGGGCGCTTCTGCTATCAAAGAGGCATTGAATCAATGCCACAGCACATGGAAAAAGGGTAACACTGTCACACAAATAATAATGAAAGTGGAAGCTACGCTCCAAAGAGTCTGAGAGCAAAGGGAAAACACTTGCTTATGCATGTTGATCCAAGCCTTTGTAGGCCACAATGCTACATCACCGACTAGGATCAGCCTGCACATCGATGCAATGTGATCAGTCTTTACTGAACCCTTAAATCTTACGAAGTCACAAGGCTAAGTGAAACCCTTTGCCTTACATACAGGTAGTGTGTGCGCATGTTCAGTGTTTGCAGGTCGTTAGAAACCAGCGAAGACAATCTTAGTGTACTCATGCAATCCGATTAGAGTCTTCGCTGATCGCATGAGCCTGATGCAGATGATGGGATTTTCACAACATAAATAAGCGAAACTCCTGTGGCTCATGAAGGTTGATCTAAGCACGTGCAGTCTGGGTTTCTCACAGTCTGATCAGTATTCGGTGAGGGTATGAACCTTCAATTACCACAGGGCTATCCAAAGTGAGAGAAGCGAAAACCATTTACCTTACAGAGTGCATGTTAATCCGAATCTTTGGAAGTCACACATATTTCATGCTAAGTTTTCTTTTTTTTTCGTGCGCTAGCTCATATGCGACCAGTACGATGTTGTAATGATAAACCCAGGAACGGTCCGAAATGCTTGTTCTGGATGCATTTTTCGGCATTTTTTTTGTGTTCGAAGTATTAAAAATTCTGATTTCTGAAAAATTTGGGAGTTCGAATTAAATGAGAAAGTTTTCAGCCACAAATTCGAAATAATTTTGGGTGTTCGAACTGCTAGGGTGTTCAAACTAATTGGTCACCTACCGTACTCCAGTTTTTGTCAACCTTTGATAAAAAATCGGATTGAAATAGGAGAAATAATCTTGAAAGGGCCATAAAACCAAACCGAAAAAAAAAAAAAATCATTCAGGTGTAATGATGTCGTATTTTTGCTGAAAAATATTAAAACTAGAAATGTGTCCATCATAGGACACGGATGCCCCCACCTGAAAATATGTTGATGTTAGTATTTGACCTTCGACTGCTAAGCATGACCTTGACCTTACAGGTACGGACCTGGATATTGTGTGAAACAAATTGTCACATGATGGTTAACATTTGCCAAGTACATGTAATTTCCAAATCCATCCAGGAACAACAAAGATATTGAGAGGACACAAGAAAAAAAAACACTTTTCTTTACTTTTGACTTCTAAGTATGCCCTTGACCTTGGACATACCAACCTGTTTCAGACACTTTTTTTTACCTTTGACTTCTAAGTACGGCCTTGACCTTGGAGGTACGGACCTGGGTTTTGCACGCAATACATTGTCTCATGATGTTTAACATTTCTGCAAAGCAATTTCAAAATCTATCCAGAAAAAAGAAAGTTATTGACTGTGTTTAAGTTTCGGATGGACCCTGACTACTCCAGCCTAGAGACTTTTAATTAAGTCAGTTGCTCGAGTCGTGCTCTAAAGTGTCCAACTGTTGGGTTGCTTTTGCTTAAGCATTTCAGATATTTCATGCTGCCATGTCGTCATTGTTTTTTCATCCCTCATTTGTTTGATTTCAAGATGCCATTTGGTCATTTGTTTGCAAAGAACTGCCTTTTGGCTTTCTACTGTTAATGTTTTAATTATAACTCTGTTGTTTTCATAGCAACGGATTAGGTAAGTTTTTTGTGATGATTAAAGGATAGTTTTTGTCAATTTTCCAAATAAACATGTGTTGTGGGTACTCATTTGAACCACCTCAAAGAGGTGGTTCTAATGAATACCCACAACATAGGTTTATATGGAGAAATAAGGAAAACTATTCTTCAATTATCACATTCTTCAATTATCACGAAATACTTACCTTATCTTTTGCTATGTACAGTTTTAAGTGCATCCATCTTTCCTTTTGGTGCCTTGGATCAAGGGTCATCTTGTTTAGAAGTTTGTGTAATTAATACTCCTCTTAACACAACTTTGTATAAAGAAAAGTGGGGTTTAAGGGGGTATTCATTATTATCTTATTTTTACTCAAAAACATAGATCGTTGGTACAATGTCCTCTTTAGAACTGCCTGTTTGGTGTAATAATAAGATTCAATCACAAATTTTATCCAAAAAGGAACAGTTTTGGTGCACTATGTCACATGGGTGTGTTATCAACTGTATTGATTCCCCTTCTACTTTCCCAATATTAAACTGTCAATACTTATGAAGTAGCATTCATGAAATTGAAAATGTTCATTTAGACAACAGAGAGAATAAAAACAAAAACAAAAACACAAACACAAACAACAAGGTCAGTAAAGCTAGTAAAGATTGGAAGAAGTAACAACAATCTGTAGCTTCAGAAGTGTATGTTAGAAGATGCAAACCAAACTCACACCAAAAGATGAAACAAACAGACAAGTGAGAAAATCATTAATGATCAACAGAAATTTTAGGCAACAAATTTCAGTTCTAACACAATTACCACAGAAGTTTAAAGCACATAAAGCACATCAACAATTAGTAGCCAATTATCCACAAACCATAACTGGTACAACACCAAATTTACCTTCTTTTTTGATATGACTATTCCTTCATCATCACTGAAGTCATCAAAAGTGAATTCAGATTTAGACCAATGTTGGTCAAATAGTTCCGCAGGACTCAGAGGCATAAATCCACAATCAAAACTGCTTGACACTGGACTTGAGCTAGCAGAATCTGAAGATCTTTCTAATTCCACTGATTTACTCTTTTCTAAATTTCTAGCACCAGCACCATTAAGCATATTATTAGCATGAGGCTTTGCCGCATCACTAGATTTTGGTCTTCGCAGAATAGGTGGAGATTTTACATAGTTACTCTGAAGAGAAGAATAAGATGAAGAGGCAGAGGTTGAAGTTAAGCGAGAGGAGATATGTTTATTTCGTTCATGATTAAAACGTTTGAGAGCTTTACTTACTTGACTTTTTGATTCTGATAATGTTCCTGTTGATTTGCCTGAGGCTGTCAATGTTTCACTACTACAAACAGCACCAACAGATCCATTTGATTTGCTTTCCTGATTATCTAAATCCTTTTCATGAGAAGTCCTCACTTCAATCAATTCAGACTCCGAAATATCATTGTCTGATACTACTTTACTATTTTTCTTTTTCCAACTACAAGTTGTGGTTGTGTTTGAATTTGATAATGGTTTATTAGTTTCCCATTTCTTTAACTGATCTTTAACACTGTGACTTTTGCAAGGACTTTTACAAGCACTAGCGTCATAATCCTTCTCCTCTCCACCATCAAACTCATCTGGCCAATCATCAGAAATTGTTTCTTTTAAATTAACTTTCACACCATTTACTACATCATCACTTACTCTCCGAGTATCAGTTTGACTGTCATCACTATCTTTGTCAAAACTAGTAGACTTGTTTAATCTACTAACTAAGGCTTTAACATATCCAGACTCCATCACTGCTTGTGTGAATTTGTCATCGTCTCTTCTAAGAGAACAATGGAATTTTCTTGCTGAAATTTGTGTTTCTTCAAGTTCCTGAGTTTCCTTACAAGATGCTCTCCTAGGTGAACTTTTCTCCAAGTCCCCTGGTGGTAAGGAACTTTCTCTAAGTACTTGAAAACTTTTCAGTCTTTGTTTAACAATTCCATGAAATGTTGGAGAAGTTGGTGTAGACCATGACTTCCTTTTCGATGTTGGTGAAAAGTCACTTGTTGATTCTAACAGAGATGACCCTTGACCAGAATCACATGATTCTCCACTCGCAGGTCTCTGGGTACAAGCAATAAGTTCTTCTGTTAAAGATTCAACAACTTCAAGACATTTCTCTGAGTCTGGTGAAAGCGGTTCATCTGTCACAGGATCATCTGTGCTGTCTAGTTGAAGAGAGCTGATAAGTCCATTACTGTCCCGACTGACTTTCTTGGCAACTCGGTTTATGAGATGTTCTAGGAATTTGGGTTTACTTGGAGCTGCAAAAAAGAAATAAGAAAGTAATACTTGAGCTGTATCATAAGATTATCTAGCCCCCGCTAGGAGCTTAGTTTAGTTTATACTAATTATCCCCATGTTTTTCAACGAAAAAGTGGGGATTTTGTTATCGCCTCCGTCTGTCCGTCCGGCTATCTCCTCCTAAACCGTTAGCCGGAATTCAACCAAATTTGGTATGCGAGTTGCTTACATGAATGGCTTGCGCAAGAGCACATTTTTTTTGTCCCCGCCCCCAGGGGCCCTGGGGAGGGGTCAAAAGGTCAAATTTTGACCTACTGTGGAGAAAACGTGGGGATTTGCGATGGCTTGCCATCGACTGCGCGCTCTAGTTTATTTTAGTTTGATTGCGATGGAAGCTTCAAGCTTATTTAATCTCTCTAGAACACTCATTTCAGATGTTTTCACGCATCGGGGCTTGAAGAAATAGATGGGCTGCATGATGCTTCCAAGCAGAGCTGAAACCGACCACACACTAGTAATAGATCTTCATGAGTGTGTGCAATGCATGCATAAATATGGTGCATGAACTGCTGAGAATGAACAGTTGGCCTATGAGCAAATTTTTGCTTGGCTTAAGGGGAATGGGAACACCTTCAGGGGAGGCAACTCCTGCAAAAGTATTTTTGTCTCCCATTTCAATAGGGGTCAACTCTTATAAGAAAGAGTTTGCTCCTGAGGAGAAATTCTTTCCTTTAAGAGTAGACCCCTTTTTCCGTAGGACAGGGCTTATAAAAAAGCATACCGGAAGTCCCGAAAGTTGTCTCCCTTAAAAAAATGGCGGAAAAATCTGCCAGGTGTTCCCATTCCCCTTAAATCAGATCTAGGATAGGCTGCAACAATTACAGAATTACTGTAAAAGGAAAAAATGTGAAAGGTGAAAGAAAAAAATTCTTTTCAGCAATATTTGAATGATATTCCCCGAAAAAAAAGAAAAAATAATGAACAGGGAAGTTGTTACATTAGAAAACAGGGATAATGTTATGGGTTGCTTACACTACCTAAAAATAAAGATGTGGCGAAAATCTGCAAAACCTGTTTTGCAAATTATTGTCTCATCCAGTAATTTCCTGGAGAGTAAGAACTTGTTTAAGGGGAATGGGTACACCTTCAGGGGAGACAACTCCTACAAAAGTTTATTTTTGTCTCCCATGTCAATAGGGGTCAACTCTTAAAGGAAAGAATTTGCTCCTCAGGAGCAAATTCTTTCCTTTAACAGTAGATCCCTTTTTCTATGGGACTGAGTCTATAGAAAAGCGAACAGAAAGTCCCAAAAGTTGTCTCCCTTTGAGAAATGGCTGACGAAAATGTGCTAGTGTTCCCATTCCCCTTAAATGAAGGTGATATACTGTAATCACCGTAATTAGCTCGCGTTTTCTTTAAAAGGCGTTGGCTACTGTCTGTCGAGGAATTATGAGTAGACAATGTTCAGGACAACCCATAGTGTAGGTCCTGATTAGATGGCTTCTTCAGATCTACACTGTTTGTCATTCAGCTTGTGAATTTGAACAAAAACATTATACCATGTAATATAATTGGCTGATAGCCAGGAATGGGCGTGGCTAATTATATTATCAGCAGGATAAGGGCTAACGGAAAGGAGCAACCATGAAGCAAATTCTTTCCTTTAACAGCTGACCACTATTAACCCTTATCTTGCTGAATATTCATTTAAGCCACACCCATTTCTGTCTATCAACCAATCATATTACTTGATGTAATTTATTGCTACAAATTCATAAACTGAATGCCAAACAGTGTAGATCCAGATCAGAGAAGCCATCTGATCAGGATCTACACTGTTTGCAAAGATAGGGGTTGTAGTGAACAGCAAGATAAGGGTTAACAAAGCAAAGCAAAACTGTTTTTGAAAGGGTACCTCTCCTGAAGGTGGACCCTCTCTCCTTAAAATCTTGGGCTTGTGGTGCAGGCCTGACCAAACAGTGTAGGCCCAGATGAGATGCCGCCTTCCACGGCGGCATCACATCAGGGTCCACACTGTTTGCCCCTAATCCAACTATATTTAGGCACCACACTGGATACTCCATTGTACTTGTAAGAAGTTCAGCTGTCTGAATACTTTGCATAAAGATGGTGATGTGATGTTTTTGAGTTTTACATCCCATCAACAGCAAAGGTCATACGGAGAAAGGACCTCAGTTTAAAGACTCATCAGAAAGTTTTGCATAAATATGGTATCTGCACAGACCACCAAGTTACAAATTTCTTTTCCTATGTCATGATATATCTTATTTGATAGTGCCCAGTGTATCAATAAATAATTGTATTAATATCAATTGTTAACCCTTTTTGTACCAAATGGAATCTTCCTCCTTATATATAGTAGGATGCCATTTCAAAATTTGGGGGTGTCAGGTTGTGTTTTCAACTTTTCATCAAAACTTATTTGGAAAGTGGCTCAACTTTCTGCAAACAGTGTAGGCCCTGATCAGAGGCCGCATTCTGCGGCGTCTGATCTGGGCCTGCACTGTTTGCCAGGGTACCCGTTCTGGAGTTGCCGGTACAAAATGGGTTAAAAAGTGTCATCTAATGATTCAGCAGGGATATAATTTCCTCCTGGGTCACAATATATCGTAATGATCCCAAGTATTGGGACAGATAGGCCTTATGAGCAAACAGTGCACACCCAGATCAGACTGCTCCTAAATCAGAGATCAGGGTCTGCACTGTTTACCATTCCATCTGCACCTTTTGGACGACTGAAGTTGCTGGATCATGACACAAATTCGTTAAAATTCTAGGAGAATCATAGAAAGTCCTCAAGGTGTCAGACCGCCCCCGCCCATAGGGGCTTGAAGAAATATATGGGCTGCAAGATGCTTCCACACAGAGCTGAAACCGACCCGCACAAGAGTGCTGGTAAATGGCTAAGAGGATCTAAGCCTGCCCAGGCAAAGCGGTGGGAGTCGGCCCATCCATGCTTATAAACCCTACTCGTTTCATTGGGTGGCTGGGCTTGAGATGTCATTTCATCTCAATGTCAGGTTAAAAATCCCACAAAATTGGAAGCAATGTCTCCAAAATTACCTTTACAGTGTTGATGGGGACGTTAAACCTCAAATCAAACAAAAGAAACAGAGTTCAAGTTAAACAACTGTGTTCTCATATTCAAATAAAAATGTATAGATTTATAATGTAGAAAAATGACAATTCATGGTCATTTTTCTATATAATCTATACATTTTTGGGATCCATCTTAAAACTGTCATATGTTTTACTTAAAAAAAAAATTGTGCGAACAAGATAATATGTTGTGCACACAAGATATGTTGTGTGAACCAGATATTATGTTGTGTGAACAAGTCGTTGAAGATAATATGTTGTGCAATGACGATACATTGTGCCAACAAGATATTATGTTGTGTGGGCAAGATATTAACTTGTGTGAACAAGATATTATGTTGTGCACACAAGACAATATCTTGTGCACACAATATTTATCTTGTGCGCAAAAGACGCTATCTTGTGCTAGCTGACAACTTAAAAAATAAAACCAGCATCTCCCTTTCTGGGTTCCGTACGCATGTCATTTCTCGAAGTAAAAAAAAAATAATGACAGAAAAGTCTGATCTTAGCTATCGCCAAAATAAACTTTCTTATAAAATGTCAGAGAGAATAAAAAGAAAGCGATGCGTTGGATCATACCATATGAATAAGGCGTGCAGCTTGTGAGCGCATTTGGATTTTATCATCGTCTGTCTTTCACAGCATTTACTGTTACAAACTCAGGATTGTTTCTGAACTCTCTATCAATGATAATGGACCATATTTGATAACAAAAATATTTTCTTCTTTGTACCAAATGGAATCTTCCTCCTTATATATAGCAGGAGTTCATTTCAAAATTTAGGGGTTCGGTTGTTTTTTCTTCAAAATTTATTTGGAAAATGGCTTGGCTTTGCACAAACAGTGTAGGCCCTGATCAGACGCCGCATTCTGCGGCATCTGATCTGGGCCTGTACTGTTTGCCAGGGCACCCGTTTTTGGGTTTCCGGTACTAAATGGGTTGTCACTTCTTCTCATCTTCGAGCGACTGCTAATAATCATTAGGTCTTTAATCTCTGTGGGTTTGAGCCTGGCTCGGGTCACATGTGAGACGCCACATTCTGCAACGGAAGGTCGGGTGGTTTTTCTCCAGGTACTCTGGTTTTTACCCACCTCTTGATAACCATTGGTGTGATATATGTAAAATAATCTTGAAAGGACCGTAAAACCAACCCCCCCCCCCTCCCCTCCCCAAAAAATGCTTATATTCTAACCCTAGCCAATGACCCATGACATTTACAGTTAGAAATACATTATGAAGTCGTGAACTTAGCAGCCAGTATTATATCTTCAACAGCAGCCCCTGCCCATCGGGTCTTGAAGAAATAGATGGGCGCTGCATGATGCTTCCACGCAGAGCTAAAACTGACCGTACAGGAGTACTGGGAAACTGCTTAGAGCATCTAAGCCTGTCCAGGCAAAGCGATGCGAGTCAGACCGTCCATGCTTATAAACCCTATTGGTTTCATTGGGCAACAGGGCTTGAATGTAGGGTAAAAGTCCCACAAAATTGGAAGCAATGTCTGCAAAATGACCTATACAGTGTTGACGGGGACAATAAACCTCAAATCAAACAAACAAAATATAACAAATAACTCATACTGTGACAAAAGCAATTTATATGGTAATTACACTAAAAATTCCAGCTGCTTAAAGAGAAAAATATGCTTGTTTGTTTGATTTGAGGTTTAACGTCCCCGTCAACACTGTAAAGGTCATTTTGGAGATGTTGCTTCCAATTTTGTGGGACTTTTACCCGACATTGAGATGAAATGACATCTCAAGCCCTGTCGCCCAATGAAACCAATAGGGTTTATTAGCATAGACGGTCCGCCTCGCACCGCGGTTCCTGGACAGGCTTAGATCCTCTAAGCGGTTTACCAGTACTAGTGTGCGGGCAGGATTCAGCTCTGCGTGGAAGCATCATGCAGCCCATATATTTCTTCATGCCCCTATGGGCGGGGGCCGAAAATATGCTTGTAAGTGCTCTTTATGAAAAGTCAGTGTTAATTGCTGTCTTGTAAAAATGCCACTGTTAGACCATTCGGAATTTATTTTGATAAAAAGTTTTGGTGTTCAACCTTTTAGGGTTTTGGAAATTTTAGGACAGCTACCGTAGAACCCATTTTGTACTGAATGGAATCTTCCCCCTTATATACAGATGGAGTCTATTTCAAAATGTAGGGGTTTCAGGTTCAGTTATTTTTAGAAATTTGTTTAACCCTTATCCTGCTGAATAGCTGATATAGCCACATCCTTTTTTTTACTATCCAACAACCAACTGAGCCCCGCCAAGCGAATTTGTGTCTTCGAGCATTCCGTCAAGACAAATTTTAACTGCGCATGCCCAGCCATTCAGAGGGGCCAGGGATATGCCTTTCTGTCTGAAGGTTCCTCTTGATTCACTGCTTGTATGAGCGAGCAGCGAAGGTTCTGGCGAGACTGCGCAGATGCGCAGGCTCGCCTGAACCTTCGCTGCTCGCATAGGCGATAAGTACCAAAATCGCTTGACGGGGCCCAAATCATTTCATATAATATATTTGTTCAATTCACAATCTACATGACAAACAGTGTAGACCCTGATCAGATGGCTTCTGAATCAGATGGCTTCTTCAGAAGCCATCTGATCTGGGTCTTCACTTTTTGGAAAGGTAGCTCGGAATGTCCTGATCAGTAGGATAAGGGTTAAAAAATGGTTAAAATGTCTGCAAACAGATCTGGGCCTGCACTATTTGTCAATAACCCTTTTTGGAGTTTCCCATATAAAAGGGGATAAAAAAACACCAAAAGCTGCAAGGAGCAATGCCATAAGAAAGCATGCTTTTTCCATTGCTAACAACAAAGGTACAGATCAATCTAGGCTTCTGCCAAGTCTGATCAGATCTTGAGACACACCATCGCTTGTTTACGAGGCGTGTAAAGATAAAGAAGCTTTATTTAACATTGCATATTGGAAACAATAACCCTTGTCCTGCTTAGCCTGGATATGCCTTATCTTTGAAACAATGTAGATCCAGATCAGATGGCTTCTGAAGAAGCCATCTGATCAGGCTCTTCATTGTTAATTTGCACCCAGTAATCTGATTGGCTGATAATCAGAAGTGGGTGCGACATACTTAAATATTCAGCAGGACAAGGGTTAATTAACACAAAGTCTGTTGAGCTTTTTTGCGACCGTATCCTTATCTTCTTAGGACTTCCCCTGATAATGCGAAAACCACTACCAAAAGGCTTCTTGGTATGGGGGCTCATATACACGTACCATCGATATTTACCTTATCTATTCGGACAGGCAGGGCTGACATGTGAACAGGGTAGACACAGATGAGACACCACAGAATGCAGTGTCTAATCAGGGTCTAAAGCTAAACTAGTTGAAACTCATCCAACTATTTTTAGGCTCATCGTAGGGTATTGTTCAAATTTTAGAGCAAGTATGGGAAGGACTTTAGGTGTCTGAATACTTAACCCTTATCCTGCTGAATATTTGAATTAGCCACACCCATTTCTGACTACCAGCCTATAACGATTTCTTTCAAATTCACAACCTGACTGACAAACAGTATAGATCCTGACAAGAAGCCATCTGATCAGGATCTACACTGTTTGAAAATTAAGATTGGGGTTGTCGTAAACAGCAGGATAAGAGGAGCACAGTGGTGCAGTGGTAAAGCATCGGATTTGAGATTGAGAGGTAGCGGGTTCAATCCCAGCAAGCCCCAAGTGTTGTTTTCTTGAGCAAGAGACTTTATCCACATTGCTTAGTACTGGTTCCTACCCAGGAAAAGAGAGCCACATGGAAGATTAGTTCTAGTTCTATTCCATGTGTTACCCTCTATCCCTGCCCGTTGAGGCTTGAAGAAATATATGGGTTGCATGATGCTTCCATGCAGAGCCAAAACCGATCACACACAAGTACTGGTAAACCACTTAGAGAATCTAAGCTTGCCCGGGTAAAGCATTGCGAGTCGGCCCCTCCATGCTTATAAACCCTATTGGTTTCATTGGGCGACAGGGCTTGAGATGTCATTTCATCTCAATGTTGGGTAAAAGTTCCACAAAATTTGAATCAACCTCTCCAAAATGACCTATACAGTGTTGATGAGGATGTTAAACCTCAACTCAAACAAACAAACCCTCTATAAATAAGATAGATTATTATTAGCTTTATTATTAGGGTAAATATGAAATTCAGTGCCCATTCAAAAATAATCACAACAGTGTTATCTAAAAATCAAAGCTGCCTTGACAAGCAAAAGTAATACTATAACCCTGTCCTGCTAAAATGGCCAGTTGGACTATTATTCCAACAAATTCACAAACTGAATGAACAGTGTGGATCCTGATCAGACTGCTTCTAAGAAAAGCCATATGATCTTGATCTAAACTGTTTGCAAAGTTGGGTTTGCCATAATAAGCAGGACAAGGTTTAAACCTTAAGACGCTGAGAAAAACTACATCCGAAAATGTCGTCTGCTTATGTCGTCTGCTGAATTTTTTTGCAAACTTTTAAAAAATATTTTTGCATGCAGACAAACAGTGTGGGTCCAGATCATAGCAGTCTGATCTGGATCCACACTGTTTGCAAGAAATTACTTTTAAGGTTACTGGCAGACGGCAAAGCAGACGACAATTGTTGTGATTGACATTTTATGGGTTAATAGTATCCGATGCTGGTGGGGGAGCAAACAGACACTGACCAGACTACTCTGAATGGACCTTTTTTAAAAATGTAAAGTGTGTGTTTGAGTTAAATGTCTCACCAACAGCTAAGGTCATACAGAGATGGGATCTCAGTTTAAAGACTCATCCGAAAGTCTGGACGCCAGGGATGGATCCTGCAACCCCTGGTTTACAAGGCGAGTAGCATAACCACTACACAATGGAGGCTTCTATTTAAAAATGTAAAACAACTACAGTCTGTCATGTGTCAAAGTTATAGCCCTGTGAATTCAGTTTCACTATCATCTTGCTGAACACAACAACCCCTACCTTTGCAATCAGTTTAGATCCAAATCAGAAGCCATCTGATCAGGATCTACACTGTTTGTCAAATAATTTGTGAATTGAAAAAATACATTACAGCATGTAATTTGATTGGCTAATAGTTAGAAATGGGTGGGGCTAAATTAATTTCTTCAGCAGGATATGGGTTAAGGTAAAAGGACAGGTGGGAAATAACTCATAACTTTCTGTTTTCTATGTGCACAAACCCTGTCTAAAATGGTCTCGGGAACAAATTCTTTCCTGCTGATCACAACAAACCCTACTTTTGCAAACAATGTAGATCCAGATCAGAATGGCTTCTGAAGCCATCTGATCAGGATCTACACTGTTTGACATTCAGTTTGTGAATTTGTAGGAGTAGTTTACATCAAGTTATCTGTTTGGTTCAGAGTCAGAAATGGGTGTGACTGTGGCTAAATGAAGGAATCCAAATGATAAGAGAGAGAAAATCAATTTGGAAAGAGTTCCCTCGCTTAAATGTACATGTATGTCAACTACCATAAGTTTTAAAAAAATAAATTGGAGTAGCCCCTAGCATCAGTCAGTCAGTTTTGATAAATATATAATCCTATGTAAGTTTTATTCTTCGCCCTCAGGTGACTATAGTTTAAGTCACTGTAATATTTTTACAAGGAATATAGGACACATATCATACACCCCCATCAAAAGGACAACACCATACATGACCTACACATACATTGATAAGATTAAAAACATAGACAATTGAGACTGAAATTTCTTTAACCCATTTAGTACCAGAAACCCCAAAATGGGGACCCCGACAAACAGTGCAGGCCCAGATCAGACGCCGCAGAATGCGGCGTCTGATCAGGGCCTCAACTGTTTGCTAAAAGTGCAGTCATTTTCCAAATAAATTTTGAAGAAACCACAACCTAACAACCCTAAATTTTGAAATGAACACCTGCTATATATAAGGAGGAAGATTCCATTTGGTACAAAAAGGGTTAAGTCACTCTTATATTTTTACAAGGGACACATACAAGGGGGGAAACCTACGTCACGATGACGTCACAATTTTACACCAAGGCGGTCGCCATCTTGAAAGGAACTCTCGCTTCGGTAAGTATTTCTGTGTTTAACATATATTTTACGCACAATCTTGACATAGCTATTATCGCAGAGTACGGGCAAAATTACAATGTTTTGTCAGCAAAAAGAAATTTAGGCAAGCTTTAAGTAGTATGGATGAACACGTCGGATTTAGTTAATTTCAGCGATCCATTCGTCAACACTCTGGATATGAAAATCATTCATATGAAGCAGCGCAGTGTTTTCATTAATCCTCAAGTAACGAGTACACGACTTTTTCAGAAGAAAATACCATAGAAGTGTTTATTTGTATTAAAATTAAAATTTTTGAACTTTATAAGACGTTTTCAGTAAATGGTATCGTTAACACTCGATCTGAAAAGAGATACGTACACACTCTGAAAATCAGCATATAGTTGATTCTCGTGACAACCTGAAAAGCAGGGTGAAAGGCGCCAAATTCTCTAAAGGTTACAAGTATCATTTTCTCATATCTCCGTTCAGTCTCATAACTCCGTTCACCCTCTTCTTTGATTAATATGAAAAGGAATCATTTTTACAGTTATCACACATCAAAATTTGTTGTTAATAAGGAACATTTAAACCTGTTTTGAAGAAATTCAGTTCTGACTTACTATTTAATTCACAAAAATCGAAATTTGTCACAAAATGCTTAATATTTTAGGGGTCCCCCTAAATAATCACTAACCAGTGGCAAGCATGTGACTGAAAATGATAAGTATCAACAAATTAGAATAGTGCACAGTCTTAATAAAATACTCATCGTGTGTAATATTCATAGAATGAATCTGATTACTAATGATAATCAAATAAATTTGGGTGAACGGAGTTATGAGAACATGCCCGAAAAACACCCTGCATTTCTAGACGGCTGTAGAATAAACAGAATTGATGTTTATTTTCTTAAATCTTGAGATTCTCATAGGCATTTAGTCAAACGTTTAAAAAATACCTGCAGAAAATTATTTTTGAAACAAAAAATTGAAAGCAGGATTGCTCAACCTTAGGCGAACGGAGTTATGGGTTTCCAGGCTATCTTGGACAATAATGGTGGCCAGATAAACAGGCAGTTGTAATGTCCGCTCCCTTGTCACTTAAGAAGATATAGCCCACTCTGGAGCATTGTCGTACTTGCGTTGAGGTATAAAACAACAGAATTAGGTTTACATTTATCTCTGAAAATAAAAAGAGTCATACAGGCTAACGAAGAATAGGCAGACATCTCTTGAGGTTCTCAATGGTTTCTTAAATGAGCGGGAAAATACTGTCGTGGCTGAGAACTAAACTTCTTGCAATGATCTGCTCGTTATAAAAAGGCATTATCTTACTTTATTTAAGCCGGCCTCGGTTGCTCAGGTGGATGCGCGTCTGACTGGTGATCAGGAGGACGCGGCTTCGTTACCTGCCAGGGTCGGCAACATTCTTTCGTGGAGATTGATCATGGAATCTTTTCTATGGTCAGTCTCTCCCTTCAGCTGATTCAAGAAGGGCAGTTGTCAGTTTCTGGCGATAGAATGTGCGCTGTACTGGTTAACGTATAAGCCTGCACAGAAAAAGTGTGGATAGGTAAACTGACCGGGATAATCAAAGCGCCAAAAGGCACTGAAATGACAGATTCTGTGAAAACCCAGTACTTCAGCTGAAAGGCACGACCCGCCGGATGCTTTTAGCTTTATGAGTGTAACCATATATGGGTATGGCGGCCATTTTGGTCATATGACCTGGACCTTTAAACGGCTCCCCCAATAAAAGCGCCTTATCGTAAGGAGCAAAAATATATCTTATACTTTAGTACTGTATTCTGAATGGTTTGCAGGATAAAATGCATTCTCACTTTTCCAATACAAAAGCATATGTGTCAAAGTTTGACCTAGGCACGACGAAGGTCAAGGTCAACCCAGGGTCACCATTTTAGCAATTTATGATGGGCCTACGTCCCAGATGCAATTTATCAAGTTTCGTGGAAATCTGCCCAGTGGTTCTGGAGAAGACTATTTTGAAGGGTTTTTACCATATATGGCTTGGCGGCCATTTTGGTCATGTGACCTGGACCCCATGAGCAAATTTTGGTTTCCCCCATCCCATAGAGGCCCTATCTGAAATTTGACTTCAATCGGCCCAACGGTTTCCGAGGAGAAGCAGTTCGAAAATTTTCACATTTTTCGCCTCGGCGAGGCTATACTAAATGGAATGTAATATTTCCCAAGTTCATTGGTTAGATCTCATTGATATCTTTCAGTATGACAAAAATTGTTTAAATATTCCAAGCGGTTAAGTCACTATCACCAATTTTCACAAACGGGTTACGGACGGACAGACAGACTGACAGAATGACACGGTGATTTTAGGGCACTCTTAGAAAATCAACCGACTTCAGTCGGTCGCTTTTCTGCGGGTCGTGCAATTCAGATTTACTTTCTTAAGTGATAAGGACAATGGCGCTGGAGTGCTGATTTTTAGTTTGGTTCACAAAACTGAGGTGAATCGGCTGTTAAACACTTTCATCTTCGTTTTACTTGGACATTATAAATAAAACAACATGCAAATGACTACCCAGCAGGCACACGTCGCTAGGGCAACGTCAAATCAACGTCGATGCAACGTCTTGACGTTGCACCGACGTTGATGTGACGTCACAATTACGTCATGTGCCTGCTGAGATAGTTGCCAGTTTTATGACAACATATAGCCGCAACTTTCTTGTAAAAGCTTACACTTGTTGACTGAGATGTGTTTCGCGGCTTAGTCAAGAACCTGCTTTATGTCGTGCGCTACAATAAAGGAAAACACTTTTTGTGCGATGTTTGAAGTTTTGCGGCATGTGACTAATTATTTAACACAACATTGTGCTTACATATTCAGTTATTTAGACCTATACAACAGCATTGGACAGTGATAACTGTTAGGAGTTTATTATTGCTGGCTTGCTACCGTACGGTGAAGTTTCTAGCGTCACGTACTTCGCATTTAATTAGGTCATGTAAGTGTTAGGAGTCTGTACCCTTACAGACCTTTATAGCCAAGTACAGATGCAAACAGTGTAGAACCTGGTGAGATGGCTCATAATTATACACCGCTTTCGGTTCTACATGGTTTGACATGCTATTGACGACTATTGACTAGACACCCAATTTACATGTGTAGAATGGACGCGTACAAATTCAGTGACTGAAAAGTGAACTGGAGAAACTCGAGGGTTGAAGGGGTAAAATCTTAACCTGGCCTGTAACTGTTGTGTGCGGGTCAGGACCAGACAAAGCGGCTTGGCCGATAATCAAAAGTTAAATACAGCTTATTATACGGTCTATTTTCTTTAATTTCAAAGTTTATCTAGTTACTTAAATGGTGTGCACTGATTGTAGCTCTATACATATTGTTTTTTTTTTTTTTGTCTAAAAATATACAAAGGTACTTTAATGGCGTATTGATACAAATATAATTAATCATAACCCATTTTGTACTGAATGTAATATTATCACTTATCTGACGAAGATTTTATTTCGAAATCCCGGTTCAAAATTAAGGGGCGTCAGCTAGAAATATAGGAATTAATTTAGGAAAAAAAAATGGGCTAACTTTCGACAACAGTGAAGCCCGCAGTGAAGGCCGTGGTTAGACGCCGCCTCCAAGATTCGCCAATGACCCATTATGCGGTCGTCTGTATAAAATGGGAACTTTCCTTATGCATATTCAATTAACTTTTCCCGTTTTGTTTGTAATTTAAGAAAGATCATTTTTGTATTTTGATTACAAATGAAACAAAACATGTAATCAAAATGCGGAAATAATGCCATACAAATTAGATTTGAGACAGCGAGCATGAAAAGTCAACAAACAACGGACTATTTGCGCGGAGTCATATTTCAAAAGTAGTGGAAGCCGGAAGTTCGGACGTTAAAATTGTAAACATGCAGCACGACGAAGAATGACAGAAAGAATCTGTCATTAAAAATGACCTATATATTGTTGGCTGGGCCCTAAAACTCCAATATAAACAAACAAACTTACTTTAATTAAAGTAGTAATAGAACCGGTGGGTCAGCTGTCTCTTGGGTGGGTTTGAAAAATACACGCTGACTTAGACTGTAAACATTTGTTTATTCCTTACATCCGTGTACAAAAAACAAACAGTGTAGACCTTGATCAGATGCCGCGCTCTGTCGCGTCTTGTTAGGGCTTACACTGTTTGCTAAACCCAACACACGATTTTAGTCCAGATTCTATTGATAACCATACTATTGAATACGCCGTCCTCACAGCTATAAGAATAAGGCGGCTATTTTCTATAAATAACAGCTACCTTTAGTGATGGTCAGGTGGACTTAAGCACTACTTAAAAAAAAAGCTTCATTGCTTAGTAACTTTTGTCGACCAAAAAACAATATTGTATACTGTAGCACAGTTTTAATGCAAAGTGTAACACTTTTTGTAACGTTAATTTGACATTTACCTCAATCGATGCAGTATTTGGCATAGCACCCTCAAAAAGTAGGCATTTTGTGTAGTTTCAACCTTATTTATTTTAATTAATGAGCCGGTGCAAGAAAAAAGCTACAATAAGGTAATTTATGTGCGACGATAGACTACCCAGATCAGCTTGCATACCCGGGCAGTCTGATCGGCGTATTCTTGAGTTTTAAAAACAGTAGTAATATTTGACACTTCCCACACCTGCTTGTTGTATAAACCGATCCTTATCGAGGCCCCAATGACATTTTTTTTCTCGTTACGCTGTTCAGGATCTGCTGTTGGACTTGTGCGGTTGGTTAGGATTAAGAATTGTCCGTACAACGAGCAGGTGTGAGTAGTGTAATAGCTCACTATTGTTTCAAAAGCGAAATATTACACCGATCAGATGCATGGACTGGTCTAGGTATTCACTAGTCGCACATGTCATATTTTAGTGATTTTTAGAGTCTAGTTATTTCATGCTTGTGTTTCTTTCCCTTTGGTGTCTCTGATGGGAGCAGTGGGTTAATTGTATCGATTGCACCGGCTGATATATTGACAAAAACAAAACAAATAACGTCTCAACTACAAAGATAAAGGAAAAGCGTCTACTATTTTCGCGCGATACGCAAAAAAACTACGAACGGCATAAACATATGAAATGATGATGCCTGTTTGGTTGAAATTGAGGTTGGACGGCCCCGTCAACAGCACTTAGGTCATTTTCGAGACGTTACTTCCAATCTTTTCGGAACTTCTATCCAACATCTATTCAAGCAATGCCTTCAGTGAAACAAATAGGGATTCCTGACCATTGCATTTACTTCTATTTTATACACATGTACGGTCCAACTCGCACCACTTTTCCTGGGCAGGCTTGGGGTCTTTGGGTGTTTGTGTCGCTTGTATTATTTTATTTTGGATAGCCTTTTGGCCATTTTGTGAGAAAGTAACGGTCCTCTTGGCTTTCCGCTGTTGGTGTTTCCGTTGGGGTATGTTGTTTCATGTTTGTTTTCTTTCCCTTTGGTGTCTCTGATGGGAGCTGTGGGTTAATTGTATCGATTCCTGATCATTGCCTCTACTTCTAATTTGGACCCTCTAAGTCATTACCAGCATTCGCTTATATCCTTTTGTTTTGGACAGCCAACTGGCCATCTTGTTGGAAAGAAACTGTCCTTTTGGCTTTCCGCTAGTGATTTTTAGAGTCTAGTTATTTCATGCTTGTGTTTCTTTCCCTTTGGTGTCTCTGATGGGAGCAGTGGGTTAATTGTATCGATTCCTAATCACTGCCTTCACTTCTATTTTTCATATGCAGTTGGGATGATAACTTACATAGTGTAAGAGGCAGTGTTTTTTTGACATCCCATTTCATCTTTACTTTAATTCTTTCTCTCTATCATAGGTCTAAGTTAAATTTCATCAAAAATTTCCTAGGAACTATAAAATGTTGAAACTTCAATCTTTATCATAGTGTGGCTTTATTTTTATTTTCTTGTTGCCCTTGCTTCCAAAGGATTACATTTTCCTAGAAAGTAATATATTTCACCGCAGCTGGTGTTATGGGAATATTTGGCATCCGTAAAATGTTTATCTGCTCTTCATCAAAGTGTGGATTTATTTTCCAGTCATTTGGGATCATTGATGCCACTGCAGGGGTTCGTAAATGTTTGAGGGTTAGTGATGCGGCCTAACTGGCCGAAACTAGCTAGTCTGGTCCATAAAAAAATCGTGTACACTCCACAGTTTTCAGTTCTGTCTTGTAGTCCTTGCTTCAAAGGGATTACCCTTTTCTAGAACATTTGTATGCAATGCAATAATGATGGCTTATATTGTATAAAAGGCAATAAGCATCTTCAGCTTATTTGTTCATCTATTCTTTAAATCTTCTCCCAAAAATTAGGCCAATATTAATATTTTGTCAACGTTTTCACAAGAACAAGAAAAGCTAGAAACCTAATTTCGCAGCATAGTCCTTGGGTGGGCCTCTACTTAGATTTTTCTAGCCTTAATAGCTTAATGAAACGCATGTCTTCCATGGGACAGAGCCCAACTGAACTATGGTGAGTATAGTGGCCCAAGGGCCTCTTGTTTTTACAGATATTTTAAATCTGAACCATTTGTTTTATCGTCATTTTTTTCGCAACTCGGCGCAACATTGTAAATAGTTCAAGTGCGACAATGTTCTAGACTGGGCAATGTTTTCTTAAGTGACAAGATCGGAAATTGTGATCGGCTGTTCATCTGGCCACCACTATTGTCAAAGATACTTGTTACCCTGCTTTTTAGGTTGTCACGAGAAACAACTATATGTGGCCTAGTGGTTAAGAGCGCTGACTCTTGATCATTAGGTCTCTCACCGCTTTGATTCGAGCCTCGCTCGGGTCATATGTGAGACGCCAAGTTCTGCGATGGAAGGTCATGTGGTTTTTCTACGGGTACTCCGGTTTTCGCCTACTTCTGATTAGCGATCGGCTCGATATGAGTGAAATAATCTTGAAAGGGCCGTAAAACCAAAAAAAACAAACAAACAACTATATGTTGGTTTTCAGAGTGTGTACGTATCTCATTTCTGATCGAGTGTTAACGATACCATTTACTGAAAACGTCTTATAAAGTTAAAACAAAACAATTTTAATACAAATAAACACTTCTATGGTATTTTCTTCTGAAAAAGTCGCGTACTCGTTATGAGAGGATTAATGAAAACACTGCGCTGCTTCATATGAATGATTTTCATATCCAGAGTGTTGACGAATGGATCGCTGAAATGAACTAAATCTAACGTGTTTATCCATACTACTGAAAGCCTGCACAAATTTCTTTTTGCAGACAAAACATTGTTATTTCGCCCGTACTCTGCGATAAAAGCTGTGTCAAGATTGTGCTTAAATCATCTGTTTTACACCGAAACACTTACCGAAGCGAGAGGTACTTTCAAGATGGCGGCTGCCATTGTCTTTCTGTGTGACGTCATCGTGACGTAGGTTTCCCCCCTTGACATATCATATTCTGAAAATGAACTTTTGATAAGATAAAAAACATAAACAATTGAGACTGAAGTGTCTATAAATTCTATTAAATACCTGTTTTAAGTAGTCAAACTACTCCAGACAGCACAAGACTCATTCAGGTAAAAGTATAAAAAAACACCTTTTGCTATAAACAGAAGCCAAGGAGGAAGTATGAATAAGTAAACATTTATCTTTCTGGTCATGTGACGCAATGCATGGAGGGCCATAAATAAATGGATTTTGTTCTGCATTATATCCAAATCATCATCCTTATACCTGTATACAGGTGTTATGTATAGGATATTTAGCCCTTCTCTTGCTGAATATTCAGTTTAGCCACACCCATTTCTGACTTTGAACCAATCAGATTACTTGATGTAATTTATTCCTTCAAATTCATAAACTGAACATCAAACAGTGTAGATCCAGATCAGATGGCTTCTGAAGAAAACAGTGTAGATCCCGATCAGATGGCTTCTTCAGAAGCCATCTGATCTGGATCTACACTGTTTGCAAAGAAAAGGGTTGTCTTGAACAGCAGGGTAAGAGTTTAGAATATAAAGAGATTTGGACAATACATGATTTTGTCTCATTATATTAAAGTGTTATAGGTCTGTAACCTCACACATCACAAAAACATAATTATACTAGAATTTGTTTTTCTACAAAAACACAGATGTCTCCCCCTTTTTGACCTCTATGTATGGCCTTGACATTGGTGGTATACTGTGTGCAACACATCCATTTCTGCAAAGTAACTTTGAAACGTTCATCGAGAAATAAGAAAGTTATTGACGGTAAACAAAAAAGCCCATTTTTACCTTTGACCTCTAAGTATGGCCTCGACCTTTGAGGAGAAGCCTCCCTGGTGCAGTGGTTACGCTACTCGCCTTGTAAACCAGGGATCGCAGGATCGATCCCGGGCTTCTCCAGACTTTCGGATGAGTCTTTAAACCGAGGTCCCGTCTCCGTATGACCTTAGCTGTTGGTGGGATGTAAAACTTAAACTCACTCACTCACTTGACCTTTGAGGTACAACACATCATCTCATGATGGTTAACCTCTAAGTATGGCCTTGAACTTTGAGGTTCAACACATCATCTCATGATGGTTAACATTTCTGCCAAGTAATTACATAATCCATCAAAGAGTAAGAAAGTATAGACTGTACACAAAAAAGGCCCCTTTTCTGACCTTTGTCCTCTAGGTATGGCCTTGACATTGCAGGTATGGACCTTGGTCTTGCACATGACTCATCGTCTTATGAAGGTGAACATTTCTGCAAGGTTACTTTAAAAAGTCCATCAAGAAATAAAAAAGTTATTGACTGGACACAAAAAAAAAGACTTTTTTGGACCTTTGACCGTCGAGGTACCAAACTGGGTCTAGCGGGCAACACATCATCTCATGACGGTTAACATTTCTGCTAAGTAATTTCACAATCTATCCAGGAATAAGAAAGTTATTGAATGAACACTAAAAAAGCCCCTTTTTTGACATTTGACCTCTTAGTATGACCTTGACCTTTAAGGTACCAACATGGGTCATGCAAGAGACACATCCTCTCATGGTCGTTAACATTTCTGCCAAGGAATTTCAAAATCCATCTACAAATAAAAATGTAATTGACCAAAGACGATAAAGGCCCCTTTTTTACCTTTGACCTCTAAGTATGACCTTGACCTTTGAGGTGCCAACCTGTGTCATGCACACACCACATTGTCTCATGGTGGTTAACATTTCTGCCAAGTAATTTCAAAATCCATCTAAAAATAAGAAAGTTATTGACCGAACACAAAAAAGTTCCCTTTTTCTACCTTTAACCTCTATGTATGACCTTGACCTTTGAGGTACCAAACTGGGTCATGCGCGCAACCCATCATCTCATGGTGGTTAACATTTCTGCCAAGTAATTTCAAAATCCATCTAATAACTAGACAAAGTGCCCATTTGGGCACGTATACCCCCGGCCAGTGCCATCGCCTCAGCTGAAAATAGCAATGTCAAAAGTGATGACAATGTATCTCTAAAAATAGCCATAGTGACCTTGACTTGAGGCCATGACCTTGAAACTAGAACTTGCTCGAGATATTATCATAAGCATCTTTTGTGTGAAGTTATATTAAAATCTGTTAATAAATGTAGGCGGTAGAGCGATGACAAAGTTTTTCTAAAAATAGCCACAGTGACCTTGACCTTGAGGCCATGACCTTGAAAGTCAAAGCAACTCGAGATATTATCATAAGAAACATTTGTGTGAAGTTCTATTAAAATCCATCAATAAATGTATGCACTAGAGCGATGACAAAGTTTTTCTAAAAACAGCCACAGTGACCTTGACATTGGAAGTCAAAATAGCTGGATATATTGTCATAAGGAACATTTGTGTGAAGTTATATTCAAATCGGTGAAGAAATGTAAGCGCTAGAGTGATGACAAAGTTTTTCTAAAAATAGCCACAGTGACCTTGACCTTGGAAGTCAAACTCGCTCGAGGTATTGTCATAAGGAACATTTTTGTGAAGTTATATTGAAGTCAGTGAAGAAATGTTGTTGCTAGAGTGATGACAATGTTTTTCTAAAAACAGCCACAGTGACCTTGACCTTGAAAGTCGAAATCGCTCCAGATATTGTCATAAGGAACATTTGTGTGATTAAGTTATATACTGAAATCGAAGAAGAAATGTAAGCACTAGAGTGATGACAAAGTTTTTCTAAAAATAGCCACAGTGACTTTGACCTTGAAAGTGGAACTCGCTTGAGATACTGTCATAAAGATTTGTGTAAAGTTATATTGAAATCGGTGAAGAAATGTAGGCACTACAGCGATGACAAAGTTTTTCTAAAATTAGCCACAGTGACCTTGACAGTGTCGAACTTACTTGAGATATTGTCATTAGTGACATTTGTGTGAAGTTATATTGAAATTGGGGAAGAAATAAAGGCACTAGAGTGATGACATTTTTCTAACAAGAGGGCCCAGAGGGCCCTGGTTCGCTCACCTGATCCAAAGCATAACAAGTGGGCCCCGGGCAGGGTCAATTTTGGCCCCAGGGCTAAAATTTGAACAATCTTGGTAGAGGTCCACAAGATGAAGCTTCATATCGAATATGAAAGACCTGGGCTTTCTGGTTTCAGAGAAAAAGATTTTAAAGGTTTACCCTGCATAAAGAAGTCTATGTAAAACTAGAGCTGCCGCCTAACGGGCGCCAATTATACCCTCGCTACCGACAAATTTTTACAAGTATTTGACCTTGAGGAAGGTCAACGTAAAGGTCAAGGTCAGGTTTGTGTATATCAATCTTAAGTACTAGTGGCAAGGTGTGTGGTATGTGAATATTATAGAAATCGGGCAAAGAATAAGGAAGTTATGAGCAATGTTAAAGTTTTTTGTAACGGACCGACGACAGACGATTTGTAACGGACCGACGACAGACGACAAGCTGACTCCTATATACCCCCTTCAAACTTCGTTTGCGGGGGTATAACAAGATTTTCCCTATATAAGTCTACGTTAAACCAAAGGGCCCCGGAGTGGGGGCATTTTTGGCCCCAGTGCTATAATTTGAACAATCTTGGTAGAGGTCCACTAGCTGAAGCTTCATAACAAATATCAAAGACCTAAGCCTTGTGTTTCAGAGAAGATGATTTTTAAAGATTTTCCCTATATAAGTCTATGTAAAACCAAAGAGCCACATGGCGGGGGCATTTTTGGTCTCAGGGCTATAATTTGAACAATCTTTATAGAGGTCCACTAGCTGAAGCGTCATAACAAATATCGAAGACCTAAGCCTTGTGGTTTCAGAGAAGAAGATTTTTCAAGATTTTCCCTATATAAGTCTATGTAAAACCAAAGGGCCCCGGAGCGGGGGCATTTTTGGCCCCAGGGCTATAATTTGAACAATCTTGGTAGAGGTCCACAAGATGAAGCTTCATACCAAATATCATAGACCTGGGCCTTGCAGTTTCAGAGAAGAAGATTTTTCAAGATTTTCCCTATATAAGCCTATGTAAAACAATAGGGCCCTGGTGCGGGGGCATTTTTGGCCCCAGCACTATAATTTGAACAATCTTGGTAGGGGTCTACTAGATGAAGCTTCATACCAAATATCAAAGACCTGGGCCTTGAGGTTTCAGAGAAGGAGATTTTTCAAGATTTTCCCTATATAAGCCCATGTAAAACAAAAGGGCCCCCGTGCAGGGGGCATTTTTAGCTCCAGCACTATAATTTGAACAATCTTGGTAGGGGTCCACTAGATGAAGCTTCATACCAAATATCAAAGACCTGGGCCTTGCAGTTTCAGAGAAGAAGATTTTTAAAGATTTTCCCTATATAAGCCTATGTAAAACAAAAGGGCCCTGGTGCAGGGGCATTTTTGGCCCCAGCACTATAATTTGAACAATCTTGGTAGGGGTCCACTTGATGAAGCTTCATACCAAATATCAAAGACCTGGGCCTAGCGGTTTCAGAGAAGAAGATTTTTCAAGATTTTCCCTATATAAGCCCATGTTAAACCAAAGGGCCCCCGTGCGGGGGCATTTTTAGCTTCAGCACTATAATTTGAACAATCTTGGTAGGGGTCCACTAGATAAAGCTTCATACCTAATATCAAAGACCTGGGCCTTGCGGTTTCAGAGAAGAAGATTTTTAAAGATTTTCCCTATATAAGCCCATGTAAAACCAAAGGGCCCCCGTGCGGGGGCATTTTTGGCCCCAGCACTATAATTTGAACAATCTTGGTAGGGGTCCACTAGATGAAGCTTCATACCAAATATCAAAGACCTGGGCCTTGCGGTTTCAGAGAAGAAGATTTTTCAAGATTTTCCCTATATAAGCCCATGTAAAACCAAAGGGCCCCCGTGCGGGGGCATTTTTAGTTCCAGCACTATAATTTGAACAATCTTGGTAGGGGTCCACTAGATGAAGCTTCATACCAAATATCAAAGATCTGGGCCTTGCAGTTTCAGAGAAGAAGATTTTTAAAGATTTTCCCTATATAAGCCCATGTAAAACCAAAGGGCCCCCGTGCGGGGGCATTTTTGGCCCCAGCACTATAATTTGAACAATCTTGGTAGGGGTCCACTAGATGAAGCTTCATACCAAATATCAAAGATCTGGGCCTTGCGGTTTCAGAGAAGAAGATTTTTAAAGATTTTTCCTATATAAGCCCATGTAAAACCAAAGGGCCCCCGTGCGGGGGCATTTTTGGCCCCAGCACTATAATTTGAACAATCTTGGTAGGGGTCCACTAGATGAAGCTTCATACCAAATATCAAAGACCTGGGCCTTGCGGTTTCAGAGAAGAAGATTTTTTAAGTTTTCGGTGAAAAAAATCTATTTTTGGCTACTGTGACCTATATGTGCAACGGACCGGAAACATTTGAACAACTTTGAAAGGGGACCACCTAAGGATCATTCCTGTGAAGTTTGGTCAAAATCCGATCAGTGGTTTAGGAGGAGATGTCGTTTGAAGAAAAGTTTACGGACGCACGGACGCACAGACGCACGCACGACGGACAAAAAGTGATCCCAAAAGCTCACCTTGTCACTACGTGACAGGTGAGCTAATAAAAGACCTGGGCCTTGTGGTGTCAGAGAAGAAGATTTTCAAAGATTTTCCCTATATAAGCCTATGTAAACCCAAAGGCCCCCGGGGCATGGGCATTTTTGGCCCTAGGGCTATAATTTGAACAATCTTGGTAGAGGTCCTCTAGATGAAGCTTCACACCAAATATCAAAGATCTGAGCCTTGCAGTTTCAGAGATGAAGATTTTTAAAGATTTTCCCTGTATAAGCCTATGTAATACCAAAGGCCCCCGGGGTGGGGGCATTTTTGGCCCCAGGGCTATAATTTGAACAATCTTGGTAGAGGTCCACTAGGTGAAGCTTCACACCAAATATAAAAGACCTGGGCCTTGTGGTTTCAGAGAAGAAGAGTTTTAAAGATTTTCCCTATATAAGCCTATGTAAACCCAAAGGCCAACGGGGCGGGGCCATTTCTGGCCCAAGGGCCATAATTTGAACAATCTTGGTAGAGGTCCACTAGATGAAGCTTCATACCAAATATCGAAGACCTGGGCCTTTCGGTTTCAGAGAAGAAGATTTTTAAAGTTTTCATTTTAGAAATCTATTTTTAGCTCCTGTGACCTAGATGTGCAATGGACCGGAACCATTTGAACAACTTTGAAAGGGGACCACCTAAGGATCATTCCTGTGAAGTTTGGTTAAAATCCGATCAGTGGTTTGGGAGGCGATGTCATTTGAAGAAAAAGTTTACGGACGCACGCACACACGCACACACGCACGCACGACGGACGACGGACAAAAAGTGATCCCAAAAGCTCACCTTGTCACTACGTGACAGGTGAGCTAAAAATAGCCACAGTGACCTTGACCTTGATGTCATGAGCATGAATGTCACACTCACTCGAGATAGTGTCATAAGGAACATTTGTGTGAAGTCCTTTTGAAATTGGTGAAGAAATGTAGGTGCTAGAGCGATGACAAAGTTTTTCTAAAAATAGCCACAGTGACCTTGACAGTGAGGTCACGACCTTGAAAGTCGAACTTGCTCGAGATATTGTCATAAGTAACACTTGTGTGAAGTTATATTGAAATTGGTGGAGAAATAAAGGCACTAGAGTAATGACAACGTTTTTCTAAAAAAATGCCACAGTGACCTTGATGTGATGAGCATGAACGTCACACTCACTCGAGATAGTGTCATAAGGAACATTTGTGTGAAGTTATAATATTGAAATTGGTGAAGAAATGTAGGCGCTAGAGCGATGACAAAGTTTTTCTAAAAATAGCCACAGTGACCTTGACAGTGAGGTCACGACCTTGAAAGTCAAACTCGTTCGAGATACTGTCATAAGTAACATTTGTGTGAAGTTATATTGAAATTGGTGAAGAAATAAAGGCACTAGAGTGATGACGTTTTTTCTAAAAACAGCCACAGTGACCTTGACATTGGAAGTCAAAATAGCTGGATATATTGTCATAAGGAACATTTGTGTGAAGTTATATTGAAATCGGTGAAGAAATGTAAGCGCTAGAGTGATGACAAAGTTTTTCTAAAAATAGCCACAGTGACCTTGACCTTGGAAGTCAAACTCGCTCGAGGTATTGTCATAAGGAACATTTTTGTGAAGTTATATTGAAGTCAGTGAAGAAATGTTGTTGCTAGAGTGATGACTATGTTTTTCTAAAAACAGCCACAGTGACCTTGACCTTGAAAGTCGAAATCGCTCCAGATATTGTCATAAGGAACATTTGTGTGATTAAGTTATATACTGAAATCGAAGAAGAAATGTAAGCACTAGAGTGATGACAAAGTTTTTCTAAAAATAGCCACAGTGACTTTGACCTTGAAAGTGGAACTCGCTTGAGATACTGTCATAAAGATTTGTGTAAAGTTATATTGAAATCGGTGAAGAAATGTAGGCACTACAGCGATGACAAAGTTTTTCTAAAATTAGCCACAGTGACCTTGACAGTGTCGAACTTACTTGAGATATTGTCATTAGTGACATTTGTGTGAAGTTATATTGAAATTGGGGAAGAAATAAAGGCACTAGAGTGATGACATTTTTCTAAAAATAGCCACAGTGACCTTGACCTTGATGTCATGAGCATGAATGTCACACTCACTCGAGATAGTGTCATAAGGAACATTTGTGTGAAGTCCTTTTGAAATTGGTGAAGAAATGTAGGCGCTAGAGCGATGACAAAGTTTTTCTAAAAATAGCCACAGTGACCTTGACAGTGAGGTCACGACCTTGAAAGTCGAACTTGCTCGAGATATTGTCATAAGTAACACTTGTGTGAAGTTATATTGAAATTGGTGGAGAAATAAAGGCACTAGAGTAATGACAACGTTTTTCTAAAAAAATGCCTCAGTGACCTTGATGTGATGAGCATGAACGTCACACTCACTCGAGATAGTGTCATAAGGAACATTTGTGTGAAGTTATAATATTGAAATTGGTGAAGAAATGTAGGCGCTAGAGCGATGACAAAGTTTTTTTAAAAATAGCCACAGTGACCTTGACAGTGAGGTCACGACCTTGAAAGTCAAACTCGTTCGAGATACTGTCATAAGTAACATTTGTGTGAAGTTATATTGAAATTGGTGAAGAAATAAAGGCACTAGAGTGATGACGTTTTTTCTAAAAATAGCCACAGTGACCTTGACCTTGAGGTCATGAGCGTGAACGTCACACTCACTCTAGAAAGTGTCATAAGGAACATTTGTGTGAAGTTATATTGAAATTGGTGAAAAAAAATAGGCGCTAGAGCGATGACAAAGTTTTTCTAAAAATAGCCACAGTGACCTTGACCTTGAGATCACCACCATGAAAGTGGAACTCACTCGAAATATTGTCATAAGGAACATTTGTGTGAAATAATATTGAAACTGATGAAGAAATGTAGGCACTAGACCAATGAAAAAGTTTTTCTAAAAATAACCACAGTGACCTTAACCTTGAGGTCATGACCTTGAAAGTAGAACTCACTCATCCTATTATTGTGCTTTACATTTGTTTGAAGTTTCATGAAATTATCTCAAACATTTTGAAAGTTACAGAGCGGACACAAGTGCATGGTAAAAATTGCAAGTTATAACATTCAATGGTCATGCAATAACTCTGAAAGTAGAAAAGCAAGAGTTACGGTTCATGTGTTCTGCACATCGTCTCATGGTGTTTAACATTTATGTGAAGTTTCATGAAAATATGTCAAGCAGTTTAAAAGTTATGGAGCGGACACGAAAATGGAAGTTATGTCATAAGGAACATTTTTGTGAAGTTATATTGAAGTCAGTGAAGAAATGTTGTTGCTAGAGTGATGACAATGTTTTTCTAAAAACAGCCACAGTGACCTTGACCTTGAAAGTCGAAATCGCTCCAGATATTGTCATAAGGAACATTTGTGTGAAGTTATATACTGAAATTGAAGAAGAAATGTAAGCACTAGAGTGATGACAAAGTTTTTCTAAAAATAGCCACAGTGACTTTGACCTTGAAAGTGGAACTCGCTTGAGATACTGTCATAAAGATTTGTGTAAAGTTATATTGAAATCGGTGAAGAAATGTAGGCACTACAGCGATGACAAAGTTTTTCTAAATTAAGCACAGTGACCTTGACAGTGTCGAACTTACTTGAGATATTGTCATTAGTGACATTTGTGTGAAGTTATATTGAAATTGGGGAAGAAATAAAGGCACTAGAGTGATGACATTTTTCTAAAAATAGCCACAGTGACCTTGACCTTGATGTCATGAGCATGAATGTCACACTCACTCGAGATAGTGTCATAAGGAACATTTGTGTGAAGTCCTTTTGAAATTGGTGAAGAAATGTAGGCGCTAGAGCGATGACAAAGTTTTTCTAAAAATAGCCACAGTGACCTTGACAGTGAGGTCATGACCTTGAAAGTCGAACTTGCTCGAGATATTGTCATAAGTAACACTTGTGTGAAGTTATATTGAAATTGGTGGAGAAATAAAGGCACTAGAGTGATGACAACGTTTTTCTAAAAAAATGCCACAGTGACCTTGATGTGATGAGCATGAACGTCACACTCACTTGAGATAGTGTCATAAGGAACATTTGTGTGAAGTTATAATATTGAAATTGGTGAAGAAATGTAGGCGCTAGAGCGATGACAAAGTTTTTCTAAAAATAGCCACAGTGACCTTGACAGTGAGGTCACGACCTTGAAAGTCAAACTCGCTCGAGATACTGTCATAAGTAACATTTGTGTGAAGTTATATTGAAATTGGTGAAGAAATAAAGGCACTAGAGTGATGACATTTTTTTCTAAAAATAGCCACAGTGACCTTGACCTTGAGGTCATGAGCGTGAACGTCACACTCACTCTAGAAAGTGTCATAAGGAACATTTGTGTGAAGTTATATTGAAATTGGTGAAGAAATGTAGGCGCTAGAGCGATGACAAAGTTTTTCTAAAAATAGCCACAGTGACCTTGACCTTGAGATCACCACCGTGAAAGTGGAACTCGCTCGAAATATTGTCATATGGAACATTTGTGTGAAATAATATTGAAATTGATGAAGAAATGTAGGCACTAGACCAATGACAACGTTTTTCTAAAAATAACCACATTGACCTTTACCTTGAGGTCATGACCTTGAAAGTAGAACTCACTCATCCTATTATTGTGCTTTACATTTGTTTGAAGTTTCATGAAATTATCTCAAACGGTTTGAAAGTTACAGAGCGGACACAAGTGCATGGTAAAAATTGCAAGTTATAACATTCAATGGTCAATAACTCTGAAAGTAGAAAAGCAAGAGTTACGGTTCATGTGTTCTGCACGTCGTCTCATGGTGTTTAACATTTATGTGAAGTTTCATGAAAATATGTCAAGCAGTTTAAAAGCTATGGAGCGGACACGAAAATGGAAGTTATTACATTCAAGGGCAATAACTCTGAAAGTAGAAAAGCAAGAGTTACGGTTCATGTGTTCTGCACGTCATCTCATGGTGTTTAACATTTATGCGAAGTTTCATGAAAATATGTGAAGCGGTTTAAAAGTTATGGAGCAGACACAAAAATGCTAACAGACACACACACAGAAAATACGAAAACTATATACCCCCATGGCATACTCCGTATGCCGGGGGTATAATAAGAAAGTTATTGACCGAACACAAAAAGGCCCCTTTTTCTACCTTTAACCTCCATGTATGACCTTAACCTTTGAGGTACCAACTTGAATCATGCATGCAACACATCGTCTTATGATAGTTAACATTTCTGCCAAGTAATTTCAAATTCTATCTAAAAATAAGGAAGTTATTGACAAAACACAAAAAAGGCCCCGTTATTGAACTTTGACCCTAAGTATGACCTTGACCTTTGAGGTACCAACCTGGGTCATGCATGCACCACATCGTCTTATGGTGGTTAACATTTCTGCCAAGTAATTTCAAAATCCATCTAAAAATAAGAAAGTTATTGACCAAACACAAAAAAGGCCCCTTTTTCTACATTTAACCTCTATGTATGACCTTGACCTTTGAGGTACCAAACTGGGTCATGCGCACAACACGTCGTCTCATGGTGGTTAACATTTCCACCAAGCAATTTCAAAATCCATCTAAAAATAAGAAAGGCCATTTTGTTCACCCGAGTGGAATGGTTTGAGCAATTTTGGTAGAGGGTCACCCAAGGAACATTCCTGTTAAGTAATTTCAAAATGCATTCACTGGTTAAGGAGAAGAAGTCGTTTAAAGGTTTTTCTATTTTTAGCTCTAGCAGCCATCTTGTTCATCCGAGCGGAACGGTTTGAGCAATTTTGGTAGAGGGTCAACCAAGGAACATTCCTGTGAAATAATTTCAAAATCCATCCACTGGTAAAGGAGAAGATGTTGTTTAAAGTTTTTTTTTTTTTTTAGCTCTGGTGGCCATTTTGTTCATCCGAGTGGAACCGTTTGAGCAATTTTGGTAGAGGGTCACCCAAGGAACATTCCTGTGAAGTAATTTCAAAATCCATTCACTGGTTAAGGAGAAGTCGTTTAAAGGTTTTTCTATTTTTAGCTCTGGTGGCCATTTTGTTGGCCAGAGCGGAAGGTTCGAGCAATTTTGGTAGAGGGTCATCCAAGTAACATTCCTGTAAAATAATTTCAAAATCTATCCACTTGCATGGTCAAGGAGGAGAAGTCGTTTAAAGGTTTTTGAAAGTTGATTTTTTAAATCAAGTTTTTTTGTCATTACATTTCTACTTCCGGTACTGGACCGCGTTGCTCCACTTCCGCTGTTCGTTCGCTGCATAAAATAGTCCAAATGAACTCTTGAAAATTAATTTTGCAGGCCGGCCCCGCATGGAATGTCTTTCAAAATATTTCAGTTTTCAAGACTTTATACGGATTGAATATAAATTGGCACAGAAAGACGAATTCTGAAAAGAAAACAGTACTCTGGAACTATTTTCCTACGCGCTTTTCGGTGATATTTATGTTTTACTCTTTCATCCCTGAGTTTCTAAACAGGACTCTTCTCGCTTTAAATATATTCTTATAGAAAAGGATTTCTGATTAGTTCACTGACAGGATGGCAAACAGTGTACATGCAGTTCTGGCGAAACGTTCTAGCTATGTGCCGTCTTATCAGGATCTACAAGGTTTGCATAGATACAGTGTATTTCTACCTTGGCTTCTGCACCGGTCTACAGGGTTAAAAGAGTTAGCTTATCACAACCCTTTACTGACCTACAATTCGCCTGCTTTCGAGAGCTCTAATATTACAAAACACGTGTTGTTTAAATCAAGTTCCGTACTTTAGCAAATATGAAGACATCGTTCAGACGCAACATACTGTGGCATCTAATCTATCTTAACTGTTTCGAAATGTCACAGTATTGAAACAATTGACATCTATGGGTTAATGTTTTTAGGACCCCGTACAGGTGGGAAAAAACATATTTTAATTCACCTTGGGTAAACGCGGCGTCTGACCAGAGTTATAATGTCTAAATCAAATGGTTAAAAAATGATCTTTTTTGTCAAGCTATTCTCCTTTTTATGTCCCGATGCCCGAAGGAACATAGCTCAAAGCGGCTGCACAACGTATGTGCATCGTCCTATCAATGCGACGTTGATGCGATGTTGCTAAGACATCATGTGCCCGCTAGTAGAACTTCTCTGTAAGATTATTAGCAGACATGACATTGTACTGAGCTAATTTAGAAATTTACGGTTGGACCATGAAGAAATCGGCAGGCACGTTTTTCTTTCTTTCTTCCGTATTTTCTTCGGTGGGGTAGTTGAGTGAGGCAATGGCGATGTGTATCTTGTGTCACTGGGGAGTCCATCTGATATTGACTTACAGTTGGGCAACACCTGCTGTCCTTGCAGCAGGTAACGGTAGAGCGGTACATTTACTAACCGGAATGGACCCAATATGGACCCAATAACGGAACGGACCTGGAATAACCGGAACGGACCTTTAAAATCATTATTTTATCCAATTATCGAATGAATATACTGAATATATGAGGTAGTAGGGAAATTAAGAGTGAGAGGAGGCAATGTTGGATGAAAGCTTCTGTATTATACTCACTCAAAGCCCTTAAAAATTAAGTCTAGATTAAACCAGGAGTTTGTAAATAGCACCATGAAGCCTATTTAATTTTTTATAGATTTAAAGATATCACTGGTCAATGCTCAGTAGCAAACATCTGGTCTTAATTTATGAGCACTTGCAGGTAATTACATGCACTATGGTGAACAAGTGTCACATGTCCCGAAAGCGGAAATGTTCAATATCCAAGCTCATTAAAAAGCATGGATAACTTTGGCACCGTTAACTTAAATAATTCATATTATATAAAGCCTAAGGGTTATGTTGATTCATGTCACACAGACACAACAACATCCGTATACATAATTGTACGTTTCACCCTCTTTGGGGATAGCTATATCTCTCGTCTCAGGAACTTCTGTAAAGGGGATCTGAAGGTATTTTCTTCTTGTTACCTGTTTTCAATAGAGATGTCATGCTCATGATCATATAGGATGGGTTTTTATGACAGGTATGACATGAAAATTCTCCCAGCTGGTACATGACGTTAAGGCAATGTCGAAGCAACGTCGATGCAACGTAACCCTGTTGCACCATAGATTGTAGGTACTAGTTAGATTTGTTTGATTTGAGGTTTAACGTCCCAGTCAACACTGTATAGGTCATTTTGGAGACGTCGGTTCCAATTTTTTGGGGTGTTTACTCGACATTGAGATGAAATGTCATCTCAAGCCCCGTCACCCAGTGAAACCAATAGGGTTTATAAGCCCATATATTTATTCAAGCCCCGATGGGCTCGTTATAAGCACCAATGTGAGGGCCGGTTCTAACGAGCACCCAAAATCTGTTTGGTTTATGAGAGGAGTAGCTTTGCCAATACACCACAGAGGCTTCTTAATTAAATGTAAATATGTTTTTATGTTCCTATTAAAAACCTGTAAATTACACTTTATATGAACTCTCAAGACTTTCGGATGAGTCTTTAAACCGAGGTCCTGTCTCCATATGACCTTAGCTGTTGGTGAGCCGTAAAGCTGAACCACTCATTAACTCATTACACTTTAGAATGAGAAAAGTGTGGTTCACAGTGATATACATTATTTCTGTGTTCTTCGTTAGAATCGCCAATGTGGGGGTGGTTCTAACGAGCACCTAGAATCTGTTTGATTTATGAGACCAGTGCCGTTACCAATATAACACAGAGTCTTTTTAAAATAAATGTAAATATGTTTGCATGTTTTTAGTAAAACCATTAAATTATATCAGTAAAAGTGGCAATGTTCAATTGTGATTATAAACATAGATTACTATAGATTTTGTTTTTGGTCATTTGTCTTTAATACAAATACCCATGATACGAATACCTTGGATTCAAGAATTACTTGAATATGTGAACACTGTAAATTTCACTTGATATAGAGAAAAGTGGGGTTTACAATGGTATATATTAATTTCTGAATTCTGGCACAAAAAAACATTGATTGTGGATACTTGTTAGAACAGCATCTGTTGAGACAGTTCTAACGAGCACCCACTATCTGTTTGGTGCAAAAATACGGAGAAAAAGAAATCAATTATTTGCCTGAAAAAATGTTAGTTATGGGCCAATAAGAGGTACTATTATATCACACAGATATTTTAAAGAGAATTCCGTCAATAGCGTTGCAGTCCAACATCTTCAGTGGTACTGCAGGACATATTTTTTTTTTCTGTCTAGTCCCCAAACAATGAAAGAATCCTTTTCTTGCATACACTCTCCAGAATTCTGGCAGTAAAGTCATTTAAAGCGTAGGCATGTAAGATTACTCAATTTTTATCTATCTGGTCAAGATCACCGGAGTAGGCCAAGACTATTCCAGGGTAAAATCCAGTATTTCCTAAAGCGGCTAGTATATTTCTATAGCCAACCTACACTTAATAGCAGAATACATATGACCAAAGACATATAATTCTCTAACTTATGACTAAAATAAAGGTCCGTTCCGGTTATTCCAGGTCCGTTCCGGTTATTCCAGGTCCGTTCCGGTTATTGGGTCCATTCCGGTTAGTAAACATACCCACGGTAGAGTGAGGGAGTGTTGATATTTCTTCTGTTTCTACACTTCCATTCATTTTCCATTTTCTCCTCTGTCCCTCACTTTCATCTTCTCTACAACGGCCCTGCCCATCGGGGCTTGAAGAAATATATGGGCTGCATGATGCTTCCACGCAGAGCTGAAACCGACCCGCACACGAGTACTGGTAAACTGCTTAGAGGATCAATCCCTGCCAGGCAAAGCGGTGCGAGTCAGACCGTTCATGCTTATGAACCCTATTGGTTTCATTGGGCGGCAGGGCTTGAGATGTCATTTCATCTCAATGTCGGGTAAAAGTCCCACAAATTGGAAGCAACGTCTCCAAAATGACCTTTACAGTGTCGACAGGGACGTTAAACCTCAAATCAAACAAACAAACAAATCATCTCCGCTACTGTCTCTTCTATCTCTTTTCCCCTTTCTCTTGGAGAAGACAAAAATGATCCACTAGGGTTGACCTGTCGTTAAACTCAAAACAATCGATGAATCATTTTTTCTTTGTCGAATTTTTTAAACCACTTGGACCTTGTCAAATCAGAACCAGAATCAGAATTGTTACTGGTGACACGTCAAATGTCATTCATACACCAGGACCTGTGATATGGGAAGTTAGTCTCTATATTTTTTTCAACAAAATATCTAGATAACTGCTTGATCTACAACTAACATTGTTATATAATAATTATTCCTCATAAATCAACTTTCCTCAACTGGTACTTTCAGTACTTTGATTCTATTTTAAGCACTGGTGGCCATCTTGTTCACCCGAGTGGAACAGATTGACCAATTTTGGTAGAAGATCACCCAAGGAGCATTCCTGTGAAATTATTTCAAAATCTGTCCAGCAGTTTTAGAGAAAAAGTTGTTTAAAGCAAAAGTTGACGACAGACGCAAGGACGCATGGACACATGGAGGATGGACAAAGACCGATCACAAAAGCTCACCTTAAGCACTTTGTCAGGTGAGCTAAAAACAAAGAAAATGCTGGTTATTGACGCTTAAAACATTTAAATGCTCCTGTATTTGTAAGACTATTGTGGTGATTGTAAATGTTTTGTGAGATGCGCTAAAATGTATTTGGCAATCTGAAAGAAATTTGAATTTGATAAAATCCAAATTTTTACACTATAGAGGGACATGAGCTAAGATAAACTATAATAATTCCAGAAGAGTCATTTCCCTTATTAGGCAACTAAATATGACACAAACCCAACATTACTTAGGTAGCTTCAAGCAAGAGGTCGTAATGACTTTACGAAAACTCACCTATAAATATGCATTGTAAACTTTACCACCGAAAAAACGAAAATTTTAAGAAGAAAAAAAATTGACATTTTTCTTATTCTTGCTCAAAATAATAAGATTGAGGGTACACATTAGAATGATGAGGCGGTTCTAACGAGTACCCACAATCTTTATTTAAGAGCATAAATAAGAAAAATATGTTTACCCCTGTAAACCTGTTTTGCTATATAAAAGTGGGATTCAAGGGGGTCAAAACTATATAGTTTGTTTTCAAGGTGAGAACGGCTGCACATGTGCATTTGAGAAACATAAACTGGAGAATTCTCTGGCTAGACCTGTTGTTCTGGCTATGTCTTGGTATGTTTTTTTTTGTTTGAATTGGGGTAATATGTCCCCCTCAACACTAGTTAGGTCAGGCATAGATCTTTTAACCCTTATCTTGCTGTTCACGACAATCCCTATCTTTGCAAACAGTGTCGATCCAGATCAGATGGCTTCTGAAGAAGCCATCTGATCAGGATCTACACTGTTTGGCATTCAGTTTATGAATTTGTAGCAATAAATTACATCAAGTAATTTGATTGGCTGATAGACAGAAATGGTTGTGGCTTAAATGAATATTCAGCAAGATAAGGGTTAAGTAGTTACCACTACTCCTGTGTGGTCGCTTTCAGCTCTGGTTGGAAGCCCCGATGAGTGGGGGTGTTGTATTTGTACGTTACGTTGAAATATTTATAAATTTTCTGGTAGGTCCAAAATGGATTCTTCAGTCTGCACAGGCTGACAAAATTAGGATTCTGATCAATATAAAACATCTCTTGAGGAATGACTATTCTCCCTCTCTCTCAGATTCACATCTGTCCCAGACTGATTTATCGTATTTGGGGTAACCCAACCAGTTGGCAACCACACTTCCTCTAAAATTTGCGCAAGAACAATTTACCACAATGTCATGACGTTGTGTCAAAAATAGTTGGATAAGTGGCAAACAGTGTACACCCTGAAGAGATGCCATGTTTTATCTGGGTCTACACTGTTTGCTCAGGCCTGTATTTCTGAATACATAATTTTGGTAAACATGGTTTTGTTTGATTTGAGGTTTAACATCCCCGTCAACACTGTAAAGGTCATTTTGGAGACTTTGCTGCCAATTTTGTGGGACTTTCACCCAATAGTGAGATGAAATGACATCTCAAGCCCTGTCGCCCAATGAAACCAATAGGGTTTATAAGCATGGGCGGCGCGATTTGCACCGCTAAGTTCACCAGTACTCGTGTGCGGTCAGTTTCAGCTCTGCTTGGAAGCATCATGCAGCCCATCTATTTCTTCAAGCCCCGATAGGTGGGGGCCTTTGTAAACATGGTATAATCGCTGAAATCAAAGATCTTACAGCACTGATGGACTGCATGCTGGATGGTAAAATTGTTCCTGATCTACAACTTTGCTCTGTTTAATCCATTGCATGTGGGACACCCCTAAATGCGTACCTTGGCAAACAGTGCAGGCCCAGATCAGACGCCGCAGAACGCGGCGTCTGATCTGGGCCTGCACTATTTGCTAACAAAATTCTTCGTCAGAAATAGAATAAAACCAAAAACAATAGGCCTGACATCCCTTATATGACAAATGGACTTGTCCAAAATATAGCAATGGAAGAGTCCACTAGTATACAATGGGTTAACCAAATCAATATTGAACTTTTTTTTCATTTTCAACCCTTATCCCGCTGAACATATTAATTATGCCACAACCATCACCAGCTATCAGCCAATCAGATTACTCGATATACATGTATATTCATTATTTTCACAAACTGCATGACAAACAGTGTAGAACCTTCTTCAGAAGCGATCTGGATCTACACTGTTTGCAAAGGTATGGGTAGTGTCAACAGCAGGATAAGGGTTAATTTGCATGCAGTTTCATTTGATTGGTCAGTTAAAGTCACACTGACAGCAGCAGTGAAGGTTTGACATGGAATAGACCAAAAGTGGGATATTGGAAAATAATCTAGACCCTGATCAGATGATGCACTGAATACGGCATTTGATAGGCCCCAAATATTCAGGATTTTCTGCAGTAAATGATTAAAATGACCACATACCCACTAAATAATATGAAAATGGGTCTGTCCAAAATAATGAGATGGAAGAGTTCATTTGGCATGAACGGGTTAACCCATTTTTACCAGACATCCCAAAACAGTTACCCTGGCAAACAATGCAGGCCCAGATCTGATCAGACGCCCTGCACTGTTTGCTCGGCCCCCGCCCATCGGGGCTTGAAGAAATAGATGGGCTGCATGATGGTTCCACACAGAGCTGAAACCGACCCGCAAATGAGTAGTGGTAAACCACTTTAGGGATCTAAGCCTGCCAAGGCAAAGCGGTGTGAGTCGGCCCGTCCATGCTTATAAACCCTATTGGTTTCATTGGGCAGCAGGCAAAAAAAATCAAACAAATACACTGTTTCCTAAAAGTTCAGTCCTTTTCCAAATAAATTTTTAAGAAAACACAACCTGACACCCCTAAATTTTGAAATGAACTCCTGCTATATGCAAGGAGGTACAAAATGGTTTAATGGCTAACATTCTGATTTCTGTGAAGATCCTGACCAAACTGACTACAATTATATTTGCTTGTCATGTTACATGTATTGACTGCATTACGCAAACACTCCTATATAAATACATTGCCACCTTTATCCACGAAAAAAGTGAAAATTTTATGATGAAAAATTGTGATATTTTTCTTATTTCTGCTCCAAATATAGACTGTAGGCACTCGTTAGAACCGCCTCATCGAGGCGGTTCTAACGAGTACCCACAATCTATAGTCAAAATTATATAGGCGTGTTTTTGTGATTTGGGCCGTTAAACTCCAATACAAACAAACAATTGTCATGTTATGTACATTACAGCAGCTATAAAATTGCTAAATACGGAAGTGAAGTTTGATACTTTTATTATTTTTATTATTGTTATTATTATTTTTCATTCAGACCATGTATATTACCAGCATTATGGGGAGCAGAATGATCAATGTTATTAATCCATATATAACAATGGAATCTTCCACTTAGTAAGTTTGGAGTGGTTCATTTCCAATTACAGGGGTGTCAAGTTTGTTTTTGTTTGTGGCAAATTTTACAAAAATGAAATGGTCTTTAAGTAAACAGTGTAGACACAGATGAGATGTCGCATTCTGCATCTACACTGTTGGCCAATGTCCCAGAAAAAGGGGCCGCTAGGCATATATGGGTTAATGACCTTATTTTGTACAAGCTTTAAGGCTTCAAACAGGTGACAATAATGTAGCTACAAAATAAATCTTAACAAGAGGTCCCAGAGGGCCCTGGTTCGCTCACCTGATCCAAAGCATAACAAGTGGGTCCCGGGCAGGGTCAATTTTGGCCCCAGGGCTAAAATTTGAACAATCTTGGTAGAGGTCCACAAGATGAAGCTTCATATCGAATATGAAAGACCATGGCTTTCTGGTTTCAGAGAAAAAGATTTTAAAGGTTTACCCTGCATATAGAAGTCTATGTAAAACAAGATTTTCCCTATATAAGTCTATGTTAAACCAAAGGGACCCGGAGCGGGGGCATTGGTAGAGGTCCACTAGCTGAAGCTTCATAACAAATATCAAAGACCTAAGCCTTGTGTTTCAGAGAAGATGATTTTTAAAGATTTTCCCTATATAAGTCTATGTAAAACCAAAGGGCCACATGGCGGGGGCATTTTTGGTCTCAGGGCTATAATTTGAACAATCTTTATAGAGGTCCACTAGCTGAAGCGTCATAACAAATATCAAAGACCTAAGCCTTGTGGTTTCAGAGAAGAAGATTTTTCAAGATTTTCCCTATATACCCCAGAGAAAATTTAATCGAAATTTCAGTAAATTTCATTGAAATTTCACTGAAATCCTCATATTTTGGTGGATTTCACCCATTTGACCAAAATTTGATGAAATTTCAATGAAATTTCAGTGAAGTTTCAACAAATTTCACTGACATATTCAAAATTTCAGTGAAACTTAATTTCAATGAAATTTCAATGAAAATTCACTAAAATTTCAGCAGTATTCTTGCATAAATTTTGATCATCTACAAAATTTAAGTGATAGTGAAATTTCAATGAAATTTCAGTGAAATTTCAGTATTTTTTCAATCAAATGACCAATGCATTTTCTTCAGTTACAAAAGTTTTAATGTATATTAAAATAAAGAAAGCTTCTAAGGAAAATATTAGATAAGACTAATGCGAAGAAACAATGTAAGAAAGAAGCAAGAAAACATGCAACAACATACACCACAATTTTTCCCCCTTATACAGTTTTGGATAAAATACTTTTCACAGATGGATCCTAAAAATGTACAGATCATACAGAAAAATGACCATTTCTTTTCTGTATAATCTATACATTGTAATTGGACACAACACTGCCACCCATTTACTAACACATTTCCTGCTTTGGACCCCTAAAACCGTGCTATAAAGTCCTTAGGTAGTGGAGTACATTAAAGTATCAGCATATCATCTTAAAAGCCTCAGAAGTTTGGACATACATATAGACTGCTGTCACAGACTTAAATTTTAACAAGATGTGTTTGTGAAACACAAACATGTCCCCAGGCAAAGGTCAATTTTTTTCTTATCCTAAGCCCTTGTCTCAAGGAACCTACATGCCAAATATGAAGGTTCTATCTGAAGGGGTCACAAGGAACCTACATGCCAAATATGAAGAATCGATCTATCTGAAACGGTTCAAAAGTTATGACCAATGTTTTTTCTTGTCACAAGGAACCTACATGCCAAATATAAACGGTTCAAAAGTTATGACCAATGTTTTTCCTTTCAAGTAGGGAATCCAGATGTTTGGGCAAGACTAGCTTGTTTCGGCCTTAAAGTTATCCAGCAAACAGACAAGCCAACAAACAGACAGGGCAAAAACAATATGTCCCCGCTCTTGCTCTTGCGTGCATGCATGAGGACATAAAAATGTGGACATAATAAAATTGCAGTTGCAACAGCAAAAAGTGAAGACCCTGATCAGAAACAGGCTGTTCTGAGTCTGCAATGTTGGCTAAGATTACTGTATACAGGTTTATATCAGAGTACCCTCTGTTTTGGGGCCAGACTCGGTAGCTCAGTCGGACGCGCGTCTGACTGTTGATCACGAGGACGCGGGTTCGATACCTGCCTGGGTTGGCAACATTCTTTCGTGGAGATTGATTATGAAATCTTTTCTATGGTCTTTCTCTCCCTTCCGCTGATTCAAGAAGGGCAGTTGTCAGTTTCTGGCTAAAGAATGTGCACTGTACTGGTTAACCGCTGATGTATAAGTCTGCCCAGGAAAAGTGTGGACAGGTAAACTGACCGGCTCATAAATGACCTAAATAGTGTTGACTGGACAGTTAAACTCCAATACAAACAAACAAAACTCTCTGTTTTGGTAGTGACTTCCTAAAATTGTGATAAATTTACAAAGGAATTGCATTTAAAAGTGAATGCATCATAATTCAAGGCAATTGTTATGCATAATATCATCAAATTCCAAGCGAGGGCAGAAACCAATGTAAATTTCCTGTACCCTGAAAGAACGTCTTTCAATAGAATTCAATTTCAATGGAAATTCACAAAAATTTAAATGAAATTTCAGTGAAATTTCAACAATTTTCTAGCATCAGTAAAATTTCAAGGATTTTAATCAAATTTAGTATTTCATTTAAATTTTAGTACAGTTTTAGAAAATTTCAGTCTTTGCATGTAATTTGTTGTTTCTTGAGTGAAATCTAGTTTTCATAGAATGTCTTTTCAACTAGAAAGTAATTTCATTCTATGACAAAGTATAAGAATGAATAGTTCAGGAAGTGCCACAATAAAAATTTGATGCCAACCCAATTATAAGAAAGTACCATAAGCTAAGGGACAAACAAGGAAGTTAATCAGCCCCTTTCTTTCCTACGAGGAATTATACAACAACAAAAACTTGATGTTTAACATGCAGTGTAGTTTTGATAATAAGTGACACTGAAAATTATGAGTTTTAAAATTAAAATGAAATCTCACCAAATTTCACTGAAATTTCACTGAAATTTTGGTGATGACGTCATTGATGATGACATCATTTCAATTGAATGATGGGAAAAACATGGCTGCCTTAGTACTGGAGGGATTTTCAAAGCAGTGCCAGAAAACTAATTGTCTGGTAATATCAGGATGACAAACATCACAGAACATTAGCTGATATAGTAAGTACACTTCAGGACACAGTTTGAAAAGGTGCTGTTTGAATTGGGCAGAAATGATGGCAGACACAGGTTAGCAGGTAAGCATGCGGATTTTGAAGGTCAAAAGTTTCTGGTCATTCAATGTCTGTGTTAGATTAACAAACATGCTGAAAGGCCTTAGAAAACACAAGTTTGACAGAAAAAAAGATAAATCAGACATAATTATATTTAATAAATTACTTTTTTTTTCTTCTTGTCCGAAAATTAATATGGTCATTCGAAATGGGTGGGGTACAGTGTGGCATGTAAACAGAGACTCTTGGCTGTTGTAATTGATATCATTATGTAACCATTTAGAGAAAAAAGTATTTGGGGGATGAATGAAGTTGTTCATTATATATATTTCTCATGCGAACTAATAGTAATTAAATCTGTGTATATCAAAACATAAATCAAGTACCATCAAAGGGGAAACAATTTTGAAATCTCATTGATATATCTGTGAAATGCTATTGAATATTTCCTAAAATTTCATTAAAATTTCTGTGAAATACTAACACACTTTCAGGAAAATTTCTCTGAGATTTCAACAAAATTTAGAGGTATTTTGCCCATTTCTTTCAATGAGATTCCTGCATTATTTTATTGAAATACTAAAAAAATTTCACTGAAATTTGGTAATATTTTGCCCGATTCTTTCACTGAGATTTCAGTGTTATTTGACTGAAATAACAGTGAAATTTCACCGAAAATCAGTAATATTTTATTGAAATACTAACAAATTTTCACTGAAATTTCCATGAGATTTTACTGAAATTCGGTAATATTTTGCCCGATTCTTTCACTGAGATTTCAGTGTTATTTGACTGAAATAACAGTGAAACTTCACTGAAAACCAGTATTATTTTATTGAAATACTAACAAATTTTCACTGAAATTTCTATGAGATTTTGCTGAAATTTGGTAATATTTTGCCTGATTCTTTCACTGAGATTTCAGTGTTAATTGACTGAAATAACAGTGAAATTTCACTGAAATCTCAGTGTTATTTCAGTGTTATTTTGCCCGATTCTTTCACTGAAATTCCACAGTTATTTCCATGAAATAACGCTAAAATCTCAGTGAAATTTCATTGTCATTTTCACCAGGGTAAGTCTATGTAAAACCAAAGGGCCCCGAAGCAGGGGCATTTTTGGCCCCAGGGCTATAATTTGAACAATCTTGGTAGAGGTCCACAAGATGAAGCTTCATACCAAATATCAAAGACCTGGGCCTTGCAGTTTCAGAGAAGAAGATTTTTTAAAGATTTTCCCTATATAAGCCTATGTAAAACAAAAGGGCCCTGGTGCGGGGGCATTTTTGGCCCCAGCACTATAATTTGAACAATCTTGGTAGGGGTCTACTAGATGAAGCTTCATACCAAATATCAAAGACCTGGGCCTTGAGGTTTCAGAGAAGAAGATTTTTCAAGATTTTCCGTATATAAGCCTATGTAAAACCAAAGGGCCCCCATGCGGGGGGCATTTTTAGCTCCAGCACTATAATTTGAACAATCTTGGTAGGGGTCCACTAGATGAAGCTTCATACCATATATCAAAGACCTGGGCCTTGCAGTTTCAGAGAAGAAGACTTTTAAAGATTTTCCCTATATAAGCCTATGTAAAACAAAAGGGCCCTGGTGCAGGGGCATTTTTGGCCCCAGCACTATAATTTGAACAATCATGGTAGGGGTCCACTTAATGAAGCTTCATACCAAATATCAAAGACCTGGGCCTAGCGGTTTCAGCGAAGAAGATTTTTCAAGATTTTCCCTAAAGCCCATGTAAAACCAAAGGGCCCCCGTGCGGGGGCATTTTTAGCTTCAGCACTATAATTTGAACAATCTTGGTAGGGGTCCACTAGATAAAGCTTCATACCTAATATCAAAGACCTGGGCCTTGCAGTTTCAGAGAAGAAGATTTTTAAAGATTTTCCCTAAATAAGCCCATGTAAAACCAAAGGGCCCCCGTGCGGGGGCATTTTTGGCCCCAGCACTATAATTTGAACAATCTTGGTAGGGGTCCACTAGATGAAGCTTCATACCAAATATCAAAGACCTGGGCCTTGCGGTTTCAGAGAAGAGGATTTTTAAAGATTTTCCCTATAAAAGCCCATGTAAAACCAAAGGGCCCCCGTGCGGGGGCATTTTTAGCTCCAGCACTATAATTTGAACAATCTTGGTAGGGGTCCACTAGATGAAGCTTCATACCAAATATCAAAGATCTGGGCCTTGCAGTTTCAGAGAAAAAGATTTTTAAAGATTTTCCCTATATAAGCCCATGTAAAACCAAAGGGCCCCCGTGCAGGGGCATTTTTGGCCCCAGCACTATAATTTGAACAATCTTGGTAGGGGTCCACTAGATGAAGCTTCATACCAAATATCAAAGACCTGGGCCTTGCGGTCTCAGAGAAGAAGATTTTTTAAGTTTTCGGTGAAAAAAATATATTTTTGGCTACTGTGACCTATATGTGCAACGGACCGGAACCATTTGAACAACTTTGAAAGGGGACCACCTAAGGATCATTCCTGTGAAGTTTGGTCAAAATCCGATCAGTGGTTTAGGAGGAGATGTCGTTTGAAGAAAAGTTTACGGATGCACGGACGCACGCACGATGGACGACGGACAAAAAGTGATCCCAAAAGCTCACCTTGTCACTACGTGACAGGTGAGCTAAAAATAAGCAAGTTAACTCACCCCACATACACATAATTTCTGACTTAACGAAATAAACTAACTCCAATAAAATATATCCAAAAATGGTAAAATACAGTTCGGTAGACAAGCCCTCAATAAACATCAGTAACAAAATACATTTTCCATTTTCTCCTAGAAATGTTTTCTCGTAATTCTCAGACAAAACGAAGTCACAAATTTAATTGGTCATCAGAGGAATTCAGAAGAGAAGACAAAATAATCAATAAAAAACAAATCATGACCAGGTTATAGAAAAAAGAGTGCTTAAGCCAGAGTCTGTGACCAGAGTTTTAGATTCAGACCAAACTTTGCAGTGTGCAGCCTGGCTATACACTGCACAGTCTTTTCTGATCTAACTTGTGTGCATTTTGCATGCCAAAGTGTGAGCAATAGGCTCAAAGATCTGCCATCCACATACATATGTTCAAGTACTATTTAAATGTGACACAGCTTAACCTTTACCACTCTCTAGGCTAATTCAGCAGACGACAAATTGTTGATATTTTCCTTATTTTTCCCAGAAAACTGGACTTGATATCTCATGCAAATTGTCTCCTATGGAGACAATTTGCATGAGATGTCAAATCCTGTTTTCTCGGATAATTAGAAAAAAAATTCAAACTGTCGTCTGCTGCAAAAAAAAAATACCCAGGATGCAGAGCGATCAATGTAGAAGAATGGCTAAAAAAGTCTGATATTTCTGTAATGCCAGATCATCAGGCATACTGTATAGATTCATTATTTTGCACTGACAATATTTCCAATATAAGATGTTATGAGCTTTCATGATACAAATTAGGGATCAATAAGATCGACCTTCGTGTGAACTGGAAAAGGGATTGCTTAACCCTGGGAAGAGTAAGCTGCGTAGATCACGGAAAGGAGCCTAAGGGAAATTGCTGGATCTATTCAAAACTCACATACACACAAACTTCTAAATACTGTATTAATTTACCCTAAGTATTTAGTCACCTCAACTCCTTACAATACTTGTTCTAAAATGTTGACAAGCATTATTTTCTACCATGGCCCAGTTGTTCAAAGCATTGTTAGTTTAAAGAGCTCGTTAGTGGTCATATTGTTAACTCTTCTAGCAAGTACAATATTGTAAATTTTGGTATTTTTGCTGAAGAAATGTGAGAAGCTTTTGCGTCCGCAAAAGCTGCTCACATTTTTTAAGCAAAAATTTCGGCATATTTGCCATATTTAATGATCAAAGTTTTAACGATACTTTAACTAACAACATCGTTAGTTTTGAACAACTGGCCCCTAATGTTGTGTCTAAAGTCTAAAATAGCCAGATGAGTGGCAAATAAGGTAGACTCTGATGAGATGCCACATTCTGCAGCATCTCATCTGTGTCTGCACTATTTGCTCAGGCCTATCTGTCATATACGGTAGCCCTGTTCATCATAGCATGGTTTTGGATATATACACAGTTTAAAGATGGATAAAAAATAAAGGAATTATGGAGTTAAAAAAAGTAGGGTTATATAGAAAAATCTATACATTCAAAAATGTGTGGTTTATTAGAAAAATGGCTATAAATGGTAATTTTTCTATTATAATTAATGCATTTTTGTTTGGACAAAACAAGACTGTATTTGTCACAAAGATGTCTCAGCTTGCCCACCTGTACAAAATAATATATGGGCCTTGAAAATAATGAAGAACAAATTCTTCACATTAAAAGTACCCAATTTCCCCACTGGAAAAGCCCATACTGATCCCTACTACATACTGAGACTTAGGCACATAGAGATAAACAGACTGAACTAAACATTACCCACCTTTAATTGGACTAAATGACCCACCTTTCTATGAAAGTTGTACCAAACTGGCACCAAATCAGATTAACCCTTATCTTGCTGAATATTCATTTAAGCCACACCCATTTCTGTCTATCAACCAATCAAAGTACTTGATGTAATTTACTGCTACAAATTTATAAACTGAATGCCAAACAGTGTAGATCCAGATCAGATGGCTTCTTCAGAAGCCATCTGATCTGGATCTACACTGTTTGCAAAGATAGGGGTTGTTGTGAACAGCAAGATGAGTTAAATTTCTTTTCTCATGATAATTGTGACCCTCTCCTCAACAATGCAATGGTTTCCATATTTACCCTGAGTATTCAGACACCTAAACTCCTAACCATACTTGTTCTAAAATTTGAACAAGTAAAATTTACTACCTAATACTGTGTCTTAAAGTAGCTGGATGAGTGGCAAACAGTGCAGAACCTGGTGAGATGCTGCATACAGAGACGTCTCATCTAAGTCTACCCTTTTGCTCAGGCCTGCACACGTCTGACCTAATACATACAGTATGGTATTATTAATTTCTTTGTCTCAATAATAATTCACAATTTTCTCATTTTCCTCCTCTCTCTTTCTTGGACAGACAGGGCTCAGCAAACAGTGTAGACCCAGATGAGATGCTGCAGAATGTGGCATCTCATCTGAGTCTACACTATTCTGCAGCATCTCATCTGGGTCTACACTGTTTGGTACTCAACCAGCTATTTTTAGGATCGGGTAGTAAATTGTACTTGTTCAAATTTTAGAGCAACTTTGTTAAAGAGTTTAGGTGTCCGAATATTTAGGGTAAATACGGTCTTGCCTCTGTGCATGTCAACCTTGGAAACTGCTCAGATTGATCAATGAGGGTGAGTCATTTCATTAACATTCCAGTGTGTGTCAATATTACAGAGCTCTGGCTCAGCTACTCCAGTAGCTCTTAGAGCTTATACTCTCACCATTGATTTCTCATTACCCCGATAATGAATTAGATCTGTTAAAAATAAACATTGGAAACAGCATGCAGAATCTTCAAGGAGCAAAGTATTGACTCAAAGCATGATTCTAACGTATGACGACGGCATATTTCCTCTAATGATTTAGAAAAAAAATCCTGAAACTGTCATATTAATTACTTACACACCAACCTACCCCACCTGTCCCCCCCCCACACACACCAACATTCATCCATGCTACCCCCCCCCCCCCCCCCCCCCCCCCACACACACACACACACACCTCAACTCTCACAGAAGATGCCACCGAAAAAATTGTGTGAAAACATTCTATTATATGATTGTATACAATAATTCGGGAACAATTATTGTAAAAAACCTATATAAAAATTCGGACATCTTGAGGAGGACTTGGTGTAATTCTCCTAAAATTTTAACAAATTTGTCTCACAATCCAGCAAGGAGTCCAAAAAGTGTAGACGGAATGGCAAACAGTGTAGACCCTGATCAAACTGTTCCTCTGCACTGTTTGCTTAAGCCTGTCTGTCTCAATATCTAGAACATAATGGTACTACATTAACAGTAAATTCTTCTTATAATATCATTATGACAAGATAATATCATTAAGGCAAACAGTGTTGATCATGGGCAGACTCCTTTAGGAGCAGTCTTAGCTACATGTTCACTGTTTGCTCATGCATTTATGAAAATTATGGTAGATTCTCAGAGGCATGAGTCAAAATCAATAGCATTGTATGCCAATAGAAGGAGAGAGCAGACAGGTTCAAGGAAAAAAACTGGAAATAAAACAGCAAAATCAATACTCATGATCATGACATGGTTTTGCCATAAAAGACATAATTACCCTAACCAATTTGTACTGGAAACCCCAAAGTGGGTAATTGGCAAACAGTTCAGGCCCAGATCAGACGCCGCAGAATGCGGCGTCTGATCAGGTCCTACACTGTTTGCAAAAAGTTCAGCCATTTTCCAAATAAATTTTGAAGAAAATACAACCTATTAATCCCTAGATGAGCAAGATTCCATTTGGTACAAAAAAGGTCTAATACTCGGAGAAGTCAAAGCTTTGACAGTACTGGAGGGCTGATTGTCGCTGAGTTTTAATTGTCACACTGTTTTGTTGAACCCTTATTTAAATTCTTGTACTGTAAGGAAACAGTATAGACCCTGATCAAACACTGCAAAATAGATGCCACATTCTGATCCAGATCTACTCTGTTTGGCAAACGCAACACATGATTCCAGTCCAGACTCTATAGTCAATAAGAATAGAATGGCTATAAAAAACATAACCTGGATTTTGCACAAATTGTTGATAGTCACAAGGACATCAGCAAAGTAATGCTACTGCTCTCACATGGACATCAGCAATGTAATGCTACTGCTCTCACATGGACATCAGCAATGTAATGCTACTGCTCTCACATGGACATCGGCAATGTAATGCTACTTCTCTCACATGGACATCGGCAATGTAATGCTACTGCTCTCACATGAAAATCAGCAATGTAATGCTACTGCTCTCACAGGGACATCAGCAATGTAATTCTACTGCTTTCACATGGACATCAGCAATGTAATGCAACTGCTCTCACAGGGACATCAGCAATGTAATGCTACTGCTCTCACATGAACATCAGCAATGTAATGCTACTGCTCTCACATGGACATCAGCAATGTAATTCTACTGCTTTCACATGGACATCAGCAATGTAATTCTACTGCTTTCACATGGACATCAGCAATGTAATTCTACTGCTTTCACATGGACATTCACCCCCAGCCCATCAGGGCTTGAAGAAATAGATGGGCTGCATGATGCTTCCACACAGAGCTGAAACCGACCTGCACACAAATACTGGTAAACAGCTTAGAGAGGATCTAAGCCTGCCCAGGCAAAGCGGTACGAGTCAGCCTGTCCATGCTTATAAACCCTATTGGTTTCATTGTGCGGCAGGGCTTGAGATGTCATTTCATCTCAATGTCGGGTAAAAGTCCCACAAAATTGGAAGCAAAGTCTCCAAAATGACCTTTACAGTGTTGACAGGGACGTTAAACCTCAAATCAAACAAACAAACACATGGACATCAGCAATGTAATTCTACTGCTTTCACATGGACATCAGCAATGTAATGCTACTGCTTTCACATGGACATCAGCAATGTAATGCTACTGCTTTCACATGGACATCAGCAATGTAATGCTACTGCTATTAGTAACTTTGTATCAGCTGACAAAAAAACTAAAAAAAAAAAAAGAAAAAGATTTAACCCTTGTCCTCTGATTAACACTACTATCCCTACCTTTACAAACACTTTAGATACAGATCAGATGGCTAGCCATCTGATCTGGGTCTCCACTGTTTGTCATCCACTTTGCAAATTTGAATGAATACATTTTGTAAGTAATTTGACCGGTTGATTATCAGAAATGGGTGTAGCAGAATGAATATATTCAGCAGGATATTGGGTTAACTGTTTACCCTATTCTTACTCAGAAGCAAAAGTATTTTTTTGTATAAATGGCAGCACTTTCTGGGTGCACAAGAAATGCAGTGTGCTCAAGCACTTGAAAGAGGACCCGAACTACAGATGTACACGGTACCAAGGAACTGAATGCCCACAGAGGGAAGTCCAAGACCTGACAACTTCCTTTTACTACTTAGGTGACATGCTCTCAGCAGCTGATCTTTCGACCACATCACATGTGAAAGCAGCCTGGAAGAAATTCAAGGAGCTGCTACCAGTTCTCCCTTCCCGCAACCTCTCATTCAAGACATGTGGCCGTGTGTACAATTCTTGTGTGGAAAGCACAATGCTTCATGCCAGTGAGACTTGGCCATTGACAAAGCCAAATCTCAAGCGGAAAGATGGAGCAAATCTGCAATATCAAGCCACAATTAGAACACTGTCACCATCAGGTTCAGTGAGCTACTTGCACGGCTTGGCATTGAGGACCTGGACCTCATCCTGAAGGAGAGAAGGCTCTGTTGGTATGGACATGTGGAATGTTCTAATGGTGCAGTCAAAACTGCCTGTGACATCCAAGTAGATGGAAGGAGTGGGCCTGGGAGGCCTAAGATGACCTGCAAGCAGCTGACAGAGAGAGATCGCAGAGAGTGGAAGCTCTCTACTATCGACCCTCATGATCTTGTGTGAGAAGCCAGCTACCTGGAAGGGGGCCCATTTATGTGGATGTTGCCCCTGTACCTGCATATTAAAACTCTGATGATAATGATGTTGAAACCCGTAAAAGGGACGTAGGCAAACAATGCAGACCCATCTCAGATAGTGCAAAATGGGTATACTATGTTTGCTGACATGATTTTCTATCGAAAATAGAAGAAAAATGAAAAAAAAAAAGACCTGACACCCCTAAAATGACAAATGGACTTGTCCAACATATAACAATGGAAGAGTCAATCAGTATACAATTGGTTAGCGTGGTAACTGCCAGCACTGGGTTTTCCTGTACTTTGCAGGGGAATGGATACTTCTTTGGGGAGGAAGATCTTCCAAAAGTATACTTTTGTTTTCTTCATCAACATTGGTAAACCCTTATCAATATGAGTCTACTCCTAACCCTTATCCTGCTGAATAAATTAATTTAGCAACACTCATTTCTAGCTAAAAACCATTAACCCATTGCATGCGGGAAACCCCTAAAAGGGTACCTTAGCAAACAGAGCAGGCCCAGATCAGACGCTGCAGAATGCAGCGTCTGATCAGGGCCTACACTATTTGCAATCAGAATTTTCCGTCAGGAATAGAACAAAAACGAAAGAATCAGCCTGACACCCCTTATATGGCAAATGGACTTGTCCAACATACAGCAATGGAAGAGCCCAATAGTATACAATGGGTTAAAATCTATTGATATAATACATTCATTCAATTAACAAAGAACATAACAGTGTAGATCCTGATCAGATGGTTTCTGCAGAAGCCATCTGATCTGGATCTACAGTTTGCAAAGGTGGCTAGTGGTTGTCATGTTCTGCAGGAAAGGAAAGTATCTGCTTCAGTCTCACAAGGGGAAAATTCTTGGATCAAACTTATAATTGGCCTTGTAACCAGAAGAATACTCATGTAATATAATAATAGTCTGCATGACATTGATAGGAATTTGAGATGGAAAATTGCTATTTATGCTATTGCTATTTATGGAGAATTCATATGATCTAAATGGGATGATGGTGTCTATATTTAGTAGTAGATGTCTGTAAATATCAAATAAAGATTTATAATGCACTATTTTGGAATCAATCAGAGCAAAGACAGCACTGGTGGGTTGCTTGTCTCTGAGTGTAGGCTGAAAAACTTGTCCTGAACGAGGACTTAGACTCCTTAACCCATTTAGTACCAGAAACCCCAAAATGGGTACCCTGGCAAACAGTGCAGGCCCAGATCAGACGCCGCAGAACGCGGCGTCTGATCAGGGCCTCCACTGTTTGCTAAAAGTTCAGACATTTTCCAAATAAATTCTGAAGAAAACACAACCTGACATCCCTAAATTTTGAAATGAACCCTTGCTATATATAAGGAGGAGGATTCCATTTGGTCCAAAAAGGGTTAACCCTTGTCCTGCTGAGCCCGGATATGTCTGATCTTTCAAACAATGTAGATCCAGATCAGATGGCTTCTGACTAAGCCATCTGATCAGGATCTACATTGTTTGCCATTCAGATTGTGAATTTGTTGCAATAATTTGCATCAAGTAATCTGATTGGTTGATAATCAGTAGTGGGTGTGGCATACATGAATATTCAGCAGAACAAGGGTTAAATACAAGACTTCTCGTAGCTATAAAAACAGCATGGCTGTTTTCTATAAACAACCATTACCTGGACTTCCAACAAGTCAGTGATAAGCATTGAAAAGCTGCTGTGTTTTATTACTATGGGCAATTGATCATTGACATTGATCTGATGCTGCTTTTCCACTAGCACTGCTGACTTGTAGATCCAGTTCAGCTTCTTCTATTTAGCCATCATACTGTTTACAGGCCCAGATTCTGTAGAGTCTAATTGAGGCATTCACAGTTTAATAGCCATAATGCACCCGTCATTTGTAACCACTGCCCCCCGCACCTACGGGGATAGCGGGGACAATGACTTTTCACAGCCCTGCTAGAAGCCCTGCACTGCTGGGGACCTCCAGAAGGTCAAAGCTCCACTGTTTATAATAATTCATTCCACTGGGGGTATATTTGCCTAATATCAAAACCCCTGCATTAACCCGGCACTGCGGGGGAACACAGAGGGTAATTACCCCGCACATTAGTCCCGCTATCCCCCGCCTATCCCTGTAGGTGGTGGGGCAGTGGTTACAAATGACTAGTGCATAAGTTCAACCACTTTGTAAATAAACGGCCAAATATAACTTACCCCCACCCCACCCACTCCCTCCTCCATCTCCTCTAAATTATAAAATGGATTTCCACTATATATATAGTGAGGAAGATTCTTATATGTGCCCCCCAACACACACCCCCCTCCCACACACACCACCTGTGAAAAAGTTCAAGAACTTGAAGTTTGATTTTGAACTCTTCAAGAACTTCAAGAACTGTTCTTGAACTTATTGAATGTAGATTGTGGATCGTTTTTGGTTCTTGAGCTATTGTTCTTGAAGCCAAAGCATCTCTGGCAAACTCTACATGACCTTACTGGCAAGTCAGCCAAACAATGCACAAACTTTATCAGTGATGATGATGGCAATCCTATCCTGGACCCAGAAATTGCTGCTAACACTTTCAACAACTTTTTTACCTCAGTACATAAGTCCTTAAGTACAGCAAATAGTACCTCAGATGTGAATCCTGATTTAAAAAATATCAAAAACTATGTTAAGCCAAAGCTGCAAAATACTCCAGAATTTTGTCTTTCCCTTGTGACAGAATCCTTTATCCTGAAAGAACTTCAAAATCTTAAAGCCAATAAGGCAACTGGCATAGATGACATAGGTGCAAAGTACTTAAAACTTGCTGCTCCAATGATATCAAAACCATTAACTACCATTCTTAATTTGAGCATAAAATACAGTTCCTACCCGGATGCTCTTAAAAAGGCTAAGGTGACTCCAATATTCAAAAAGGGAAGCACAACATCTATAAATAACTATCGACCTATCTCTGTCCTCCCTGTTATTAATTCTATTTTTGAACGCCATGTCAGTAACTGTATGGTCACCTTCCTTGAATCAAATAGTATTCTATATGAATATCAATCAGGTTTTAGAAGACGTCACTCCTGTCAGACTGCACTGACCAAAATTGTTGATAATTGGTTAAAAGCCCTAAATAACAGTGAGACTGTAGGAACTGTATTTCTAGACCTAACTAAAGCCTTTGACTTAGTAAATCATGACCTACTGCTTGAAAAACTGGCAGAATACAAATTTAGCTGTAGCACACAGTTATGGTTTCAGTCCTACTTGGCCAACAGATTCCAACAAGTAAAGATTTCTGGTAAACTATCAGGCCCCAAACAGATAACAGCTGGGGTACCACAAGGATCTGTTCTTGGGCCCTTGCTCTTCCTAATTTATATCAATGATTTGCCACTCTCAATCAATACATGTATCCTAGATCTGTTTGCTGATGATGCTACCCTTTCTTCCTCCGATCCTTTCATTCTGCATCTAACAACTTGTTTGAATACTGACCTAGACAACTTCCAGAACTGGTGTGTTAGAAATAAAATGGTCATCAATGTCCCCAAAACTAAGGCAATGTTTGTTGCAACTAGAAATACAGGAACCAAGATACAACAAAACTGTCCAGATCTTCTTCTTTCTGATGAAGTTATCCAAGTAACAAATAATGAAAAACTTCTGGGTGTCCATATTGATAGCAGACTGTCATGGGAAACGCAAGTTGAAAACACAATTAAAAAGTGCAATTCCCTTCTATACCTGCTCAATAGAATCAAATACTGCCTACCTATACCAACAAGAAAGCTGTTCTTTAATGCATATGTTCTACCTCATATCGATTACTGTTGCACTGTCTGGGGGAATATTAACAACAACCTAACAGACTGCATGATAAAACTGCAGAAAAGGGCAGCCAGAATTATTCTTGATAGGAATATGGATACACCGTCAGAGGCTATGTTCACTGAATTGAAGTGGATGAGATTTCCAGACAGAGTGTACTATCAAAAAGCTGTCATGATGTACAGGGTAGTCAATAACTATGCTCCATCATATCTGAAAGACTACTTTACATTCACAACTGATATTCACCAAAGATCACTAAGATCCACTACAGATGGCTTATTGTACATACCAAAACCGAATATCGAGCTCTTTCGTAACTCACTTTCATACTCTGGTTCCAGGATATGGAATGCCATCCCTGATAATATAAAACAAAGTACCTCTGTCGATCAGTTTAAAGCAAGGTACCTTCATTGTTTTTCTCCTTAAGTTAAATTACCATTATGAATGAAGTCAGTGCTTCTAACTTTTTCCAGAACATGTTCTAGCTATGCTTAATTTATGTCATCATCTTTGTTAATGTTGTAAATATTGTATGTTTGTATATGTTTCAAAAGAGGACCCCAGGGAAGATTGGACGTATGTCCAACTGGGCCTTCTCTATAAATAAAGTCATTATTATTATTATTATTATTATTATAAGAGATGAAGTTCTAGAACCAGGGTTCTTGAACTTGCAAAGTTCTTGAACTTGCACTCTAAATTGTGAAAAAAATCAAGAACTTGAAGTTTGTTCTTGAACTCTTCAAGAACTTATCTTGAACTTATTGAACATAGTTTGTGAATATTTTTTGGTTCTTGAACTATTGTTCTTGAAGAGATGAAGTTCTAATGTCAGGGTTCTTGAACTTGCAAAGTACTTGAACCTGCATTCTAAACTGTGAAAAAATCAAGAACTTGAAGTTTGTTCTTGCACTCTTCAAGAACTGTTCTTGAACTTATTGAACATAGTTTGTGGATATATTTTGGTTCTTGAACTATTGTTCTTTAAGAGATGAAGTTCTAGAACTAGGGTTCTTGAACTTGCAAAGTTCTTGAACTTGCATTCTAGATATTGCAGAGTTCTAGAAGTTATGATCTTAAATTCAAATAGTTCAAGAGCTTTTCAAAAACTGGACATGGAAACCATAACTGGCCTGTGTGGCCAATTGAAGTGTACATTTCCTTTTGTGTATTGCTGTTGGCCAGACATTCTTTGCTCTCAAACTGAATATCTTTAAATTTATGTCTGTGTAAGATTCGGGTTACAGTGTTTGATTCCACTCTCCTTGCCCCACACCCCCTCCAACCCCAACCCCATCCTCCAAATTTGATAAAGTAAAGAAAAGATTGTGATGAACATAAGAACTGCATGGTGTCTGCATTAGCCATACCTAAATCCAATGTTTCAGCACTACTTGCAAGTTTTCTAGTTAGCTTCTCTTCCACCTTATTCACATCTAAATCATCTTCAGTGTCACTAATATCTTCTGTTTTACTTTCTTCAGTTTCTGTGTCAGTATCTGAACTCACTTCTAAAGGCTCAGGAACTGCCTCATTACACTTCAATACCAGAACATTAGTAAATACTCCACTCTTAGTTGTAATGAATATCTCTGACTTCCTTATTCTCTCCCTTCTCCTTGTACTGCTATTGCTGAGGGAACTAAAGCAATCACCCATTCTCAGTGCGTAATGTCATTTTCACTCAAAAAAAAAATGTGTTTTTTTTTTTTTTTTACGTTTTTTGCTTTATAATCGATTTTGAGTAAAATGAAATTTGAACATGACATCTGACAAACTGGGAGGTCTCAGTTCTACTTTGACAGAATCAACAACAAATCTCAATCAATATTTTACAGTCCTTGCAGTTCTTAAAATATTCTTTCAAACCATCATCATCATCATCTGTACAAATAAACCTCTTTATAACAATGTTCATTATATCATATGGATGTATTTGGTTTCCCCAAAATAAATAGATTATACAGAAAAATGACCATAAATGGTCATTTTTCTTTATAATCTATACATTTTTGTTTGGATATTACACGGTTGAATCCAACCAACAGTTTCATAAAGAGGTTGTAGTTGACCTATTGTTTTATCATGAAACTAAAACTCTGTAGTTCTACTTTATCTTTGTTTTCTTTTCTCTCTATCTTTTCTGTATGAGAAAGTATTTCACAGTACACATGGAAATGAAATATCCGAGCAGGGTCAATATAGAAGTGAAACTTGTCGCTTTATCCAAACAATATTACTGACACATCAAACAATAGCTTTTGTTTCACTTCCTTTCGAATGAAAATGCAATGGACGGAAATTAAAACAACTATTTAACTAGAATTTGTTTTTCAACAAAAACACAGATGTCTCCCCCTTTTTGACCTCTAAGCATGACCTTGACATTGAAGGTATCTTGTGTGCAACACATCATCTAATGAAGATGAACATTTCTGCAAAGTAACTTTAAAAAGTTCATAGAGAAATAAGAAAGCTATTGAACGTACACAAAAAAGCCCTTTTTACCATTGACCGCTAAGTATGGCCTTGACCTTTGAGGAAAAACGCATCGTCTTATGATGGTTAACATTTCTGCCAAGTAATTTCAAAATCCATCAAAGAATAAGAAAGTTATTGACTGTACACAATAAAGGCCCCTTTTCTGACCTTTGACCTCTAGGTATGACCTTGACATTGCAGGTATGGACCTTGGTCTTGCACACAACTCATCGTCTAATGAAAGTGAACATTTCTGCAAGGTTACTTTAAAAGTCCATACAGAAATAAAAAAGATATTGACTGGACACAAAAAAGACTTTTTTTTTACCTTTGACCTCTTAGTATGACCTTGACCTTGGAGGTACCTACCTGGGTCTAGCGCGCAACACATCGTCTCATGACGGTTAACATTTCTGCCAAGTAATTTCACAATCTATCCAGGAATAAGAAAGTTATTGACTGAACACTAAAATAGCCCCTTTATTACCTTTGACCTCTTAGTATGACCTTGACCTTTGTGGTACCAACATGGGTCATGCAAGAGACACATCATCTCATTGTGGTTAACATTTCTGCCAAGTAATTTCAAAATCCATCTACAAATAAAAAAAGTTATTGACAAAACACGAAAAAAGGCCCCTTTTTTAACCTTTGACCTCTAAGTATGACATTGACCTTTGAGGTACCAACCTGGGTCATGCACACACCACATCATCTCATGGTGGTTAACAATTCTGCCAAGTAATTTTAAAATCCATCTAAAAATAAGAAAGTTATTGACCAAACACAAAAAGGGCCCCTTTTATACATTTGATCTCTATGTTTGACCTTGCCCTTTGAGGTACCAAACTGGGTCTTGCGCACAACTTGTTGTCTCATGGTGGTTAACATTTCTGCCCAGCAATTTCAAAATCCATCTAAAAATAAGAAAGTTATTGACCAAACACGAAGAAAAGGCCCCTTTTTTACCTTTGACCTCTATGTATGGCCTTGACCTTTGAGGTACCAACCTGAATCATGCGTGCAACACATCGTCTCATGATAAATAACATTTCTGCCAAGTAATTTCAAATTCTATCTAAAAATAAGAAAGTTATTGACAAAACACAAAAAAGACCTTTTTATACCTTTGACCTCTAAGTATGACCTTGACCTTCGAGGTACCAACCTGGGTCATGCAGGCTACACATTGTCTCATGGTGGTTAACATTTCTGCCAAGTAATTTCAAAATCCATCTAAAAGTAAGAAAGTTATTGACCAAACACGGAAAAAAGGCCCCTTTTTTGCCCTTTGACCTCTAAGTATGACCTTGACCTTTAAGGTATCGTCCTGCGTCATGCGTGCCACACATCGTCTCATGGTGGTTAATATTTCTGCCAAGTAATGGCAAAATCCATCTGAAAATAAGAAAGTTATTGACCGGACATGATTTGCCCATACATATATACATACCGACAAACTTCCAAGGGTAATAACTCAAAATGTATAAATGCGCGAGTTATAGTTCTTACGCTCTGCATGTCGTCTAATATTGATTAATATTTATATGAAGTTTCGTGAAGATAGCTTGAATGGTTTTCAAGTTATGGAGCGGACACAAATTTGTGATGGACAGACGGACAGACAGACAGACGCCCAGGGGAAAAACAATATGTCTCTCCGAAAAAAAAAAAATTGGGGGAGACATAATTAAGGAAATATTGAAATAACAAAATTAATCCACAGACAAATGTTTGGTCCACAAAATGATAAATACAGAAGACAAATTTTTAGTCCAAAACATGTGATATGAAGTATTACTCTTCATTAAGGATCTTTAGTAACCCAATACAGAATGACATACCAAATTTTTACTATGGACATGTATACCGTATTCCTCATTCAAACACAGCTTGCCGGAAAGCTACAGAGATTTACACCACAACCTCATTATAACACTGTTCGTTATAACACAATTATGGATATAACACGGTTTCAAGATGGATCCCAAAAATGTATAGATTATATAGAAAAATGACCATAAATGGTCATTTTTCTATAAAATCTATACATTTTTGTTTGGATATAACACGTTGTTTAACTAATACGGCTTCTGCTTTGGACCCCATTGAAAGGACGCAGTTAATGGAGTCACTCGTACATTTGCTGACGTTGAACAGTGTGATGTCATTTTTTTGCATTAAAAATGTAAAAGAACATACAACCATGCAATCAGCAGCAATAAGACTAAGTTTCCCCATCACATGTTCCATGTTGTTTGCAACAAAAATTGAAGATGCTTCGAAAGCTTTGTCGCACCGCGTTGAACTTTCTGTCATGTGCTTCTGAACAGCTGACGATTGCCTAGCTAGTCCTTCTCAGTTAATTGGCAGAAACTTACAGACAACTGAGATAATGTTTAACGACTATGCAGTGCAAATCTGAAGAAGGGGAGATTGCAATGAAAAAGTTTGCATGAGATTAGTGTTTTCTTGCACCTGAATGTGCACTTAACTGAAGGACTATCAGGGGCTTGTTCTTATGTTGAACCCTTTTCTGCTGAATAAATTAATTTAGCCACACCCATTTCTCACTTTCAACCAATCAGATTACTGAAAGTAATTTATTCTTACAAATTCATGAACTGAATATCAGACAGTATAGATACTGATTAGATGTTCAGAAGCCATCTAATCTGTATCTACAACATCTGCAAAAGGCATACCTGTGATAATATTTTGAACTGTATGAGGGGATGAGGAAGATGTAAAGAATATAAAGAGAAATTTTCGGTTCAAATCGGGGAGACTCCATAATTTAACTAAAATTTAGCGTAAATTGGGCAAAATTAGCATCAAAATGAGGGAGTCTTCCTCCTGCTGAGGGATGTATCACATGTATGACAACAAGAAAAACGCCAAATGGCATTATGGATGTGTTTTTCAGGTTAACCAAAAGGTAAACCAGGACGCAGACACTCGACCGCCCGCCCGCATGGACATCGCTATCCTAAAGGACAGATTTTTTCCTTGAAAAACCCATCCAAAAAGTAGTGTTTACTCTGTTTCAGCTGAAGATGAGTTAAAAAAGAACTTTATAGGCACAATGTGCACTCATTACACCTAATATGGTATATGTATATAAATGCTTTTCATATTAAATAACCAGGTTGAAACACCTAATATATTGAATACAGCATCTTTTTAAAAATCCCAACAGATGAAACTATCACTATGCTCAGAATGTCACAGATCTACAATGATACAGATATCTACTATCAAAATTTAATAAATCATAAGCTATCAATCATCATCCCAAATTGAATGTTTGTGCCAACTCATAGGAAAACGGTCATTGTCATAAAAATTTATATCCTCATATCAAGGCACAGGAAAGACTGTGTAAAATGTGAAGTCTCACCATAGCCTAGCTGTTGTACACATAAAAAACGGAGAGAGCTTAATTACCGCAAGGTTAAATACAAGTAACAAGGCAAGTGGAAGTGTCCCAAACAAGTAAGCAGGCATTTGTGTGGTAATTATTAAGAGTAACTCCATATACATATATAATATTCATTCACTTTAAGGGGAATGGTTTCTTATGACAGATTTACTGCCATTTCTATCAAGGGAGAAAACGTCTAGGATATCCCGTTTGCTCTTGTGTGAAATTATCTACACCCAAAAAAGGGGTCTGCTCTTAAAGGAAAGAATTTGCTCCTTGGGTGCAAATTCTTTCCTTTAAGAGTGGACCCTTGTTGAAAAGGGAGACAAAAATGTTATTATCTCCCCTGAAACTGTATTAATTCATCTTAAAGTAAAACTGGTCCACTTTGAAAAGGAAACAGCATCAGAAATAAACACTTAACCTGGTATATTGTATTATATTAGCATCCTGGTCAATTTTACATCAAACACTAGTCTTCCTTATATCTCTAAAATCCCCTCTTGATGACTTTGTTTCATCTATAAGAAGAAAAGCATACTAACTTATGATAAATGTAAGTTTTAATAACTTAAAAAGTAAAGTCTGTTTGTTCAGTGTTTAATGGCCCAGTCAACACTAATTAGTTCATATCGAGCCAGTCAGTTTACCTAACCACTCTTTTTACCGGTTTATAAGCCTACCAAACAGTACCGTACGGGAGCCAGACAAAACATCCCATTGACAAAATGTCCCATGCCATTTTTGACCAGGTGGACAGAATTTCCTACATCACATCAGGGACTCATTATACTTAATAAACTGTCTAATAAATAGCTAATTGCTGTTTGTTGAAATGATATTAGAAATGATATTAGCTCACTGCAGCCATGCGGCAAGCCATTAAGGCATGGAAGACTGGTAAGGGCACTCGTGCATCATATCTTGCGGCCAAAGGCATAGCCAGACGTGCGGTGCACCATGCTCGCCAAGAAGCTGAGGAGATCTACAAGACTATTGACCCGAAGTCCTCAGAAGTATACTGTCTTGCTAACCAGATGCGAAGAGAGAATGCCGATGTTGTAGGTGACAAACCAGTAAAGAATGATGCAGGGGAGATGTCAATGAGTGAAGACTCAAAGCAGAGGGCCTGGTTAGAACACTACCAAAGGCTACTCAATGTTGAGTTTGACTGGGACTCAGACCACTTGTCTGATGAACCTCCAGTGGAAAGGCTGCCCATCCCAATCACTATTGATATGGTTAAGAAGGCTATATCTCAGATGAAGACTGGCAAAGCACCAGGCCCTTCTGGCATAGTGGTGGAGATGATCAGAGATGCAGGTGATAAGGGTGTCTCAATGATCCGCGACCTTGCAGTTGCAATCATCCATGATGGAAAGGTACCCCCTGACTGGGAACATAGTTTCATTGTCTGTCTCTACAAGGGCAAGGGCGATGCATTGGAATGTGGCAACTACCGTGGTCTCAAGCGGACAGAACAGGTCATGAAAGTCCTGGAGAGGATTGTGGATGGCCTCATTAAGCAGTTGGTGTCCGTTTGGCTTCGTCCCAGGAAGAGGCACAACAGATGCAATTTCTGTTGTACGGCAGCTGCAAGAGAAGTATCTGGCGGCCTGGAAAGAGCCTCTAGATGGCTTTTGTAGACCTGGAGAAGGCATTTGATCGAGTGCCTCGGAAAGCCATCTGGTGGGCACAAAGAAAACTTGTAGTGGATTGTGCGACTGGTCCAAGGGATGTATGCTAATGCTCGGAGCTGTGTCTGTGTTGGTGATGGTTACAGTGAAGTGAAGGTGGGTGTTCATCAAGGCTCTGTTCTCAGCCTACTGCTTTTCATCATTGTGCTTGAAGCCTTGTCATGCCAGTTCCGCTTTGGCGTCCCCTGGGAGGACCTGTATGCTGATGACATTGTCATCATAGCTGAATCTCTAGAGGAATGTGTCAGGAGGCTCTTAACTTGGAAAGACGCAATGGAGGAGAAAGGGCTGAGAGTGAATGCAGGAAAGACAAAGATCATGATCTGTGGTTCAGGTCTGGACCTCCCGTCTGATCAGGATCTACATCATTTGTCCTTCAGTTTGCATATTTGTAGGAATACATTATTTCAAGCAATTTGTTTGGTTTATAGTCAGAAATGGGTGTGGCAAATTAATTTATTCAGCTGGATAAGGGTTAAGAATTGCTCAATCTTATCATGGTTTAAAGTAAGCTACCATACATACCCAGCCCACACTAACTTCAATGTCATGACCTCCCTAGCAAAAACTATTTCAAAATAGTCTCCATGATGAGGGACAGTCTTTTAAACCAGCAGTTAACTGTTGGAATATAATGAAGTTTTAGAATCTATCTCACCATAATTGCGGCAGCATTACTCGCATCTTGCACTGTTTATATCAGCCAATGATCTGCCTCATAATATTTGTGTATGTATGAACCACACATAATTATATAAATTAAATGATGATGTGGACAGTCTGAGTGATGAGCAGGTTGATCTTTTATATACAATACAAGAGAATCTCATTTGTGTATTTCTTTGTTTGTGTTGGTTTTACGACCCTGTCAATACCATATAGGTCCTTTTCGAGACGGTGCTTCTTATTTTATGGGACTTTTACCTGACAATGTGATGAAATAATATCTCAAACCCTACCATCCAAAGAAACCGCTAGGGCAGATTTAAGGGACAGTACAAATCACACCAGTTTTCCTGAGCACGCTTAGACCTTCTAAGTGGTTTACCAGTGCTCAAAAGTTCCATCTGTTTCAGCTCTGACAGGAAGCACCATGCAGCCCAATCTATTTTTGCCAAGCCCCATTATGAGCGGGTGATTTATGGAAAGGAAAACATTTTGATGTAGAATTTCTTTTGCCAGTCCATATATGTTGGTTTATATCCACATTAAGAGCTTTATAAACAGATTTATTGCAAATTAACAAGACCAATCAAAAAGCTGATTAGAATTTAAACAACTTCCTAATTGGATCATATCCTAGATGGTCAGCTTTCTGGCTTTGATGATCAAATCAAATTAAATCAAATCAAAAGGATGTACTTTCACCAACTTAACCCTTATCTTGTTGAATCAATTAATTAAGCCATACTCATATCTGACTATCAACCAATCACATTAATACTTTATATATCCTTCCAATTCACAAACTACATGACAAACAGTGTAGATCCTGATCAGATGGCTTCTTCAGAAGCCATCTGATCTGGATCTACACTGTATGCAAAGAAAAGGGTTGCCGTGAACAGCAGGATAAGAGTTAATGTTTTACAGCAATTTAGCATTCTTTTACACAGGACTCTGATGACTAGCATTGCTGTTGTACAAATCAACAACGAAAAGCTGCTGTGCTTTGTAACTTTCAGTGATTGACAATCAACCCAAAAATCAGGGTCTTAAAAGGAAGACAACTTCTTGAACTTCCTGTTTCCTTTCTCATGAATTGAGCCCCATAGAAAAAGGCTACTTCTAAGGATATTTTTTCCTTTATGTTAAATGCATGTCTGAACTGTGTCGCAAGTTTCAATGCCCTGCATTAAAAACTGTATGAGGAATTTCGGAGACAAGAATAGTCCTACAAAGTGTCATACAGATTTACGTAAGGACGGGCAAGGGCAAAACTATATGCTCCTCCCCACTTTGTGGCATGCTGGGGCATAAAAACATGAATAAGAAAGCAGTCTGAGGGACAGCCAAATCCCCTGCCACACTTTAATATCAAGGCTCAACCTTGTGACCGTCACCTATGACCTTGACCTTGAGTTGGCATGGTTTATTTATGGGTTCAGCTCACTGAGGGGGATATTTCACCAAAGTTTAATGAAAATCCTTCCTGGGGTATAGGAGATATGGAATTGACACAAAATTCCAAGTTTGAAACATGTGACCTTCAACTCACTGGGGATCAGGTCACAAGTTTCAAACTTGGAATTTGACCAAACTTTAAAATATCCTTTGAAGTGTAAAGGAATGGACACAAAATTTCAACTGTGATCTTGACCTTAAGTCAGCATGGTTTCTTTGTGTTCTTCACATCAGCTCACTGAGGGGGATATTTGACCAAAGTTTAATGAAAATCCTTCCAGGGGTAAAGGAGATATGGAATGGGCATAAAACTCAAATTTGAAAAACGTGATCTTCAAATGTGACCTTGACCTTGAGTCAGCAAGGTTCATTTATGGGTTGTGCACATCAGCTCATTGAGGGGGATATTTGATCAAAGTTTAATGAAAATCGTTTGAATGGTAAAGGAGATATGGAATGGACAAAAAATTCAAAGTTTCAAACTCGCAACCTTCAAATGTGACCTTGACCTGGAGTCGGCATGATTCATTTATGGGTTCTGCACATCAGCTCACTGAAAGGGATAATTGACCAAAGTTTAATGAAAATCCTTGCAGGGGTTAAGGAGATGTGGAACAGACACAAAATTCAAAGTTTCAAACTCTTGGCCTTCAAATGTGACCTTGACCTTGAGTAAGCATGGTTCATTTATGGGTTCTGCACATCAGCTCACTGAAAAGAATATTTGACCAAAGTTTAATGAAAATCTATCGAAGGGTTCAGGAGATATGGAGCAGACAAGAAAGTGTTACAAACAGAAGGACGGACATTCTCAGGAATGGACATTTAGGTGGCTAGGCGTCGGAATATTGACTACTTAAGCGGCAAATTCTCTTGAGCGGCAAGCCACATAAGAGCAAATTTTTGCCACTTAAGTACAAAAATTACGGAATAAATTTGGATAGACTTACAAATGACTACTTAAGTGTCAAAATGTCCTAATTTTTGCCCCCTAAATCCTGTCATTTTGTTAGTGCGGATGGACCAATGGACAGATGAAGACCATTCCTATAATCCCTGCTCCACTTTGTGGCAGGGGATTAAAAATGTGGATGGATGGACAGATGGACAGACAGACAGGGTGATGATTATAGGCAGTATAGGGCACCCAGAAAAATTTTGCAGGGCCCAAAAATGACTCAAGGACGAAAATCTTCTTGTGTTTGCATTAAGCGGAGGCAATTAAGGCGTAACTATACCAAATTTAGTGACACAAAGGCCTTTCTGATATTTAATCTTCATCAGTGTGTCTCAACCACAAAGTTCTGAAACCAAAACGGATGATGGACAAGTCCCGGCAAACACAGCACATCCCCCTCTGAGCACACACCGACCGTCGCAGATCACGAGACAGGTCAACTGGAGGCATCAGGCAAGAGACCCCTACATCAGGACTAATAGGCGTCCCCCACCGAGCCAACATCAGCAAACATGGCCCACATTCCACGGAAGTCCTGGGCATCAGGAAGGAAGTAAAGTAGAAATAACTAGCGCTAACACTGCATATTTATCGTTATGAATGCGAGAATGTCATACAAATTTGTCAGCAATTTGTTACGGTATGCTATGTCATCTTTTAACATTCTACCAGACAATTATTCAGACATGCAGTTCTTAATACTAGTCACTGAAGAGAAGATGACAGTGCACATCGGAAAAAATACCGTCTCTCGCTATCTTGGTGAAACTGCAGCCTCCACCCCCTTCTCTCAGACTGGGCATGATTCCAATAAACGCCCGGGGCGTTAAATAGAATGTTTACAACATGTTCATGAATGTAAGTGGGTCAGCTGAGCCCCCTCTCCCCCCATATAACATGGGGTTTACATGGGTGTTTATTTCAAAGACTGTTAAGGTGATGTATAGCTGTCATTGGGAATCATGACCCGTTGATGTCACACAAACAGTATTTATGTTTCAGTGATGTTTTTCATTGTTTTATGTGAATGACTAATTATTAATAATCCAAATCATGTTATGACAACTTATAATAATTTTGGTTTTGTTTATATATTAGCCTTATCCTGCTGAATAAACTAATGAAGTCACACCCACTGCTGACAATCAACCAATCAAATTACTTGATATAATATATTTGTTCAATTCACAAACTGCACGACAAACAGTGTAGATCCTGATAAAATGGTTTTGAGAAGCCATCTGATCTTGATCTTGATCCACAGTATTTGCAAAGGTAGGGGTTGCCGTGATCAACACTATAAGGGTTTCCATGTAAGTCGTAAATGTGGGATTAATTCTTTCAACCCTATAGACCAGTACAGATACCAATTTTGTTTGTTTGTTTGATTTGAGGTTTAATGTCCCGGTCAACACAGTATAGGTCAGTTTGGAGACGTTGCTTCCAATTTTGTGGGACTTTTACCCAACATTGAGATGAAATGACATCTCAAGCCCTGTCGCCCAATGAATCCAATAGGGTTTATAAGCATGGACAGTCCGACTCGTATTGCGGTTCCTGGACAGGCTGAGGTTTACCAGTACTAGTGTGCGGACGGTTTCAGCTTGTACAGATACCAATGCTTACAGTGTAGATCAAGATAAATTGGCTCAAAGGAAGCTATCTAATCTGGCTGAGGATCAATACTGTTTAATTTGCCATCCTATGAATGATTAAGACTATTAAATGCTGTATATTTACTAGAATGGATGTTTCCAAAATCAGATATGAGAGTTCGCTACAGAAATTAACCCTTATCCTGCTGTTCACGACAACCCCTGCCTTTGCAAACAGTGTAGATCCAGATCAGATTCCTTCTGAATCTGGTCAGGATCTACACTGTATGTCAGTTAGTTTGCAAATTTGAATGAAACATTTTATCAAGTATTTTAATCGGTTGACAGTCCGCAATGGGTGTTGCTTAACCCATTTAGTACCAGAAACCCCAAAACGGGTATCCTGGCAAACAGTGCAGGCCCAGATCAGACGCCGCAGAACGCGGCGTCTGATCAGGGCCTACACTGTTTGCAAAAAGTTCAGTCATTTTCCAAATAAATTTTGATGAAAACACAACCTGACACCCCTAATTTTGAAATGGACTCCTGCTATATATAAGGAGGAAGATTCCATTTGGTACAAAAAGGGTTAATTAACATACACAGCAGGATAAGGGTTAAGGGTCAAACTTACATCTTTGAGATATCTGCTCAACTGCAGCCTAATGAACATCCCTCGCACATCGGGGCTTGAAGAAATAGATGGGCTGCATGATACTCCCATGCAGAGCTGAAACCAACCGCACACAAGTATTGGTAAACTTAGAGGATCTAAGCCGACCCAGGCAAAGCGGTGTGAGTTGGACTGTCCATGCTTATAAATCCTATTGGTTTCATTGGGCGACAGGGCTTCAGATGTCATTTCATCTCCATGTTGGGTAAAGTCCCACAAAATTGGAAGCAACGTCTCCAAAATGACCTATACAGTGTTGACAGGGACATTAAACCTTCAATCAAACAAACAAAACAGCCTAATGAAAAGGGACATAACTCATTCCAGTCAAACATATATACAAGTCTAACAAGTCTAACAACAAGTCTCTTTCTCCTCTCTCTCTTTTTCGTACTGAACAGAAAAGGCCTCCAGAAGTGGGCAAGAGTTTTTCGTCTAGTGGTGTTCAAAGTTTTTTTAGTAAAATACTGCACACAGCTAGGCTAAGGTAAGTAAGTTTAGTCCATTGTAAACTGTGTGAGTGAGTGTTTTGAGTTTTACGTCTCACCAACAGCTAAGGTCATACTGAGACGGGACCACAGTTTAAAGTCTCATCCGAAAGTCTGGAGAAGCCCGGTGTAACAGGCCGGTTCTTCCCCCCAGTCAGTTTCTTCCCCGGGGAAGAACTGGGCCGGCCCGTTTCTTCCCCGGGGAAGAAACTGACTAGTCAGTTTCTTCCCCGCCCAGTCAGTTTCTTCCCCACCTGAAATTTTTTTAGAACCACAGAGAACAAGTAATTTATGCCTCACAAATTGTTAAAAATTCGAAAAGAAACCATTCTGAATTAATTATGAGTGTTTACAGCTTGAATGGCAAAATTTTCTCTATGTCATACAATATATGGAGATCCAAGGAAATTTTCATCCCAATTCCAGTATCTATGATTAATTTTCTAGTAATTGGTATTAACTAAACAGATATAATAAGCAACAACTATTAAGTGCTCCAATCTAAATATAATTATGAAAGTGGGGGTGGGGAAGAACTGGGCCGTCCCATTTCTTTCCCGGGGAAGAACTGGGCCGGCCCAGTCCTTCCCCACCCCAGATTTTACTGTTTACTAGAAGTTCTTGTGATAAATTTTCTTCACTTTTAAAGACATAAATTGGTATTAACTACAGAGATATAATAAGCAACAAATGTTTTGCCCTTAAGTTTCAATAGAATTCAGAGACTGGGGGTGGGGAAGAACTGGGCGGGCCCAGTTCTTCCCCACCCCAGATGTTTCTGCTTACTAATAATTCTGGTGATAAATTTCCTTTGCTTTTTAAGACATAAATTGGTATAAACTAAACAGATATAATAAGCAAAGATTGTTTGGAGCTCAAATTTTAATAGAATTTGGAGACTGGGGGTGGGGAAGAACTGGGCCGGCCCGTTTCTTCCCCACCCCAGATTTTTCTGTTTACAAACAATTCTTGTGACAAATTTTCTTCGCTTTTTAAGACATAAATTGGTATAAACTAAAAAGATATAATTAGCAACAAATGTTTGGAGCTCAAATCTAAATAGACTTCGGAGACTGGGGGTGGGGAAGAACTGGGCCGGCCCGTTTCTTCCCAAGCCCAGATTTTTCTGTTTAAAAAAAATGCTTGTGATAAATTTTCTTCACTTTTCATGACATAAATTGGAATAAACTAAAAAGATATAATAAGCAACAAATGTTTGGAGCTCAAATCTAAATAGAATTTGGAGACTGGGGGTGGGGAAGAACTGGGCCAGCCCGTTTCTTCCACAACCCAAATTTTTCTGTTTACAAAAAAATTCTTGTGATAAATTTTCTTCGCTTTTTAAGACATAAATTGGTATGAACTAAAAAGATGCAATAACCAACAAATGTTTTGGAGCTCAAATCTAAATAGAATTTGGAGACAGGGGGTGGGGAAGAACTGGGCCGGCCTGTTTCTTCCCCACCCCAGATTTTTCTGTTTACAAAAAATTATTGTGATAAATTTCCTTTGCTTTTTAAGACATAAATTGGTATTAACTAAACAGATATAATAAGCAAAAAATGTTTGGCACTTGAATTTCAATAGAATTCGGAAACTGGGGGGTGGGGAAGAACTGGGCCGGCCCGTTTCTTCCCCACCCCAGATTTTTCTGTTTACTAAAAATTCTTGTGATAAATTTTCTTCACTTTTAAAGACATAAATTGGTATTTACTAAACAGATTAAATAAGCAACAAAGGTTTGGCACTTGAATTTCAATAGAATTTGGAGACTGGGGGTTGGGGAAGAACTGGGCCGGCCTGTTTCTTCCCCGCCCTTGGGTAGTGTTGTACAGTTATGTCAGTTATATTGCTGAAGATGTCTTGGGTGGGGAAGAACTGGGTCGGTCCATTTCTTTCCCACCCTTGGTAAGTGTTTGTTTGTTTGTTTGATTTGAAGTTTAACGTCCCCGTCAACACTATAAGGGTCATTTTGGAGACGTCGCTTCCAATTTTGTGGGACTTGAGATGAAATGACATCTCAAGCCCTGTCGCCCAATTAAACCAATACGGTTTATTGGCATGGACGGTCTGCCTCGCACTGCAGTTCCTGGACAGGCTTAGATCCTCTAAGCGGTTTACCAGTACTAGTGTGCGGGCCAGATTCAGCTCTGCGTGGAAGCATCATGCAGCCCATATATTTCTTCAAGCCCCTATGGGCGGGGGCCGCCCTTGGTTAGTGTTGTACTGTAAAGTCAATTATGACGTAAGTGTTGTACTGTTAAGTCAATTATGACGTTGAAGGTGTCTGGGGTTGGGAAGAACTGGGCCGGCCCGTTTCTTCCCCACCCCTGGGTAGTGTTGTACAGATATGTCAGTTATATCACTGAAGATGCAATTTGAACACCAAACAGTTTTTGCTTGTTATATCTGTTTAGTTTATACCAATTTTTGTCTTAAAAAGGGAAGAAAATTTATCACAAGAATTTTTTGTAAACAGAAAAATCTGGGGTGGGGAAGAAACAGGGCGGCCCAGTTCTTCCCCAACCCCAGTCTCCAAATTCTATTTAGATTTGAGCTCCAAACATTTGGTGCTTATTACAGCTTTTTAGTTGATACCAATTTATGTCTTAAATAGCGAAGAAAATTTATCATAAGAATTTTGTGTTTGGAGCTCAAATCTTAACAGAATTAGGAGACTGGTGGTGGGGAAGATCTGGGCCGGCCCATTTCTTCCCCACCCCAGATTTTTTCTGTTTGCTAAAAATTCTTGTGATAAATTTTGATCACTTCTAATGACATAAACTGGTATTAACTAAACAGATATAATTAGCAACAAATGTTTGGCACTTGAATTTCAATAGAATTCAGATACTGGGGGGTGGGGAAGAACTGGGCCGGCCTGTTTCTTCCCCACCCTTGGGTAGTGTTGTACAGTCATGTCAGTTATATTGCTGAAGATGTCTTGGGTTGGGAAGAACTGGGCCGGTTCCTTTCTTTCCCACCCTTGGTAAGTGTTGTACTGTTAAGTCAGTTATGATGTTGAAGGTGTCTGGGGTGGGGAAGAACTGGGCCGGCCCGTTTCTTCCCCACCCCTAGGTAGTTTTGTACAGATATGTCAGTTATATCACATAAGATGTAATTTGAACACCAAACAGTTTTTGCTTATTATAGCTGTTAAGTTAATACCAATTTATGTTTTAAAAAGCTTAGAAAATTTATCACAAGAATTTTTTGTAAACAGAAAAATCTGGGGTGGGGAAGAAACAGGCCGGCCCAGTTCTTCCCCTACCCCCGTCTCCAAATTCTATTTAGATTTGAGCTCCAAAACATTTGTTGGTTATTGCATCTTTTTAGTTTAAACTAATTTATGTCTTAAAAAGCGGAGAAAATTTATCACAAGAATTTTTTGTAAACAGAAAAATCTGGGCTTGGGAAGAAACGGGCCGGCCCAGTTCTTCCCCACCCCCAGTCTCCGAAGTCTATTTAGATTTGAGCTCCAAACATTTGTTGCTAATTATATCTTTTTAGTTTATACCAATTTATGTCTTAAAAAGCAAAGAAAATTTATCACAAGAATTGTTTGTAAACAGAAAAATCTGGGGTGGGGAAGAAACGGGGCGGCCCAGTTCTTCCCCACCCCCAGTCTCCAAATTCTATTTAGATTTGTGCTCCAAACATTTGTTGCTTATTATATCTTTTTAGTTTATACTAATTTATGTCTTAAAAAGCGAAGAAAATTTATCACAAGAATTTTTGTGTAAACAGAAAAATCTGGGGTGGGGAAGAAACGGGCCAGCCCAGTTCTTCCCCACCCCCAGTCTCAAAATTCTATTTAGATTTGAGCTCCAAACATTCGTTGCTTGTCATATCTTTTTAGTTTATACCAATTTATGTCTTAAAAAGCGAAGAAAATTTATTACAAGAATTTTTTTGTAAACAGAAAAATCTGGGGTGGGAAAGAAACGGGCCGGCCCAGTTCTTCCCCACCCCCATTTTCCAAATTCTATTTAGATTTGAGCTCCAAACATTTGTTGCTTATTATATCTTTATAGTTAATACCATTTTTTGTCTTTAAAAGCAAAGGAAATTTATCACAAGAATTTTTAGTAGACAGAAACATCTGGGGTGGGGAAGAAATGGGCTGGCCCAGTTCTTCTCCACCCCCAGTCTCCAAATTCTATGTAGATTTGAGCGCCAAACATTTGTGCCTTATTATTTCTGTTTAGTTAATAGTAATTTATGTCTTAAAAAGCAAAGAAAATTCATCAGAGATGCTTGAATATGGATGCATATTTTATTGCATCTCCATGAATGGTGTAGCATAGAGCAAATTTTGTCATTCAAGCTATATATAAAAGACTCAGAACTTATTCAGAATGGTCTCATTTCTCATTTATAACAAATTGTGAGCTGAAAATTACTCGTTGACTATGGTTCTGAAAAAAATTTCAGGTGGGGAAGAAACTGACTGGGTGGGGAAGAACCGGGCCGGCCCAGTTCTTCCCCCGGGGAAGAAACAGGCCAGCCCAGTTCTTCCCCGGGGATGAACCGGGCCGGGGGAAGAAACTGACCGTTACACCGGGATTGATCCTGCAACCCCTGGTTTACAAGGTGAGTAGCATAACCACTACACCACAGAGGCTTGTCCAATGCATACTGAATGTTATACAATAGACAAGTCCATTTCAGTTTGCTATTTGAGGGTATCAGGTCTATTTTTTTTTTTTATTTTTGTTGGAAAATACTGTTAGTAAACAGTGGAGATCCTGATTAGACACTGCATTATGTGGCATCTGACTGGGATCTACACTGTTAGCCTATGTTCCTTTACAGGTTTCCAGGCCAACATGGCTAAAGACTGCCAATCACAACATTATGCAGATATCATTTTCAATTTTTTAATTTATTTTTTTTTTATTATTATTCAGACAAAATAAGGCTTTATATTTCATGTGACTCATCTGCTTGGCTGAAATGTCAAGTTTTATTTTCCCTGAAAAAAGGTTTGATACTAGAATTTGTTTTTCTACAAAAACACAGATGTCTCCCCCTTTTTGACCTCTAAGTATGACTTTGACATTGGACGTATCTTGTGTGCAACACATCATCTAATGAAGATGAACATTTCTGCAAAGTAACTTTAAAAAGTTCATAGAGAAATAAGAAAGTTATTGACCGTACACAAAAAAGCCCGTTTTTACCTTTGACCTCTAAGTATGGCCTTGACCTTTGAGGTACAACACTTTGTCTCATGATGGTTAACATTTCTGCCAAGTAATTTCAAAATCAATCAAAGAAAAAGAAAGTTATTAACTGTACACAAAAGGCCCCTTTTCTGACCTTTGACCTCTAGGTATGACCTTGACATTGCAGGTATGGACCTTGGTCTTGCACACGACACATCGTCTAATGAAGGTGAACATTTCTGCAAGGTTACTTTAAAAAGTCCACACAGAAATAAAAAAGTTATTGACTGGACACAAAAAAGACTTTTCTTTTACCTTTGACCTCTTAGTATGACCTTGACCTTGGAGCTACCAACCTGGGTCTAGCACGCAACACATCGTCTCATGATGGTTAACATTTCTGCCAAGTAATTTCACAATCTATCCAGGAATAAGAAAGTTATTGACTGAACACTAAAAAAGGCCCCTTTTTTACCTTTGACCTCTTAGTATGACCTTGACCTTTGCAGTACCAATATGGGTAATGCAAGAGACACATCATCTCATTGTGGTTAACGTTTCTACCAAGTAATTTCAAAATCCATCTACAAATAAAAAGAGATTGACCAAACATGAAAAAGGTCCCTTTTTAACCTTTGACCTCTAAGTATGACCTTGACCTTTGAGATACCAACCTGGGTCATGCACACACCACCTCGTCTCATGGAAGGGAACATTTCTGCCAAGCAATTTCAAAATCCATTTAAAAATAAGAAAGTTATTGACCAAACACGAAAAAAAGGCCCCTTTTTAACCTTTGACCTCCATGTATGACCTTGACCTTTGAGGTACCAACCTGAATCATACGTGCAACCCATCGTCTCATGATAGTTAACATTTCTGCCAAGTAATTCCAAATTCTATCTAAAAATAAGAAAGTTATTGACAAAGCACAAAAAAAAAAAGGCCCCTTTTTTACCTTTGACCTCTGAGTATGACCTTGACCTTTGAGGTACCAACCTGGGTCATGCACGCAACACATCGTCTCATAGTGGTTAACATTTCTGCCAAGTAATTTCAAAATCCATCTAAAAATAAGAAAGTTATTGACCTTTGACCTCTAAGTATGACCTTGACCTTTGAGGTACCGTCCTGCATCATGCGTGCCACACATCGTCTCATGGTGGTTAATATTTCTGCCAAGTAATTTCAAAAAGCTATTGACCGGACATGATTTGCCCATACATATATACATACCGACAAACTTCCAAGGGAGATAACTCAAAAAGTATAAATGCAAGAGTTATAGTTCTTACACTCTGCATGGCGTCTAATATTGATCAATATTTATATGAAGTTTCGTGAAGATAGCTTGAACAGTTTTCAAGTTACAGAGCGGACACGAATTTGTGACAGACGAACAGACAGACAGACGGACAGACAGACAGACAAACACCCGGGGAAAAACAATATGTCTCTCCGAAAAAAAAAATTTTAGGGGAGACATCATTACATGAGAATCATCTGTTTTGGCAGATGATTCTCATGAAATGTCAAGCCTTATTTTCCCTGAAAAATAATTTAAGAAATAAGATTGCCATCTGCTCCCAAAATTTACACTAGATAACTTACATTGTATTTTCTGAAGTTTCAATCGCAGAGTTGTCAAGTCGGGAACATTCGTTGCTGATTTTGAGCGTTGCCTGTCTTTCTTTTTCCGTCGTCTAGCAGTTGGGAATTCCTCAAACACGTCTTGATCAAATGCTTTTAGCTCTTCTTCAGAACTGGGCAAAGGAAATCCATCATTTTCACCTGAAAAATACCAATGTCAGACCTTCAGGAGCAAATTCTTTCTTAGCCCCTATCTTTTACATAACGAAAACACACTTTTATAATTCTGTGCCCCTCGAACATATATTACTTTTCTTGACAACTGTTTTAGAAGCACTGGCTTACAGAGATTTAACTTTGAATCCCACTGTCAGACAGAAAGAAATTTTGTTAATATCCAATTTTTAGTAAATCCTTTTTTGACATAACTCCTACTAACAGAAAACTTAGTGTGTTAATGACAAGAATGTCAAAGTAGCTGATATAAAACAATACAGTAAACAACTAAGTGATTACAGTATATTGATGAGCAATATGGTTTATACCACACAGGTCAGTTTATGGTCAATAAGCATTATTTTATGATGTCTATAAACACTTGATAAATTGTCATAATTGGCAATATAAACTGGGTCATGTTCATAATAAATTATCCGGATACAAGATTTAAGCTGTGTTTAGTTTCATTTGTAAATATGACAATGAAATCAAAGGTCTCAACCCATTTAGTACCAGAAACCCCAAAAACGGGTACCCTAGCAAACAGTGCAGGCCCAGATCAGACGCCGCAGAATGCGGCGTCTGATCAGGGCCTCCACTGTTTACAAAAAGTTCAGCCATTTTCCAAATAAATTTTGAAGAAAAATGCAACCTGTCACCCCCAAATTTTGAAGTGGACTCCTGCTATAAATAAGGAGGAAAATACCATTTGGTACAAAAAGGGTTAAAGCAATAAACTATGAAAGTCAATACAAACTCTTTATAACACTATTGTTGGGGTCCAAAATACTTGTGACCTCTGCACTATTGCAACTACTTTTTCTCTACAACTATGATTGCCAATTAGTGGCCGAGCAGTCACTATACAATTGGCCATAGTTTCTTTGCATGCAGTCGGGGATTGATTCGCAAACTGTCACTGTAGGTTTGCAACTTAGAGTTTAGAGTGATCAGCAACTAGTCAGAGGGCAATCGGAGACTCTTCTGAGACTGGTTGCAACCGAACGGCGACTAGTCTGAGACTGGTCTGGGACCTTTCTGCAATCAAAACAAGATTTTAACAAGAGTTGTAAGAAGACAACATAGCTCGCCTTTGGGGGCCTAAGATGGATGAGGGCAAGTTATCAAAATTTTTTCTTCTGTAAATAAGCCCAACAGACTGCAGCAAATGAAAGAGAACCAAAAAGTACCCCTAATCATCCTGTTTTCCAGCCTTTCCACTATAAAAAAAAGATGAAAAAGAAATCAATATAAAATAGAAAAAATTCTACAAACTTCCAAGTAATAATAAGGCATCACAGACGATACAAATCCCCTTGTGCACGACAAATTAAAAAAAGCCTAGCCTACCATTTGTGTAAAATTACATTATATCCATCAATAAATGTAGGTACTTAAGAGTGATGACAAAGTTTTTCTAAAAATTGCCACAGTGACATTGACTTTGAGCCCCAGGCCCTGAAAGTTGAACTGACTCGAGATATTATCATACCCAACATTTGTATGAAGTTATCTTAAAATCCATCAATAAATGTGGACACAAGAGCAATGATCAAGTTTTTTCTAAAAAATAGCCACAGTGACCTTGACCTTCAGCCCCTGATCCGGAAACTCAAAGTCACTCAAGATATCATCATACCAAACATTTGTGTCAAGTTATATTAAAATCCATCAATAAATGAAGGTGCAAGAGTGATGACAATTTTTTTCTAAAAATAGCCACAGTGACCTTGACCTTCAGCCCCAGACCCTGAAAGTCGAACTAGCTCGAGATATCATCATACCCAACATTTGTGTAAAGTTATATTAAAATCCATCAATAAATGTAGGCACTAGAGCGATCACAAAGTTTTTCGAAAAACAGCCACGGTGACCTTGACCTTCAGCCCCGGACCCTGAAAGTTGAACTCGCTCGAGATACTATAATACCCAACATTTGTGTAAAGTTATAGTAAAATCCATCCATAAATGTAGGCACTAGAGCAATCACAAAGTTTTTCTAAAAATAGCTACAGTGACCTTGACCTTCAGCCCCTGAACTTGAAAGTCAAAGTCACTCGAGATATCATCATACCCAATATTTGTGTGAAGTTTTTTTTTTTTTTTTTTTTTTTGGTTTGGGTTTTACGGCCCTTTCAAGATTATTTCACTCATATCGAGCCGATCGTTAATCAGAGGTGGGCGAAAACCAGAGTACCTGGAGAAAAACCACCTGACCTTCCGTTGCAGAACTTGGCATCTCACATGTGGCCCGAGCGAGGCTCGAACCTACGGCGGTGAGATTGTGTGAAGTTATATTAAAATCCATCCATAAATAAAGGCGCAAGAGCCATGAAAAAGATTTTCTAAAAATAGCCACAGTGACCTTGACCTTCAGCCCCAGACCCTGAAATTCGAACCCGATCGAGATATCATCATACCCAACATTTGTCTGAAGTTATATTTAAATCCATCCATAAATGTAGGCACTAGAGCGATCACAAAGTTTTTTTGTAAAATAGCCACAATGACCTTGACCTTCAGCCCCAGACCCTGAAAGTCATACTTGCTAGAGATATCATCATACCCAACATTTGTGTGAAGTTATATTAAAATCCATCAATAAATTAAGGTGCAAGAGTGATGACAATGTTTTTCTAAACATAGCCACAGTGACCTTGACCCCATGACCCTGAAAGTAGTGACCTTGACCTTAAGCCCCGGACCCTGAAAGTCAAAATCACTTGAGATATCATTTTACCCACGTTATATTAAAATCCATCAATAAATGAAGGCACTAGAGCGATGACAACGTTTTTCTAAAAAATAGCCACAGTGACCTTGACCTTGAGCCCCAGACCCGCTATGTTTTTAAAAAGAAAAAAAAAAAAAAAGAAAAAGAAAAGAAAAAAAAACAAGAGTTGTCAGAAGACAAAATAGCTCGCATTTGGGGGCCTAAGATGGATGAGGGCAAGTTATCAAAAAAAATTTCTTCTGTAAAACAGCCCAATAGACTGCAGCAAATGAAAGAGAACCAAAAAGTATCCCTAATCATCCTGTTTTAAAGCCTTTCCACTGCAAAAAAAAAAAATGAAAAAGAAATCTATATTTGATAAAAAAAATTCTACACACTACCAAGTAATAACAAGGCATCACAGATGATACGAATCCCCTCGCGCAAGAAAATTTAAAAAAAGCCTAGCCTAGCATTTGTGTAAAATTACATTATATCTATCAATATATGTAGGTACTTAAGAGTGATGACAAAGTTTCTCTAAAAATAGCCACAGTGACCTTGACTTTGAGCCCCAGACCCTGAAAGTTGAACTTCATACCCAACATTTGTATGAAGTTATCTTAAAATCCATCAATAAATGTGGACACTAGAGCAATGATCAAGTTTTTCTAAAAAATAGCCACAGTTACCTTGACCTTCAGCCCCTGACCCGGAAAGTCACTCAAGATATCATCATACCAAACATTTGTGTCAAGTTATATTAAAATCCATCAATAAATGAAGGGGCAAGAGTGATGACAAAGTTTTTCTAAAAATAGCCACAGTGACCTTGACCTTCTGCCCCAGACCCTGAAATTCGAACTCGCTCAAAATATCATCATTGCCAACATTTTAGTGAAGTTATATTAAAATACATCCATAAATGTAGGACTAGAGCAATCACTAATTTTTTTCTGAAAATAGACACAGTGACCTTGACCCCAGACCCTGACAGTTGAACTCACTTGTGATATCATCATACCCAACATTTGTATGAAGTTATCTTTCAATCCATTTATAAATGTGGACACTAGAGCAATGACCAAATGAAGGGGCCAAAGGAATGACAAAGTTTTCCTAAAAATATCCACAGTGACCTTCACCTTCAGCCCAGGACCCTGAAAGTTGAAATCGCTTGATATATCATCATACCCAACATTTGTGTGAAGTTATATTAAAATGTAGGCACAAGAGCGATCACAAAGTTTTTCTAAAAATAACCACAGTGACCTTGACCTTCAACCCCGGAACCTGAAAGTCGAACTTACTTGAGATATCATCATACCCAACATTTGTGTGAAGTTATAGTAAAATCCATCGACAAATAAAGGTGCAAGAGCGATAAAAAGTTTTTCTAAAAAAAGCCACAGTGACTTTGACCTTTAGCCCCAAACCCTGAAAGTTGAGCCCGCTCGAGATATCATTACACCCAACATTTGTCTGAAGTTATATTAAAATCCATCCATAAATATAGGCACTCGAGCCATCACAACGTTTTTCTAAAAAATAGCCACAGTGACCTTGACCTTCAGCCCCGGAATCTGAAAGTCGAACCTGCTAGAGATATCATCATACCCAACATTTGTATGAAGGTATATTAAAGTCCATCAATAAATTAAGGTGCAAGAACGATGACAATGTTTTTCTAAAAATAGCAACAGTGACCTTGACCCTATGACCCTGAAAGTAGTGACCTTGACCTTAAGCCCCGGACCCTGAAAGTCAAACTCACTCCAGATATCATTATGTAGCCCCCGCCCATAGGGGCTTGAAGAAATATATGGGCTGCATGATGCTTCCACGCAGAGCTGAATCCGGCCCGCACACTAGTACTGGTAAACCGCTAAGAGGATCTAAGCCTGTCCAGGAACCGCGGTGCGAGGCGGACCGTCCATGCTAATAAACCCTATTGGTTTCATTGGGCGACAGGGCTTGAGATGTCATTACATCTCGATGTTGGGTAAAAGTCCCACCAAATTGGAAGCAACGTCTCCAAAATGAATTTTACAGTGTTGACGGGGATGTTAAACCTCAAATCAAACAAAACAAACAAAAGATATCATTATACCCAACATTTTTGTGAAGTTATGTTAAAATCCATCAATAAATGAAGGCGCTAGAGCGATGACAATGTTTTTCTAAAAATAGCCAGTGACCTTGACCTTGAGCTCCAGACCCCGCCATGTTTTTAAAAAGAAAAAAAAAAAGAAAAGAAAAAAAAAAAAACACAAAAAAAACGTTCCTCCCCCTGGATTTGAACTCACACAGCTTGAAGGTAAACTTTCTTGTCCTTTGGGATCATTGATTCAATTGTGGAATTTTGAGAATCACTGGTGGGGCCTGGTTGGCCAAAACTGGCTAGTCTGGCCCAGAAAACATGTACACTCCATATGTTCTAGTTTTGTGATGTATCCTTTGCTTCCAAAGGATAACCCTTTTATAGAACATATTTAACACAGGCAAGTAAGGGAGGTAATACGGAGGAAAATATTAACTTCTCAAAAAGTCCAATTTAAGCCAAAAAACCTGTAAAATGAAGTACAATGATAATTTAAATATTGTTTTTTAGCAACTATTAATTATATATTCAAAATAAAGTTGTAAAACATTACATATAAGAGCTTGCAGGTAAACTTTAACCAAATGCGGACGCCGACACGGACGCCGACGCCGGATGCCCGGGGGTATGGCAATAGCTCCCCCTTACTATCGTAAGACAAGCTAAAAAACAAAAAAAAAAAACATGCCATCCCCGGGATTTGAACTCAAGCAGCTTGCAGGTACACTTTAACACAGGGAAATAAGGGAGGTAATATAGAGGAAAATATTAACTTCTCAAATAGACCAATTTAAGCCAAAAAACCTGAAAAATGAAGAACAATGATAATGTTAAATATTTATTTTTACCAATTGTTGATTATAAATTCAAAATAAACTTGTAAAACAGCACATATAATAGCTTGCAGGTAAACTTTAACCAAATGCGGACGCCGACACTGACGACAGACGCCCGGGGGTATGGCAATAGCTCCCCCTTACTTTCCTAAAGGAGAGCTTATCAAACAAGATTTTAATAAATTTGTTTTGGCACTGCTGTCTTTTCGTGGCTCCCTCTGTGCACCATGATGCGAACACTTCGAACACTGGTGATAAAATGATGCCAGGATGTGAAGACAGCCTGTTATTGGTAGTTGGCATTGCAAACTTTCGGCGATCTATTGGCATGTGCTTGAAACCTCCTTGCAATCTATCGGTGACTGATAGTCTGCTAGGATCGGCAACTAGCTGCAGATCGGTCGCCAATCAGTCGCTGTCTCATCAGTGATCAGTCGCGGATGAATTGTCCGAACAGTCGCTGATCAATAGAAGAACAGTCCCCAACTGATCGCCGATAGGTGGCAGTAAGGTTGCCAGATTAGTGACTGGTCGGCAACTGATCGGCGACTTCCAGAAAACCATTGCAACAAGCCTGTGATCAGAATCAGTCATGGCTAGCCTTTTGAGATGGCTACGACTAATTTTGTGTGGCGACCTATCAATGACCTCGTTGCAACCATTATAAAACCTCACCACGACTTCTGCAACCTCTCTCATTTTTTTTAGTCACGGACAGGTGGCGCCGCGGTCACAAGCTCTGTGGGACGTGGGCTTTAGTTAATCAACAGTGTTATATCCAAACAAAAATGTATACCATAAAAATTCTAAATAAGAGGGCCAAGAGGGCCCTAATTTGCTCACCTGAGTATTACTGTCTCTAGTACATTCTTTAGGACATAATTCTCTTCATATGAGTATGTATGTATAAAATTTGTTGAAAATGTTTTGGGATGACATACTGGAGGTTTAAGAACTGTGTTATACAGGCCTTGGTGGAATGTGATTGTGCTCGGCAGATTTTGGGTCTTTCAACCAATTAGGATTATGTCAGTTGAGGTCAGTTAACCTAACTACACTATTCCTAGGCAGCCTTGGACCTAAGTCGTTAACCAGTAATAAGTACACATACTTTCGTCAGTAACTGACAACTGCCCTAAGGGGGAGAATGATGGTAAAAAATATTACATGATTAATTTCCATGGAAGTACATGTATGTAGCCAGATTGGGTCTAAAATCTGCAACCTCTAGCTTCTCAGTCAGATGGGCTTCCAACAGTTACTATGCTAAGCAGCCCGGCTCCATAAGACAGAGAAATGAATGTTGTGAGCCCCTAAGTTTTGAGAAACTAGACAAAGCTGTGTACCAAATATCAGGGGCCATTTATGGACCCAGGGCAATAATCTGAACAGTCTTGGCACAGGTCCACTAGTTGAAGCTGTGGACCAAATATCAAAGGCCTAGAGTTTCTGGTTTCAGTCAAGAAGATTTTTAAAGGTATTGCCTATATAAGTCTATGTAAAACAAGTGGGCCCCTGCACGGGGCCATTTTTTGCCCCAGGGGTACCCTATCAAACTGTAGGCCCAGATCAGATGCGGCGTCTGTCAAGGGGCTACACCGTCTGCGAAAAGTTAAGCCATTTTCCAAATAAATTTTGAAGAAAAATAACCTGACACCCCTAAATTTTTAAATGGACTCCTGCTCTGTACAAGGTGGAAGATTCCATTTGGTTCAAAAAGAGTATAGAAGGCTTAAGACTGTTCAGGACAAGTGGTACAAGTTGGTCCATCCCTTAAACCCTAGGGGTTTCTTCAGGTGGTAGCTGAGATTGTGATGACATTCAATCTCAATGAATATCGGGTAAAAGTCCCACAAAATCAGAAATATCTCTAAAATGACCTAAATAGTGTTGATGGGGAGATAAATCTTCAACACAAACAAACAAATTCTACTATAAAAGATTCAAAGATAATTTAGAACCATTGTAAACATAAACAAGAGCTGTCACTATAGGTGACCAATGCCCCCCGTGGGAGCCAATTTCTGAGTTTTTGCAAAATTTCAAGGGGAGATAATTCAGCCAAAAATGATAACAGAGTTATGGCCCTTGGTCAGAATGTAGCCCTTGTGATGGTGAATAAGTGTGTGAGGTTTCATGGGGCTAGGTCAAATACTTTTGAAGTTATGATCATGGTTAAAGTTTTTGTGACAGACAGACAGACAAACAAACAGACAGACTGGGTAAATACTATATGCCCACCGAATCAAAAGGGGGGGGGGGGGGGGCATATAATGGACTCATCCAGTTTATAGGTAATGGTGCTTGCTGTAGTTGCAATTCTGTAGGAGTTTGAACACAGTTATTTAGTAACAAAGGTACACACCAGCTGACAAGTAACCATGGCATTTGTCTTTCGGTACTTGGGTACTAGCATTACTAAATAGTAACAAAGTCTACAGCAACCCACAATTTATGTATCTGAAATGCTTCTAACACTGAGCAGCTAGGTGTATATGGTCACATATACCCAAAGACAGGTCTAATATATATTGTCAACGTACACACATCAAACTAGCGCAACGGTATTCATTATCTGTTTTGCCTTTTACCATGAAAAATGGTGTCCCCTATTTACAATTCATTTTCAAAACATTACAGTAGGGCATCAGAGTGGCCAGCGTAGGTAGATTTAAAAACAAAATTCTCGTGCGTCGATTCGATGGGACTACTTCCGAATTTGATGCTCCCATTCGACTAACTATTTTGGCATCAAATTGCGTGATTGTCGTTTATTTATTATCTTTGACAAAGATAAAAGCGATATATATAAATATTGCTGTATTCAATATAAAGACTAAAACCTGAATTAGCATTTTTGTGTGGGCAGACCAAGGGTTTGAAAATGGCGAATTTTCAACCATGTCGGTACCATCGGGAAAACCAAAAATAGACTATTATAATATTCCTCGCGATAATGCTCACCTATATCATCAATTCCGGCATACATTATTCTGGTCACCTTGAAATTTGTGCTAAAATCGGCGAGGGAGCATTTTTTTGTGCCATTTTTTTCTACCCACTTCCGGTCGAAACGTGTGTACAATAAGCATTTTTTGCTCTCCAAAATGGCAGGTTTGGCTAAAGTTTTAAGTGAAACTCACAGAATTCCCCTGTATTCGATAACAACGAATGAAAAGCGAGTGGAATACAAGTCTTGTGGTACCATACTCATCTTCTTCACTGACCAATCCACCTTTCAACCGTGTTTGTTTATAATTTACATCAACACTATATGTCAATACACTGAATGTACAATATATTTACACCAGCATGACACAGCTGTGTAGACAGTTTGGTGTGACGAAAGCATATTAAATTACGTCATATTTAATGACGTCAGTAAATCTGATCGATTAAATCAAAGTCCGCATACTACTGATTTTTTTAACTGACAGATTGGTCTCTCTCTCTCTCTCTCTCTCTATCTCTCTATCTCTCTCTCTCTCTCTCTCTCTATGTCATTTCTTTCGGTTCATGGTGCATTCCTTACGCGTATCTGTAAACTTTCATCATTTTGATTTCTCTCTCTCCCTCTCTCTCTCTCCCCTCTCTCTCTCTCTCTCTCTCTCTCTCTCTCTCTCTCTCTCTCTCTCTCTCTTGCTAGCACAAAATAGTGGGCCAACGTCGGGCCCGGACAGACACGCTGTATCGCTGTCGGCTCGACGTTGGTCCGACATACTCTGCTGGCTGGGTCTCTCTATCTCTCTCTCTCTCTCTCTCTCTCTCTCTCTCTCTCTCTCTCTCTCTATAGTATGGTTAGATTACCAAAATAATTCAACTCATCAGACTTGAAGGCATATTAAACAATGTCCCCCCGTAATCCTGAAGCATGCGAGAAAAAATGACTTGATAAGATATCGAAACGCGCATGCGTAATCTTCGTAAACCCAAGCAGAATTGGCTCTCAGTTGAACAAGGATTTTCTAAATGTAATACGCTCGCGACAACTCCCACTCAGTCCTTAAGACGGACTGATATGTCCTTGACAAATGTGCGAAAAATAATCTTAATCTGCAGGGGAGCATTTTTTTGTGCCATTTTTTTCCAACATGTGTATCAGAGTACTTGGACGTCATTAAATTGAGGGGCCGTTGTTTCGCGGCGTCTGCTAAGTCGGTTTAAGCCTTCACACTCTCTACCCTTTTCTATTGACCTCAGAAAAGATGATTCTCATTAACTGTCCTTCATTTTTCTCCAATCTACATCTTGTAACAAAATATAATGGCCTATAACTTACCGGAAGTTCTTGTGATTTTCTTCCTTATATTTTTTGACAAAATATAGTCCCAACCGGCGGAAGCAGATTGCGAATAGAATCATAGCAACGGCCTTAGATGCCGCCCTACTGTTAGTACTGCCAGTATTACCACTACTATATTGCCAATAATAATAATAATAATAATAATATTATTATTATTATTATTAAGAAGAAGAATTGGCAAGCTTCACTTACTTTGGTCTAATTGTGGCTGTATTGCTAGATTATTCCAAAACAATTTTCACTCATTTAAGAAAAACAGATTGTTGGTTTGTCTAACTGTGAGGAAAATTGTTGTTTTGCCTAACTCTGATGATTTGCATATTGGGAAGTTGCTTTTTTTCCTTCATGGTAAAGGATAACTATTTATTTCTTGGAAAAGATAAGAATACATTGTGGTTAACTGGAAATATCCCACGGAACACACAACAGCTAAGTCCAGTTGTTTAAAGCATTGTTAGCTTAACGACCTCGTTAGTGGTCATATTGTTAACTATTCTAGCAAGTACAATATCCAAAATTCTGTTATTTTTGCTGAAAAAATGTAAGCAGCTTTTGCATCTGCAAAAGCTGCTCACATTTTTTTTTCAGAATTTTTTTATAGCATATTTGCCATAATATATCATCATGATAAGTTTTAACGATATGTTAACTACCGATGTCACTAGTTTTAAACAACTGGCCCCTGCTAGAATTAAAGGTCACAAAATATCATTACAACATCATGACATAAATTAAATGCAATACTGCTCAAATTTTGCCTGGTGGAACAAAACCAGACTACAATACCACAACCCCTATACCACGATCATGATTGTCACAGAAGTCATTTTCAGAATGCTTTCCTTTTTTTTGGCAGACAATCAGGCTTAATATTTCATGTTTGCAGGAAATAACAAGTCTGATTTTCTCTAAAAACAACAACAACAACAAAAAAAATTACAATACCATCTGAATATCAGCTATATGAATGTGCACAGTAGAAATTTCAGCCACAAGGTTAATTCATGTGAACATGTGCAGATAATTACATGTAAACAATTTTTATCAGATAAAAAAATCAACAAAAAGAATTCACAGCAGTTTCTGAAGATAAATATCAAGGATATGTATTATTATATTATTATAAGTATTGGTTGCCTAAAGACACATGTATCTCGGCTAATAGGAAGTAGTCTTCTGATCAACATAACCCTTTTTGTACCAAATGGAATCTTCCTCCTTATATATAGCACGAGTCCATTTCAATATTTAAGGGTGTCAGGTTGTGTTTTCTTCAAAATTTATTTGGAAAATGACTGAACATTAAGCAAACAGAGGAGACCCTGATCAGACCTCGCGTTCCACGGTGTCTGATCTGGGCCTGCACTGTTTGCCAGGGTACTCGTTTTGGGGCTTCCAATACGAAATGGGTTAGTTAAAATCTATTTTATTATGGCCATATCAACACTTAGTTGAACACACAATTATCTCATAAAAACACTCAGGACTATTACGGACAACATTTTCAAGTAGTTTTTCCTTTTTCTGAGGAAACTGTACTTGACATTTAATGTGAATTATCTACCAAGCAGTCAATTCACATGAACATGAAATGCCAAGTCTAAAACCTTAGAATTGAGCATTACTTTTGAATTGTAATAGATAGAGCTTTCATATTTCACATGTGTATACCTTATCACAAGACCTTTCCATAATTTTTGATCTCCTGACCTTGACCTTTGACCTACTTTTTTCAAAATTTAAAAAAAACGTTAACATTGGCCATAACTTTCGACTGGTAAGTGTTTTTAGAAGCCTCCGTGATGCAGTGGTTACGCTACTCGCCTTGTAATCCAGGGATCGAAGGATCGATCCTGGGCTTCTCCAGACTTTCGGATGAGTCTTTAAACCCAGGTCCCGTCTCCGTATGACCTTAGCTGTTGGTGGGATGTAAAACAAAAACTCACTCACTCGACTGGTAAGTGATAGGGCTTACATATTTCACATGTGCATTCCTTGTCACAAGATCTTTCTAGTGGTACCATAACTTTTGACCTTGTGACCTTGACTTTTGACCTACTTTTTTAAAAACTTTAACATTGGCCATAACTTTCAATTGGTAAGTGATAGGGCTTTCTTATTTCACATGTGCAACCTATGTCACAAAGACCTTTTCAACAATCCCATATTTTTTTACCTTGTGACCTTGACCTACTTTTTAAGACTTAAACATTGCCCATAACTTTCGATTGCTGAGTGATACTGCTTTCATATTTAACATGCGCTATCCAGGGGCATCAGTATTTCACAAACACATCTTGTTTTTTCAACTTTGCTGTGATGTTGTCCAATATGAAGTAGTCTTATGAATAAGACAAACAGTATAGACCCATATCAGACACTGCATAATGCAGCATCTGATCAGTGTCTACACTGTTTGCGTAAAAAACACGCCTACATAATTTTGACCCCCTTGAACCCCACTTTTATACATTAAAACTGGCATTTATAAGGGTAAACCATATTTTTCTTATTTCTGCTCTTAAATGTAGATGTGGGTACTCGTTAGAACCGCCTATCGAGGCAGTTCTAACAAGTACCCACAATCTATATTTTGAGCAGAAATAAGAAAAATATCACAATGCTTCATCTTAAATTTATATGTTGTTTTAACATAAATATTTGTGATCTATACTCACGACAATGTAACTTATGCTACCCTCTATTCCCCCAGAAGCGCCAACTATGACTACCAGCCGTTCAAGACCACCGCCACCTTTATTCCCCACTTGTCACCCAGTGACTGAAAATCACTAACCGTAAAATCACGGACTTCGTGACAACACACCGGTAAAATAACCTCTTTGCGAGGAAATTAAAGCAGATTAGCGTGGAGGTTGGGAGTTTATATAAATACGGGCCTTGTCGTTAGTATAGATCACAAATATTTATGTGAAGACAACATATAAAATTTGTTTCTCTAGTACTCACGACAATGTAACTTATGCTAATTAGATTTAAACTCACATGGATGGTGGGGAAATCTGATAAATTCACAATAAAAATAAGAATAAAGGAACTTACAAATTTCTCATGAGGTAACGTTGTGCAACTGAAGGTGGTCCGATTATTAGGACGACAGTGGATCGTATGTAAGGAGACTCCAGGCTGGTAACAGAGCGAGATGCCTGAAAAACCCGGTCATGTCGAATTTGACACTTACAATTAGGACTTTAGAAAAAACATGCATGCTGTTTTCCCGTAAAGTCCAGACCCAAAGCAGCGTTGCAAAAGCACTCCCCTAAAGAGGAGTGAAACAAAACGAAACCCAAAAACAAAATAAGCGAAAAATCGCTCAAAAATGGTCAAAATAAACTTTACTTTCATTTTTTTTGACCACAAATGTATTAATTGCTGTGCATAATTATGACGTCACAGAAGGCGGAACTAAAACATTTAAGACGGTGTTCAGCCGTACGGTCAATGATCACCGGACAAAGAATTAAACAGAAGAGGAAATTACTGTCTGTGATGCCACAACAGGGCCCAGAGAAAATAACTTCCCATTGATTCCTGTTGTATCTCTTAGATAAAACCTAATGAAGGAATTCTCAGAGCGCCAAAAACCGGCTCTGAGATCAGCATCCAAGGGGACCCCATTTAGTCAAGCAAAACTTGCACTCAAAGCCCTTAGCTCATGAGCACTAATCTTGTAAGATTTGGAACTGCCTTTTTTGATCAGAAGCAAAACGAACAGTCTCCACAATCCACCTGGATATAGTAGAAGGACTTATTTCCTTGTCATAATTCTTAACATAGGAAATAAAGAGTGTTTCTCTTTTTCTCCGAAAACTTTTTGTCCTTCTCAAATAAAAACGCAAAGCACTAACTGGACACAGAAATGTGCCAGAACGACTTTTATCCATATAAAGAGCTGGAATTTCAACGGGAATTCCTGCTACTGAAGGAACCTGATTTTTAGCCAAAAATCCAGGGAAAAATGAAGTTTAACAGAGTTTTGTCTGCTGAAAAATTTACAGAGCCGGAAGAGGCAGATAGTGCATGAATTTCACTACGCCTCCGACCTGAAGCAAGGGCGATCAGAAAAACTGTTTTCTGAGTCAAGCATTTGAGTGAACAAGAAGACATCGGCTCAAAGGGAGACTCTTTGAGACAGTCTAAAACAAGAGAAAGATCCCAATGAGGAACAACCCTGCTTACAACTGGTTTTTCCAATTCCATACTCTTTATGATATCAGAGAGAACAGGATCGGAGGAAAAATCGACTGAAGATAAATGCTTCAGCGTGGATGAAATGGCTGACCTGTACCCTTTAACAGAAACAGGAGACAGCTTCTTCTCTTCAAACAGGAAGATAAGGAAGTCTGCCAAAACAATTACAGATGGATCGATGGGAACCATCTCCCGTTCGAGACACCAATCCATCCAAGCGTTCCAACGGTAATTGTAGAGAGACTGTGTGGAAGCTCTTTTAGC